>JAGFMF010011783.1:175089-254385 GCA_019455555.1 Galemys pyrenaicus | reverse complement strand
TGCATGTCCTCTTTGGAGAATTGCCTTTTTAGCTCTTTTGTCCATTTTTTGACTGAATTGTTCTCTTTGTTTTTGTTTAGTCTGGTTAGTTCTTTGTGGATCTGCATGATAAGTCCCTTGTCAGTAATGTTGTGTGTAAAGATTTTCTCCCAGTTGGTGTGTTGTCGCTTTGTTTTGGTTAGCGAGGGCATGTTACTTTTAAGAAAGATAATTTACTAAACCTACCAATCTTAACAATATGTGGTCTTTTGCCTTATTTTTTCTTAAAGGTTAGCACTTTAACTTAACCTAGAATTTATAGACATTGAAAATGTTCTAAAATGGGAGACTTTTCAAAGCTCTTAACACACTTGATTCTCTTAGTCACTGGCCAATTATTAATACTGGAATCAATTTTAAAAGCACACTTTAGACTTCTCTGGCAAACTCTTGCCTGTCAGGTAAAAGCAAAACCCACAATTTATATTTTAGTGTAGGTATGATAAAAGTGAATTCATCTTTGAATCATCTAACTACCTTTGCAATATTATTTCATTCTTTTAGAATCTTTCAGTTCTTTACCCAAGAATAAAATAGATCTGGTATCTCTAAAAACTTAGTGTGAATTAATTAATTCTTTAATACTTCCAGTGTTTTTGATGGAGGAAAAAATTTTTATATAGGAAATATTAGAATGGGAAAATTTAATTATGACCAAACTCATTCATTTGATAGATAACATTTGAGTAGAAAACTAAAAAGATATACTCTTTAAAAAGAATCACTGTATAAGATGAATGAGATATCATAGGCTAGAATTTTATGTATAAAGGAACTTTTTTTAGTTAAATGTTTTATTTTTAATTTAGGTAATATTGGGATAGCTGTTCCATCAATGAACTAACTTTTGGTTTCTGTAGTCTTTTGTATTGTCTTTTTGAGTTGCATTGAATTTATTTCTGTTCCTACTTTCATCATTTCCCTCCTCTATGGATTTTTGGTTTTGTTTAGTTCTTAAAATGAAAAGTGAAATTATTTATTTGAGTTATTTATTTTTTGATGTGGGCTTGTATTGTATGTAATTGCATATGCTTGTATTGTATATAATTCCTTCTTAGTACTGCCTTTGCAGTATCCTATAAGTTGTGGAAGGTGCTATCCTCATTATCATTATTCCCAACATATTTTTTTGATTTCTTAGTAGTGTGTAAATCTTGACATATTAGAGATTTTTTTCTTTAATTTTTTTTATGGCTGATTTCTTAATTTGATACCATTGTAGTCAGAAAAAATGCTTGGTTTTCACGAATTTGTTGATACTTGTGAACCAATAAGTAGTCAGTCTTAGAGAATATTCTATTTGTACTTGAGAAAAATATGTATTATTTTTTGTGGGGAAGGAGTGTCCTATGAATATCTATTCAGCCTAACTAGTCTAATTTTTAGTTTAAAGTTACTGTGTCCTATTTATTTTCTGTGTGGTTGATACGTCCATTGAATAGAGATAGATGTTGAAATCTCCAGCCACTAATACATAATTCCCAATGTCTGTTTTCAGATTTGTTAGTAATTGCTTTATATATTTTGATGCTCTTGTGTTTAGTGAGTATATATTGATGAGTGTTATGTCTTTCTGATATAATGTTCACTTAATCATTATATAGTGTCCATCGCTGTCTCATGTTAATTATTTTAGCTGGAAGTCTACTTTTTCTGATGTAAATATAGCTGTCACTACATTCCTTTGAGTCCCTTTTGTTGTAAAATTGCTTTCCAAACCTTTACTCTCAGCCTATTTTTATATCTGGAGCTCAGGTGCATTTCCTGGAGACAGCAGAAAGTTGTATTATGTTTTCTGACCCAATCAGCCATTCTTGCCATTTGCTACATGATTACATTTAGGATAGTTATTAATATATGAAAGTTTGCTGCTCCCATTTTGTCCTTAATTTTGAGATTCTATTTCCCTGTCGAGTTATTTGTTGATGTACTTGGTTTACACATAAGATCTCCTTCTAGTATTTCTTGTAGAATAGGTCAAGTGTTTGCAAACTCCTTAAGCTACTGTTTGTCTCAGAAAGTCATCCTCTGAGAAACCCATCCTCACCCCTCATATCTGAAGGAGAGTCTTGCAGGATAGAGAATCCTTGTCTGGAAGTTTTTATCTTTATATATTTTGATCATGTCATTTCATTCTCTCCTTGCCTATAGTATTTCCTCAAAGAAATTAGTGTAAGCCTTATTGGGCTTCTTTTATAGGTTATCTGCTTCTTCCCCTAGCCAGTTTAAAATTCTTGGAAGTTTTGCTACTATGTATCTTTGTATTGGTTTTATCACATGTAAGTAAAGCAAATGTTCTCTTACCTTTATTATCTTGTATATTTGATTCCTTCTTCAGATTTGGAAAGTTTTCCTCTATTATTTCTTTAAATAAGTTCTGTCTATTCTCTCCTCACTTTCTGGAATACCCATTACTTTACAAAGTCTTTCTTTATGGAGTCAGATAATTCTCAAAGTATTTATTCATTTTTTTACTTATTTCTCTTTCTTCATCTGGATTCATTGGGCATTATCATCTTTGAAGTCACAGATTCTATCTTTTATTTGGTATATTCCACTTAGCTTTTTCCATATATTTTTTAAATCTCCTCTATTGATGTTTTTATATCCTACATCCCATCATTTTATCATTTAAACCTTCAGTTTAGACTTATGTTCATTACCTATTTCTCAGCACATTCATTCCTCTTGTATATCTTCAACCCGTTTTTCTGTGTTTTGTTCCATTTCTTTGAATTTCTTTATCATGACTATTTTGAATTCTGTACTTGATAGGAAGAAAAGATCACCCATGTCTTTATGGTTGGTTTCTTGATAGTTGGTTTGTTCTCACTCTGTGGTGAAGTATTCCTGTAAGGACTCCAGGTGCCATCTATTGTATGTTTCCATCCCCTCCTAATATTGACTTTCTAAATTATTGTGTTCATCCTAAGGGTGCAGAGTTTCCACTTTTCCAGTAGATGGTGCTGTATGTCAGGGAAAACTAATCTGTATCTGCCTCTTTAGGGGTGGGGGAGTGACCTGGAGGGGTCCATCACTAATGAATATGGAGTGTGGTGTGGTAGTGGGGTCCTTATGCTAGTGTTACCAGAGAGATCCCTCTGTGTTTCAGACTCACATCACCCTAGTGTATGGGCAGGGTTTTCAGTACAATTTTGTGGTGGTGTTTTCAAATACAGTTTCATTATATCAGCTCCAGCTTCAAGGTGGGAAGTAGGTGAGAAGCACCATTCTGTGCTTTGCCTTATTCATTTAAGTCCTGGTCACCACACTCACACAAACACTCTTGCATGTATCTTCCCAAGATTAGGTCCACACTAAGGAGCCCTGTCCTCCCTGGGACTGCCCTATCAGGGAGCATGGGTTTCAAGTGTGGTTTCTGCCCTGACACCACTTTTTGTTTTGTAGAGTTAAATTTCCTCATCTCCTCTATTGCACCTGATCAGCATTGGTTATTGATGTCCAGAAAGTGCTCTAGTTTCACCCAAATCAGAGGAGCCTCTGAGTCAAATGCCTGTCTGGACTGCGTTCGACTATTCTCCCAGGATCAAAGCAGGGAAACTTCTCTGTCATCTTTTCTTCCCTTCACTGGATTGTATTCTTTATAGATCAACTTAAAAGTCTATCCAACTATATCACAAAGCTTTGTAGAATATTGAGTTATAATTTTCACAATGTTGAGTACAGAGTGAACACTTCTAAATATAAGGAAGTGGACATTGAACATAAAGCCATTAAATTAAATTTCTTTGATATTTTTGTTCTCTTCATAATGTCTTAAACCTACTTTCCCCTTACTCTTCAAAAAATCTTGTACTATTTAATCTACCCTTTTTATGTGATGTAACAGAATAGAACTGAGGCTCTGGAGCCAGAGTGTCCCATTTAGTACACTAACTGTCACGTCTACCTGGTCATTTGTAGTAAGTACTTCAACCTCCCTGACCCTGTATTCCCTATAAAATGGAGATGATGATAACAAAGATATACCTTCCTCATGAGATCCCTATATTAAATGACTTGACCACTAAGTGTGAATGTTTACAATAATAATTGTTCCCACATACACTTTTCATTTGTTAATTATTATGCTTATAACTCCCCTGTCACCAGCTCCAGTTAATTCTCTCATCTCAGCTGCAGACTCAGCCATCTGCATTTACCATGTGTATATATATATATGTAAAAATATACATTACAAGATATACATATCTTGTATATCTTGTATGTATATCATAATATACATATATTATATATAATAATATACATAAAAAGATACAAACATGTATCTTTACCCTCAAACTTATTATTATTCCTGTCCTCTATATTTTAACCACTTTACCTAAGTAAAGTGGATCATTCAAACCACGATCTAAAAATCAAACCCTTCCTTTCCTTCAATTAGTATTATCAGTTCCATCCTATTCATATTTTTAAAATCTCCTTTCTTTACTTAAGTAAATGCTATGAGTAGAAGCTTTTGCAAATTAAAACCTATAAAGTCTTTGTTTTCCTCCCCCATAACATGTTATCTTCAGTTTGCATCACAAACAACTGAGTAAACAAGAACTATAAAAAAATTCTCTTTGGGAGGATGGAAAGTTGACTCTAAGAATTCATAATTTATATATTACTTTTCTCCTTCTCACATAATAAATAGAATAGTTTTTTTATAAAACACTTGAAATTCCTGGCATGGTTCTCCACCAGTCTTAATTGGTCAAAAATATGGAAAGTCAAAGGAGATAAGGAAAGAGTAGGTTAACCCATATTGTAAATGTACTGTACCATTTTACTCCTTTTTTTTTTTTTCCCTCGGTCTAGAGAAAAGATGGTTTTTACTTTTTATGAAATTTGAAGGGGTTGAATCAAGTTTTAATATATGTTAAAGTCATTGCTTGAATTATAAGGCTTTCATGATTTTTTTTTTCTTTTAGAGAATAACTAACTGTTTGACTTTGTTAGATATAGTTGATTTTTTTGTTTCCTTTTTTACTTAAGGGAGGTAGAAAGAGTATAGTATTTATTGAGTAGTAGTTAATGCCTTATTAATGTGTAGGTCAGATATGCGTGTACACACAACACCAACTTCAGACAATACCACATCAATATCTTATATTTGTGCTTTCTCTTTATTCCTTTACCTACCATTTATCCTTTACCTATAGAAGAAATGAATATGCAGCATAACATGAACAAGATCTCTTTTCTTAAGCTAAATATATTCCAAGGAGATAAAAGAAATTACTTCTTTTTGCTCCAAGGGAGAGCAGCTTGTATTTATGTATGCAAATTTACTTGATAGTAATTTCTATTATTTTTCTACATATGTGGAAGGAATAGAAAAACACTCAAATAGAATACCTTTGGCAATTTAAGTCAGTGATTTCTTCATTGACTATTATTAAGGTATGTTTATACTTTTAAAATGATTTGTACCTTAGCTGAATATTGTTTTTAATGTCTAAAGACAAGTGTAACTAACTCACATTTTTGTAAGTAACCCACAGTGCATTTGCCAGAATTACATTTTAATTCTCTAGAGGTGTTTTTAATATTTAAGTATATATTTAATACATAAGTTATAACTACTTTTTATATTAAAATGATTTAAAAAGGACACCAATAAATAAACCAATCAGTTAACACTATCCTAGTCCAGAAGGATAATTACAGAGAAATAAAAAATAAAGTAAAAGACTTTCTCTAATGTAAAACGAGAAGATAACAACAAATATATCTATGTAAAAAATATTTTCAAATTAATATAGATACAAATCAGTTTAATGTTTGAAATTTTATTCACTTTAAAATATTTCTGAAAATTAACTATGTGTTCATTTCTAAAAATAAGAAATATAATTCTTAAAAAGATGCTTATTAAAAATTTGCATGACTATCTTGAATTTTATTAAAAATGTAGAACACTGTGCTTCCCTTCGGCACAGGGGTTAAAGTTCCATGCTATCAAGCCATTGCCAACCATTACAGCAACCCACATAGCACAGTAGATCTCTCCTGTCTTTCCTGCTGCTCCCCTCAGCAGTTGGTCTGCTGGTCAGTCTACCTGGTCTACTCTCCATTCTGTCTATGGTGAATCCTCTCACTCCCCTCCCCCGCCACCTCTGGCCTATGCTCCAGTTCTTGTATACAAAATAAATAAAAATCTTTTTAAAAATGTGGAGGACTATGGATGTTTTGGTGGTTGGTGATAACATAAACCTGAAGGGCATAATCTACTTCTAAGTCATATTCAGTGTTGAAGATCAATGTTACTCAAGGGAAATAAATGGAAAAAGCCCACTATGGCCAAATTGAAAAAACAAAACAAAACAAACCCAAAGAATGGATCCTCATTCTAATTTACTTTATTAACAACTTTATATTGAGTTCCAACTAGTTATGAGGCAATATAATAGATCCCTGTCCTCAAAAAGCTTAGAATTAATAGAATCACTGTAATTCTACTTTGATAATTAACACAAGAGTAAGTTTATCAGAAATGATTCTAGAATAGTACTTCTCAATCTTGGCCGTGCATTGCATTGAATCATCAGGGAGACTGATACTGTTTCCTGTCTCATAGATTTTCTGTGCTGGTCTGGGATGTCACCTGAACACTGAACTCTTTCTCTCTCTCTCTCTCTCTCTCTCTCTCTCTCTCTCTCTCTCTCTCTCTCTCTCTCTCTTTTTTTTTTTGATTCTCCACAAAATTCTAATGTATGGCAAAATTAAGAACCACTGCTGTAAGTTCTAAGTCAAAAGAATTACCTTATCTTCGAATAGTCATTGAAGATTTCCTGTAGCAGGAAATTAAGCCTGGATTTCATGGTGAAGAGGTACCATATATACAGAGGTGTAAAGGACATCAGAACTACAGATAATTAGACAAAGAACATGTTAAGACAAGAAGCACATGTTTTATTTGTTAGACCCTGCGTAGAACAGAATTGGTACAAGAAACAAGTACATATGAAGCAGAAAAATTTTCCCATAGACAATAATATTTCTTCTGATATTGACTTTGTTCCATAATGTATATATGTGTTACATTATTCAGACCGTAGCATAGTGCCTCCCTGGTAGACTGCATAGATGACCACAACCCTTAAAGTTCCTCTTTATCCCCACCATTTCTAAGTCTTGGCACTTAACTTCCTATCATTAAAAGATAGTCTCTCTTTTTTAATCATTCTGGGTTGTCTTTAATACCTTTGTTGGACCATAGTGAAGTTAGTAAGGATTAGTTCCAAGCCAAGGCCTCAAGTTCATGTATCCTTCCATTTTTATATTCTCTTTTGGATCCCTATCCAGTCACAATATACGAAGCCCAAAAACAATCTGCTGAAAAACTGAGAAAAAGCCTTCCAGCTGAATGACAGATGAACTCCAAGTATGTAAATGAGCACACCCAGGAACAGAAGAACCACCCAATTAACCCAATTCAAATCACCACCCTACAGAACTGGGTCACATAAATGGCTCTAATTTAATCCACTACAATTTGAGGTTGTGTTGCACTAAAAGCTAACAAAGCCTCTTTTCCCACTGTAGAGACTGATTCCAAGAGTAGATCAACCTAGGTCAATATAAGTTCTTCCTCAGAGTATTTTCAGTTGGTACTAAAAGAGACTCTTATTTCCCTTGGATTGTCAGTTTAGAAGTATATATGTACAAAACTTTCTAAAGTCGTGTTTCTTATTGCAAGGAAAAAACTGTCTAGAAAAAAAAAAAAAGAAAAGCTAAATACAAGAAACGATAACAAGAAACAGGAAGTTCAAAGGTCCTTTTGACAGTCTATCCATCTGTGAATAAAAGTTTTCCCTAAAGCAAAAAAAAAAAAAAAAAAAAAAGGTTTTCACTAAGGCAGCCAGAGTCACTTCTTCCTAATACTCACTAGAGCTTAGTTACAAGTCAATAAATTCCTATTTGCTTTAAACAAATACCAGTTGTGTTCCTGTCACTGGCAATTGAAAGAGCCCTTATTCACAGTGTTTAATCACTCATAAAGACAAAAATAACAAGTGAGTTACCAAACAATCCAATAACTCACACATAAAATAAACTATTCGATCAATAGATATTTGTTTAGGGCTTACTTTAAATGAGGCTCTAGGCTAAAGTAAAGAAGGCAGCCTGGTACAACCATAATTAAGCCTTATATGAGAAGTGAAAAGATATTGAAAATCTTAGTCTTAACAAGCTGAAATATCAGCTTATTGGGATGAAAGTATAGCTCAGAGGTTGACTAAATTCTGGGTTTATGACTGGTTTGATGATGTTTCTACTACTGGAATGTAATTTTTAAATAACATGGTGAAAAGGGAAAAAACCAAAGCTGATTTGGGGTACATGCTACATGTAGGTATCTGAAACTAAACCAGACTCTCAATATGTCACCTCTTTCAAATATACTTTATGAAGAATTTATAATATCTCATATTTTCATAACTGAGTAATAGGAGATACAACTTATATTTTCATAGTTATATTAAAAAACATTAGCTTTGAAAGAGGTAGTTAAACAGATTATTTTTCTTTGGAAGAATACAAATATACTCAAGAGAAAAAGTCTAATATGTAATATATATTAGAATATATATATACACTATAATATATGATATGTTTATATTTTAGAATATAATAAATAAATTTTGTATTCTAGAATTATATATATGTGATAAGAATATACTAAATATAAACCTATAATATATAAAAGATTTTTTTTTTCTGGAATTTATTGACTGAAATTGACTTAAAACATTTAATTTGTCAATTTATTTAGATTTTAAATTTTTATTGACTTAAAACTTTCATCAATGACTTGTTTGGTTTACATATGAGATTATAGCTTAAATGTCTTGTTACAATTTCCTTTAATATTCTTCAGAGAATTATCTTAGAGACTTTAATAACACTGCAGCTAAGTATCACTAAATAAATTTCAATGCATGAATTATCCCTTAGGTGGAAATTTAAGTTTTCTGGTTCTCAGTGGAATTCCTGAGTTTATCTTTAGGGTGCATTTATTTTTCAAACTTACAAGTTTTTCTTTTACCCACAGTCTTATAAAAACTCAGAAGAACAGTACAAACTCTGCTCTTAGTCATTATATAATGCTTTATAATGTTTAACTAGATAGGCAGGTAGATAGACAAATAGATAGACAGGTAGTTAGGATTATGATCAACTGAGGAAAAAATGATAGTGCAGGAGAATAAGAATAGTTGGATGACTAAAAGGAAAATAAGTTTTTTAAAAAGTGAAGGAAGATGAAACTGAGTTCTGTTGAGGAATTGATTTTTGATACTTGACATTTTCCAGTGTAACTGATGAGGAGAAAAATAAATGCAGTTGCTATTGTTAGTTATTGCTGCTGCTACTTGCTAATAATATAATGAATGATAACTATGATCATGGTGATGTTAAGGGTGGTCTGAAGATGTTGAACTTGCATGTGATGACTTCCATTTTCACAATGACAAAGATGGACATCCCCAAATGAGGAAAAAGAAAAAAACATTGATTATGGAGACAAGATATGAAATCCTGTAATGCAAGAAAGGAAGTGCTCATACAGAAAGATCCATTGTTTTTTGGTCATTTGCGTCTGCTCACATTTTTGATCAAATTTAATTGAAAACACTTGACATACTTATATAATTTTCCCATCAAAATTTAACTACTTATTGTAAGTTTGGAGAAGTCAAAGTGTAAGTAAGGTTGATCTAAAGTTGAGTTTTTATCAGGTATTGAGAGTAGAAGACCATGGGCTTTGGGACTATGATCATCCAGTATCAGACTAGGGGTAAGTATCTAGGCACAAAGTAAGCCAATCCCTCACCTGGGATCAAAGTGATTATCTAATTTTTGTTGGGTATTAGGGAAGTATCTAAGAATCAGGCTCAAGTGTACAGGAGTGAGTTATGGTTCTTGGGGATTGGAGGGGTTGGAGGAGGTGGTAGGATGGGGTTGTTACCCTAGTTGGTATAAAGTTTCAGCTATGCAAGATCATTAAGTTCTAGTGATCTGCTGTATAACATATCTATAGTTGGGCCTCCCTGGTGGCGCAGTGGGTTAAGCAATGCACTATGAAGCAAACCGCAGCCACTGCAGCACGAGTTCCATCCCTGCTGCCAGCCAGGGAGGTGACCCACATGGTGAGGCAGAACTCTCCTGCTGTGCCCTCTGGTCCCCTCAGCAGTGTACTTCAGTTGATCTGCCTGTTCTGCTCCCTGCTCTCTGTGGTGAATCCTCTCATCCTCCCCACACCTCTGGCCTGTACCCCAGTGCTTGCATGCATAAATAAATAAATCTTTAAATTTAAAAAACAAAACAAAAAAAATCTATAGTCAAAAAAATTTATTGTGTGTTTTAAAATATGTTAAGTAGATAGATTTCATCTTAAATGTTCTTACCAAAATAGATACATTTTAAAAAGCTTATAAATGAACATAAGGAAAGTTTTGGAGGCGAAGGATATGCTTACTACCTTGATTGTGGTGATGGTATGTGGGTGGATGCATATGTTCAAACTTATCAAGAAATAAACATTAAACTAAATTTTTGTGTGTCAATTATACTTTAATAAAAAAAATAAGAGAACATTAAACCTGGGAATGGATTAATCATTTATCTAATAAGGCAAAAAATATAGTGTACATGAATAGAGAGAACAAAGACATGTGAATACAACAAGGCATAGATCCTATAGCATGCTCTCCTGAATTTTCCATTTTGTTTTGTGAGACATTTGTTTTGCCATTTTGTTTTGTGAGACATAGCTTCGCTTTTTTTTTTTTTTTTTTTTTCTTAAACTGTATTGAATGGGTTCTGTTTCTTGGAATTAAATAATCCTTGACTACTGAGACACTTTGGAAACAAACTCACAGTAGACTGTATGCTTTTTTGGCATGCTAGCTTGTAATTTCTTAATAATCTTTTGCTTTTTGATTTAAAGTCTAGTTCTCACATTGGAGTAGTCTGCTCACCTTTATAAAGCTTGACAAACCAGGAATGCTGTTTTCTTCCACTGACCTTACATAATGTACTGACCTTACATTAACAAGATTTTCTCTTTTGTTAACCAGTTTCTCCAGTACCTACAATATAAATGCTTTATAAAATTTTTTGAATAGTTTAAAAAATGTTGCATTTAAAAGACATTATGATTGAATCTGTCTTATTTGGTGACTTGGACAAATTGTGGAGATATTTTTGTCTTTCAATATCTAAAATGTAGACTTCCATTAGTTCAAGAGGGCAAAATAAGAAAATTAAATCCATTGTATCAATGTTCTGTATTCCTCACACACTCAGAGATTTTCACTAGGATCTGAATCTTTACACTATAATTACATCTCAACACAGGCCCCTACCTTATGTGCATAAAGTATAATCTTGAAATAAAATTAATGACACACAAGCAGGTCTTCCCCACACATAGTTGCTCTGACTACTTTTTTCTGTAGCCCCACCTCCTATGATAGCAGAAGCCACATTTTAACCTTAGTTATTTTCACTCTGCCTACATGAAACCATGATGGATGCTCAGTCACTTTGATTACCTGGTGCACACCTGCTAGAGTAATTAGGACTAGAATATGATGTTTTGCTCATTTACTAAACTAAAAATAGCTTAAACCAAGTGTAGCATCGGTATTTCAACAGTTAGAGGTCTTTGGCGGGGAGGTTACTGAGAACATATGTTTTTACTAAATCAGACCCTACCTCAATATAGAATTTTTTTTTTTTATCTTATGCTTTAGGTCAGTGATTTGGTGATAACTAGGTATAGACCCAAAACCTACACTTGCAACAGAAATAAGAGAATTTAGTAGGAAGGTAGCAAACAACATTTTAAGAATACCTTAAGGGTAGAAGAAATAGAGCTAGCTTCCAGGTACTCATTAGAATTGTGCATTTTCATTTTCCTTAAATGTTTCTAGGAGCTAGAGAAAAACTAGTAAAACATACTGTTGACATTTCCAGGCTAATCTCTTAATGCTTTCATAGGAATTCCATATTAAAAATGACCTACTTCTGTGTCAATACATTAATTATTTAAAATCCCTCATTCAACATCTTATGCAGACAGAACTTTTACATGTTTCTCCAATCATGATCTCAAGATCTCTCGCCCAGAGTCCTTCCCTGTTGGACACAACCCACAACTTGAAATGTTAAACATTGTTTATTTAGATATTCAAGCAGGAATTCAGATGTCATCAGAGGTATTTATTTTGTTACACCTCCTTCAGCTCCTCCTTATTTGGTTCCTGGATCTCTATTCTTCTTTTGGTCAGTGGTCTTGGAATGACTAGTCCATTTCTCATCTTCTATGCTGGTGATGTGTTTTCCTGCATGGATTCCAACTCTCTAACTTCTCTCATTCTGTGGACTCTCACTTCCCTAACTATTGAAAAGACTTTAATCTTATTTTTCTTTTTAAATAGGAATGATTTCCTTAGTCAACCTCTTAGTACCTTAAATTTATAGATTTATGTTTATAACAATCTATCTTCTATTCTGAAGAGCTAAAAAAAAAAAAAACAATTTTATGAGCCTATACTGATGCAAAAGAGCATCCAAAGACTTATGTTCAATACAAGTCCAAAGTAAAGTGACTGAGGGAAATTTTAATTGCAAGAGTTAAAATACCAACAAATAGGTAAACCCCGGAACTCAGCAGTTAAGTCTCACTGAGTCAGAAGCTAGAAGGCAGTACATCAATACGGCAATTGAAAAATACATGGAGAGTTGGGAAAGTAAAAGAAACCTGAAATGTTTAGTGAACTGTCAATTCATAGAAGCTGGAAATTGCCATTTTCGTCTTAGATATCCATGAAAATGAAGATAATTTTTTTCTTATAGTGATTGGACCAGGGGAAAATGGAAAGAAAAGGAAGTATGTGTAAAACTAACATGGTTATTGTTCTTATTATCTATAGTTGCCGTTGACATTTAAGAAAATTATCTTTAGGGACCTCCCTAGTGACGCAGCTGGTTGAGCACAGCGCTGTGAAGCAGCCGCAGTAGAGCAGGGAGAGTTTGATCCTCAGCTAAGGAGGGGACCCACAGTGCGCAGCAGGACTTTCCTGCCTCTCCTGCCTCACCTGCCGCTCCACTCCGCCGTGTATTTCAGTCGATCTGCCTGATCTCCCCACACTGTCTCTGGTGAATCCTCTCACCTCACCTCCCATGACTCTGGCCTGTACCCTAGCCCTTGTATGCATAAATAAATAAATCTTAGAAAAAAAGAAAAAGAAAATATCTTTAACCCTTCCAGCTACTTCTTAAGATGGTTATAGTGGTCCCTTAATAAATCAAAGAGACCCATTAGTCTGAGGTGGTTCTAGTACTTTAGCAAACTCAAACCTGTAAATGCCCCAAGATTAAGAAATCAAAACAAAAGAATAACCAAGCTCAAACAGCCAACTAGGATTTTCCAAATGAGACAAATGTTTAAGCCATGTCTACGGTTTTTCCTGCTTTTACTTCATCTTTCCCTAACTCCTACTTTCAGCTTGCCACTATCCCCTCTGGTATAATTTTGTTTTTTAATAAAATCATTAAGTTAACAGTATGCACAAGTTTTTCTTTTGCAAATAGAAAATCAGAGGAAATAAAACAATTATCCAGGATTACATGGCTACTCCATGAATGTCAATATTTATTTATTTATTTTAAAGATTTATTTATCTATACAAGAACTGGGGTACAGGCCAGAATCGCTGGGGGTGAGAGGATGCACCAGAGACAGAGTGAGGAGCAGAACAGGCAGATCTGCTGAAACACACTGCTGAGGGAGCAGCGGGCAAGGTAGGACAGGTCTGCTGCTCCATGTGGATCACCTTCCTGGCCAGTGGCAGGAATCGAACTCATGCTGCATTGGCTGCGGTTTGCGTCATAGTGCATTGCTTAACCCACTGCCACCAGGGAGGCCACAAATGTCAATATTTAAACACCATATTCATCTTTATTTCTTTCTGTCAAGAGGGAACTAGAATAAGAATCATAAACTCACAAGATATGAAAAAATAGACAGCAACTTTGGTAATACATAAACTATAAAATCTCTTATTCACTCATTCATGCAAAATTCAGCAACTTGCAATACTCCCAAGGGTGCTCTGGTTCTGGGGAAATAACAATGGACAAGATAGATGAAACACTGGCAATAAACATGGTGTGCTGCTGATTTGCATGTCTGTAATTAGTTCCATACTTATTTCCTTATATTCCAGCAAAGCAGCTGGGAAAAAAAATACGGCATGCCCAAGGAAAAGAATAGGATAGATTTGACATGAAAATAAGACTTGGGAATAAAGCCCAAAGTTCCCCTTTCCTGGATTGGTAGCAATGAAACTGGTGACAGAAGGAGATTTGGGATATCAAAGAAGGGATTTTTGCTTCACTGCACCATTACCCCACAGATCAAGAAAAGCTTTTAAGAAGCTATAAATAGTAAGCAGTGGCATTGTTGTAGAAATTTGCATTGAACCCACCCTCTCTGAATCCTTTGAATTGCTTGGCAGAAAGAATTTAAATAAATGTTTAGAACTCTCCAAGGGGCTAAAAAAATGTTATAAGGAGTAAATGGAAATGGATTGAGAGTTTATGATCTCACATAGTTTTTTTTGTTTTTGTTTTTTTGGGGGGTGTTACAACTTTATTTTTTTATATAATTTTTTTAAATTTACATATATTTGACATCAATTGTAACCCCCATGTATTCCCCATCACCATATCACCAGTGCACCATCACCTCAGTCCCTCGTGCTCCCATCTGCCCTCCACCCTTCCCCTCTTCCCTCCCCACCAAGTGTCCCCAGTTTGTCTTTGTCATATAGTTTTAACTGTTATCTTTTTCTCCCTCTATGCTTTCTTTTTAATTAATTGAGTCTTTTTCTGGTTATCTTTTGTCTTGCCTATTGATATAATATACTATATACAAAGAGCTCTAACTCTTTGTGTCTTAAAGTGGTTACTTAGGGTTATTATGATATGTATTTATCTGATCATTTTCTCTTTTAAATGATACCATTTCACATCTAAGAGACCCTTAAAATTATTTCCATTTCTCCCCTTCCATCTTTTGTGCTCTTATTCTTTTAACAGTTAATTGCTAAATAAACTGCTAAATTTTAAATTTCCCATAAGTTGCTGCTGTTTTTACTTTAAATGGTTGAGTATTTATGGGGAAGATAATATAAACAGTTCTATAATTAACCACTTATTAACAACTCCTGGTGGCTTTTCCTACCTTTCACCCACTACCATTTCTTTCTGCCCTGCGTGAAACTCCAGCTCTCTCTACTCCCATCAGCTGTGTTTTTCCCCAGCCTGAAACATTTTTCTCATCTGCATATGCTGGTCTCTACTTCACAACGTACTTGAGGGAGTTGTCCTTCCTCTCCTGTACTCTGGCCTGCAAGTTCTAGCCACCGTGTGGTCCCAGATTCTCTCCTCTGTCTCTTCCACTGAAGTCCGCTGGTTCTGCTTGAGTCACAGCTTGACAACTCTTCAAACAGTAAGTTGAAGCAAACTCACGTAATCTGTTTTTTATTTCTGAGTGATCATGGTCTGAATTTCTCTGCTGTTCAGAGACTTGAATACAGGTCTTTCCTATGATTGCCCATAATTGTTTAGCTATATTTGGTAATTCTTAGTCCACCTTGACTGGTTTACCTATTTCACTAAACTTTACAGAGCAATTAAAAGAAATCTGCTTACCCCAGAGAGCTTGAATTTTTGTGTCATGCATTCTTTTAGTCATGTTTCTTGGTGATGTGAAGTTTTATTTTTTTGCCACCATTGAATATTGCGTCAATGGGCATTGCATTCCAAATGATCATGGATGATAATGAAATTGGCATGGCCCACTGACCATGTGCCTCCAGATTTCTTCCCTTTTTATGATCTTTAGCCCTCACTGAACCAGGTAACAAATTTAGGAACCACACTGTGCTAAATTGAACATCACTCCACAAATGCCATAATTCCTGCATACAACGAATGTCAAATTTCATTTCCAGGTGTAGTTAGACCTAAAACAGCAATATTAACTTAGATTATTGAGATGAGTTTAGTATATAAGGACGCTTGAAGACAGAAGACTTTCTTCAGCTGAAGTGAGAGAAATTTAACAATACAGACATCTGAAAGATTTAGAGCATGGTAGGAACTTGATTGCTTCTAAAGGGGGACCAACTGAATATAAAGAAAGAGGAGTGCAGGTAGTACTTACTGAGCAAAGATCCCTCAGCTGTGGACAGCCAGCCGAGAAACAGGGGCCTTGCTTACAACTTGAAGGAACTGAGTTTAGTCCACTATCTGAATGAATTTGGAAGCAGATTTCCAAAACCTCCAGAAAGAAATGTAGTCCTGCCAACACCTTGATTTCTGCTTCCTAGGAACTTTGTACTTTCAGAATTAATCATAAGCTAATAAATAGATATTATTTTAAGCTGCTAAATTAGTAGCAATTTGTTATGGTAGCCACAAAAAACTAATATAATCATCACATTCCTAAAGATTTGTTTCTGAAACTAGCACTTTTTCCATTTCCTATATCAATCATAATTATTAATATAACTAAGAAATTTAGTCAGGCTGATGTACATCAATTATGAAGATGGATTTATTAAAAAAGATTAAGTAGCTCACAATATCCAGAGAAAAGATTCAGAAAATGATGAGGTATAAAAGCTAAATAGTAGTTATTTGGTCAAACACACCAAAAACTGATGTCATAGAGATATTACTATTCCTACCATGGAACAGTAGCTTGTTGGCAATTGTGACAGCTCTAAACACTCAGTAACTCAACAACTACCCTACATCCTTAGCAACTGCTAGGAAAAGCCACCACATCTATCACTAGAAGTTAACCTCCATTCTTTTATATTGTTACTGCTTTTTCAGCATCTGAAAATAGATATATTTGATTGGCTATACCTAGCTTATGGAAAAGTGACAAGGAGATTGTTCTGGTTATGTTAAAAAGACAGAAGCTCTGCTGGCTGCCACATAGTTGGGAGTAGTCCAAGTGCAGAGAGGAAGAGTTTTCAAAGGATGGACAGACATGTTTTAATACACCCCAATTACTCAGTTCCTTGCCTCAAACTTTTGAATCTCCAGTTTTAAATTCCTACAGATCCCTGTTAACAATTTGAGTCTTTTCTCTATTTCATTAACTAACACCTTCTCCAGGTATTATGGATGATACACTGATGATGTTTTGTTAAAATTTGAATTTTGGCTTTTCCCCAGTTAGATGGTCATATCATTAGAAATTGGATTATAGAAGCACACTAGTAGAACAAATCAAATATAAAATGCTTCTTTTAATAGCAAGTGAGGTGACCTTGATTCTGTCTCTACTTAGCCTTTTAAAATTTGTTTCTTCAAGTGTAGAAATGGTAATGAGTCTACCTCAAATGGGTATTGATTAGTTAATGTGATCTTATAAAGCTATTTAGAGAAACTTCTGAAGAGCTAAATGTGGATGTAAGACAGATTATGAGCAGGTGGTGGACAGGGAGATTTTATGAATTGTGACTGTAAAATTAGATTTATCCTAGAGAATGCCTTTTGAAGCACTGTTTACTGTGGAGTGAATGCTTATGTTCCCCTAAAATCTCTATGTTGAAATCCTAAATCCCAATGTGATGGTGTTTGGAGGTAGGGAGCATGGGAGGTGATTATGACATGAGGGTGAAGCCCTCATAAATGGAATTAGTACCATTTAGATGACACCCAGAAAGTACTCTTACTCTTTCCTTGTGGGTGTACAACCAGAATATGGCCATCTGTAACCCATAGGGGAATCCTCACGACATCCCTATCACCCTGACACTCTGCTGTTATACTTCCCAACATCTAGCATGGTAAGAGATTAACTTCTGTTGTTTATAAGTCACTCAGTTTATGACATTTTCTTATAGCTTGAACTAAAGACACTTAATAAATTTAAGGAACATGATAAAGTAATATTAAGTTGTAATTATATCACTTGAGGTATCTTGCTAAAATATGTATATATAAATTATAGTTTAAATATATAATTTTTATATGTACATTAACCTTCATTTGTTCTGGGCTTACAGTATATTCTTTATTATTGAGTGGTTCACTAGGTTCTAGTTGAATGAGTGAGTGAATAGCTATTTATTAGATAGGCATACTGATTACTGTAATGGCACTTTATGCTAGATCCAATGCAGAAATTTGATATTGTTACATGAAAGTAAATTTAGTTTATAAAAGTCTTTTTAGGGTGAAAGTGAAGATGGGAGCAGATCACATTCATTTGGTGGATAAGATATTCAGGGAAGTGAAGACATCATAGGATTGCTCTTGTTTCTAGATTTTGCAAGGACCAAAATTGTATATGAAAATACAACATGCTTTGGCAGGTCTTTGTTCTCATGCTCTGCCCCCATGGACAGCTTGTTTAGATTTCTCCAGCTACCTCTAAATAATTAGTCTTATTTTATCTCAGCTTCGTATTTCTACTCGCTCGTGTCTTTGAAACCTTCATATTTTTGCCTCTCTTTTCCAGGAAACTTTTGTCTTAACCTCACTGCTTTAAATTATCAAAACCAAAATTCATAATATAGATGCCTTATTTGGTCCACAGTTACCAGTCAGTACTGAGAACTTCTTCTTAGCAACATTAGAATAAGCAGCTATGGGCACTATGTTTGGAGAAGGGAGCAGAGCCCAACCATGTGAGTTAGGGCTACCATAGCAGATACCGGAGGTAAAAAGCAAGTGCTTCTGGCAGCTTTAATCAGATCCTCAGAGCATAATTGCCTCTTTAGAGTGTAGACTCACACTACGTGATTCATTCTTTTTACCTCCCCCACACTAATGCATTCCATTATTGTCTCCATTAGTTGATGCCCAACTACTGATTAATAACCTTCATCAATTTGGCACCCCATTAGCACACACCAACAGTGCAGAGTTCAGAATATAGTCAATAATTGTTTGAGTAACTTTTTAAAAGCACCATAGTACCATCTCAAGAGCTCTGATCATGGTAAAACAACACCCAAAACATCAGTATCAACACTGGTCATCATGATTAAATTGCGGATGGTTATTAAATAATAAAAGCACTAGAAAGTGAATAAGAAAAACTGATTTGTCTTCTGTCTCCATTTGGCTGAACACAATCAAATACCATAGTGAAAACAAACCCACAAACTTCTTTCTCCTGGGTAAAGCATATACAAACCAACAAACAGAAACAAGCTTTCCTGTCTAGAAGCAGTACCTAAATTTATGAGCTCTTGAACCTTTTTCTAAAAAGCACTAACTCCTTTTTAAAAAACAACACTCTGTCTTCTGTATTATAAATTCTAAAGATATATGATAGCACTCACAGATACATAATTATGCAAAGAGACTGATGTGATAGCTTTTTTGATTGTAAACAAACTTCATCCTGGCAATGATAACCTTAAATCTTTATTAATTTTGATATACCCTATGTCCTTTAAAAATTTTTATTAATTTATGCATGTATGAATATATACGGGTATGCACGTCTTTATTTGAGGGTAAGTGAGGGAGAATGATAATTAGTTCTTTTAAAAGCTGGGTTTTTATTTATTTTTCATTTTCTGACTTCCTTTCATGAAATTAGTTCTAGGAAAAGAATGTCAAGGGCGGAGAAGCCACAGTAGGGTTTATAAGGTTTGTGAAACATCAGAAGAATAAGCAGAAGTGAAATTAGCAGTTGGGAATAGAGGTAAGGCATCTATGGGAGGAATATTATGAGCCAAATCCTAAAGGGTGGCATTTTCAAAATGCATCAGGGTTTCAGTTGAAATGGGCCACAGGTTTCATGGGTAGAAAAAGAGGATAAAAGAAAGATAATACAGTCACCTCAGATATCATTTTGCCACTGGTGCTTTTTTTTCAACTAGCATATTAATGCATACTATAATTAATATTCAGCTACATATACTGAGCATTGTGTAAATAGACTTAGTTGTTTTTTGGGATGGACATTTTCCACATTGGAAGATTTGTTAGAAAAATAGTCTGAGTCTTACAAATTGTTTTATCATACAAAACATTATCTCTATATCTTTCTCCCTTGCTGTCTTTCTCAATGAAATAATAAAAAGCAGACTTACTTCAATTTTTCCCTAGAAATCATTCAAACTACAATGGCAATATGGAGATTAAAGATTAATCTCCTTCCTGTTTTTTTGTGCTTATTGTTGTCTCCACCGTGTTACTTCTGTTCTACATCTCCCTCTGAAATGAATGTCCTATCTGAGTTTCAAAGTGAAAATACAAAATAAATACATTTCTCTATATCACATATAGTGATTAAATATTTAAGAAATCAGTCATTACAGTCACACTTGATAATAAGACACTTCAGTTACCACAAACAGAAATTATTTACCCACTTCCCTCTCTCCAGGGAGAATGGGTTCCCCTGATATTTATTCCCTATAGAGTTAAATTAAACTCATTTGTGTTTCCTGATGTGGATAAGTATCCATCTGCGGCTCTGATTAAGACCATCATTATGTGTTATTAACCAATGTGAAAATTATCAAGTTACGTAATGATAGCAGTCAGTTAGCACTACTAGGCTTCAGATTCTTAGTTGAAATTGTTTTCTGCAAATGAAAAGAGTTTAAAATTGTAATTTGTGCTTTAAACAAAATAGATGGAGTTTCTCAGTGTATGTTTAAATTATTATTTATATATTACTATTATGTGTACCATTAAGTGTAATTTTATTTTTTATATTATTTCTCCAAAGCCTCTATCAAATATAAATAACAATCATTGATTTAACATGGGATTAAGTACAATTGTCTAGGTTGATAATGGCTCTAGAAACTAGACTTGGCTAGTCTTGGGGGTAATTAAAAGAGTGATCTTTTCAGAATTTCAATTTCAGGCTTTCTCACTGAGTAAATTATAAAGATACACCCCAGGGAACTTTAGGGAAGCAATGAAGCTTTCATTTCCATATGTCAGATTAGTTTTTCCTAGTGTACTTATTATCAGAAAAGGCCATGAGCTAATTTCTTGGCTCATTCAAAGCAGAGAAGACCCTGATCAACATTTTCCAATAAAGGACACAGGAGAAAGTCAGGGTTGATGGCAATTTGTAGCCAGATAATTTTTCATACTTGCCATGACACTGTACAATGATCTGCGTGTATTCTAGTAAATGGAAAAGAGACGTGTATGGAAAACAATTCATCTTTAAAAGTGGCATTTTATGTCTAAGCATACTATGTATACTTCTTATCAGTGTCAAGGTCATTTGATATATCAAAGATTTGGAATACACAGTTTGGTTTAACCTGCTTTATGGTATATTAACCAAACTGCTTATTTACATTGAAGTTCACTAGATCTATCCAGCTAGATATCTTCTTATATTTCTATTTTTGAACATGAATCTAAAATTAGTGAATTATTTTGAAACACTTTGTAGCAGGCCTGGATCTATATGTCATAGATCCATATTATGCAACTGATACCCAAGTAGAGGTATCTTGTATATCTGAATAGCCTCATTTATATAAGCTACATCACATTCACCATTTCACCTTTCTGTCTCTGTGATGCTAATCACAGGCATTTGTGACTTCTGGGATCCCATTCACTTGAATTCTGGTGATGTTTCAGAAAATAATCCATATTTATATTCTCATTCCAGGTACAGGTGTCATTTTATGTAGATTGGGACTTTGTTAAGGAGACAAGTTCTGCTGGTGGTAAATCCAATAGAACAAGAAGTCTGTGACATTTTTCATAAAAAGAATAAGCTCTTGCTTATAGTTTGCTTGGTGGCACCACACACAAAGCTGATATTAACATCTCTTAACTATGTCTGCAAAGTCCTCAAGCTAACAAGAGTTGATCAAATATTTAGGCTATATAAAATAGTTATCTGAGCACACTGTGTGTGCCCAGTTGAAATTTATTTTACCACCACTTTATCAATAAGGGCTGTATTTATATAGAAAAATGATGAAACTAATTATATACAGAGCTGTTTCAGTTATGTATGTAAGGTGGGTATGTTAATTAAATTTGGATATCTAACATAGAGAATAAAGTTTCATTTGCTTCAGAGGGAGAATAAATATAGAACTCTCAGATAAAGATGTTCTTTTACTTTTATTCCCAAGTTCATTTTAGTGTTTATTAACTTCAAAATAAATTCACCTCAAAGAAATAAGTATAAAGCTTCCATTCCTGAGTTCATACAGTATCCAGGAAAATCCAGTTTATAAATGCACTAAATGGGCAGTAAAACATATCTTCTATAGTCTACAAAGTCTTCAGGTAATGTATATATTCCATTATTTAAGTGGTGAAAATCATAAGCCTGCCAAAATAGTGTCACTTGATTTGAAAAAACTAGGTGTCACCTTAAGCAGTATTTATAATTCATACTTTATTTCCTCTTTAGAACAACTGTAATTGTGTATGCCTTAATATTAAAAATAAGCAAACAAACAAAAAAACACTTAACTCTTGGTAGTTAAATTCAGAAAATAAGAAAAATATTTATCACTTTCCAGACATCTTTTCCTTATTGTTAGCAATAAGACACAGTGGAGTAAAATTGTAACTAAAACTGAGGAAACACAATAAATATAGAGAAAACTAATTAATAATAAAATTAATTAATAAACACAACATAGGGAATTTTAAAAAAAATTGCTTGGTCAGTACTCAGCATTAAAATACAAATCCTAATTCACAACTTACATAAAATTGTATTTAAATCAAATTGTATAGTATGGAATGAAACTTTGGCTTAATGCTTTATTCAATACTGAAAAAGAACAACTTTATAGGTACTATGCTGAGCACTTCATACCTGTTAATTCATTTCATTCATTCTAATCTACTATAAGACATAACACTTCTATTTTTCTTATGGAGAAACTAAGAGCACTATACCAAATCAGACCTTGTTCATCTAAATCTAAACTAAAAGACAATTGTTTACAAAATGAAAACCTTGAGGACATGGCCTCTGACCTTGAAATAATACCCTGCCAGTGAAATAAAACTGTAAGCAAAACACAACTTAGTGAATGAAATAAAACTATATGTAAAATAATAATATAGCCTACTGTATAATGGAGGTAACTGTACTTTATGGTATCAGAGGAAAAATGAACCAAAATCTAGTGTCAGAAGTCTTGCCAGAATAATTAACATATAGGATTGAGTCCTAGAAGTTAGTGAAGATGATGTATTTGTCAATCAAAGAAATAAAAGGAAATTGGAGAGGATCATAGTGTATTAAAAGTTATAATATATCATGTAGATGAGTTTTTTTCTTGTAACTATTACAGAATTATTTAAAGATGTTAAAGAGTAGTGACAAGATACTTCTATTAGAATAAGAGCTTGGCAATTATATTGGTTTGAATTTGAGGGGTATACATTAAAGACAGAACTACTGGAAAGGTCTAAATAAAAAAAGAGTGGGAAACTCTTCTATAGTAGTGTTGATCAAAGAGATAATGGTGACTGGAAAGATTTTTTTTTAAAAAAATGGCCATATAACAACCAAAAACCTACATTTACTTGAAAGCATTTTAAATGGGGACAAACATTCAAATACACTGAACAAAAGTTTAGGTGTGTTTTCTGTTTTCTGCTGTCTATAGAGAAGCTTCAATTCACATAATTTCATGAAGGCATTCTTGAAGAAATTAGAATCACAGCATATGGGAAGGTGGACACACCTGCCTGGAGGAGTATGGACACTGGGAAAAACAGCCAATCACAGAATAGGATAGTGAGATTTCAGAATAGAAGGGAAAGAAGGTTAAATACTCCTAGACACAGGCCCACAATGGCTTCCTTGCCAGCATACTTGGGAGTCCTTACTTTCTTCCTTTAAATAAATGGAAAAATAAAAGCATAATTTTTTTTATTTTATTTATTTATTTTTATTATATTTAATTGTATTTGACATCGTTTGTATTCCCTAGGGGGTTCCCACCACCATTTTCACCTGTGCACCATCACCTAACTCCCTTGTGCTCTTTACGCCTCATCACTGTCTTTGCCCTCCCTCCGCCCACCCCCATGGTCCCTTTGGGTTTATCTTTGATCTTTTGATCTTGTTGAGTTTTTATTTGTTTGGTTGGTTGTTTTTGGTTATGATTGCCCATTTCCTTTAGCTTTCTCTTGTTTTTTTCTTCGTTTGTTTGTTTGCTTGTTGTTTGTTTATTTGTTTTGTTTTCTTCTTTTTTATGTTTTGTTGTGGTTGTTTTTTTTCACATTCCTCCTAAAAGCGAGGCCATCCAATATTTTTATCTTGCCTTCTGGCTTGAAAAAACAGCATAATTTAACAAAAATCAGATACTAATTTTAAGGCAAATTACTTGATAATTAGGAAGGAGCACTAGTTATGAGAACTGAAATTAAGTTCCTATTTTGTTACTAATATGTTTGAAAAGTAAATTACCTTTTCTGGACCTCAATTTAAGAGATTGTATATGTGATATTTGTGACAATCATATTTAATTCTTCTGTAACTCTTAGTCATGGACTTCTCTTGGGCATGCTACTTAAAAATAGCACTCTCCTGTTGTACATGCATGGAGGTGAGGGTGATTATTTTTATCTAGCTCATTAAATTAACAGCAGTAATAGCTATCTAAATCTGTTTAACATAGTGGAATATATAAATAAAAAATTTTTAATCCCCCTTGAGTAATTCACAATCTACAAATGATAAAACAGATCAATACTTTCTTTTATTTGTTGGCTTGTTTTTTATTGCAATTTCAGAATCACTAGCTCTGAGCTAATCCCAAACTTCATTTTTTTTTAATTTTAAATATATTTTTATACTGTTAAGTTTTGGACAATATATGGTTTCTACCTTCAGGTGTGATCATCATAATTCTCCCATCACAAAGCACCCATAGTCTATCACCATAGTCCACTGAGTTTATTTATTTCAAAGAGCTGTATGGTCAAGTGATTTAATAGATATAAATGTGTTTTGAAAATAAGAAAACATATAAATATAAAATGATATTGTTACAGGGCAACCCTAATATAAAATGGGTTTGCCTGACTGGGCTTTTACTTGCACACTTGAAAGGCATTTATAATGCCTCAACTGCAGGCACACACAACAAAGGTTAATAAAGGGTTTTATTTACAAGGAAAGGGAAACGAGTGTAGTGAATAACACAAGGGGAAGAGAGGGTTACAGATTTGTAAATATTTTACTAGTTCTTTGGAGCTGGAACCTAATGGTGACCTGAGAGCTGGCTCTTCAGGAAAAAGCGACCCCCAAGGTCTACGTGTTTGCTTTTATACTCAGTCTGGCTGTTTAACTCTACCCTTAGGTTCCAGTGATCTGCTCTTCGATAATGACTTTATGGGATTTGTAGTTTTTGGATTTTGTAGGTCTGGAATGGGGGTCGAAGTTTATAACTTATTCGTGTAATTCATTTAGGAGGGTCTTTCCCCCTAATAATATCTTTTTAGATAAACCATTATATAATGGAGTGAGTGAGGAGTATTCCGTAGTAACTCCACAACATTTATTGGAGATCTACTTTGTGTCACGAACTGTTTTAGGGCATTGACTTACAACTTTGAAGGAAATAAAAAAGATCAAGTTCTTATTTTCAAGTGCTTTAATTCTAGTTTGAACAGGCAGACAGAAATCAAGTAAATAAACTAAAAAAAAATACCAGCTAGTGATAAATTCTAACACTGAAATATAGCATTTTGTAATTGGGTGGAAAATCAAATCTAGTTGGTGTGGCCATGCAGAAGGAGGGCTTCAAAGAATTGAACCAAAAGTTGAGTAAGATGATTTTAATACCATGGGGATAAAAAAGGAAGCAGAAATCAGAACAAATAGACCAAGTTAGGAGCTAAGACTTCATTATAAGGCCCATTTGAGTGTTAGGTAGGAGAGCAAATGATTTAACTTCCATTTTAAATGATTTTACTATTTTTTAAAATGGGGAAAAAAAGAATATTAGAAGATATATTAAAAAGTTAAATTACTAGGGGAGGGGGAGGGTTGAGGGAAGATGGGAGCACGAGGGACTGAGGTGATGGTGCACTGGTGAGATGGTGATGGGGAATACATGGGGATTACAATTAATGGCAAGTATATGTAAATTTTAAAATATTTTAATAAAAAAAAGTAATAAAAAAAAGTTAAATTACTGATGTGAACTGTCGGTGATTAAGTCAAGTTAACCTTAAACTGGAAGTAAGGGATACATTTGGGGTGAATTTTACAGTAATTTAAATTTTAGAATTGACAAGATTAATTAATGCTTAAGATATTGTAGTAAGTAAAAGCGAGAAACATTCTCAGTCTCTGATATGTTGTATAATCTCAATGAATGACATGGGGTGAATTAATGCTAGACTCTGGTGTTGCATGCTATCAAAGGATTTACCAGGATGAAAAAGAACAAGAGTAGTTAAAAGCAGCATGCACTAAGGTTGGAACTCTCGTCCTGATATCTATCATGTTAACAGTAGGATTCTCTAGTCATGGAAGTTTCCCCCCATAGTTGGGTTAATATATTTTCTCAAAGAGCAGGAGAGAACTCTATCTCTCATACTCATCTCCTGCAAGGTTATGGACAAGCCAGGAGCACTGGTTCCATTTTACATTAACCTTCAGTTCTTTATCAGCCTTCATGTTAGCCAGCACTTACAGAGAATAACTCTTACTTTTCACTGAGTTTCTAATCAAAACAAGAACTAACAAACTTTAATATATATCTCAATATTTACATCGGGTCTACATTGCAGAATATCTTAAATTAGTTTGGGAGAACAGAGATCAAGTTTTTGAATTAATGTCTTTCTTAAGTATGAAATAGATTTGATTTTTTTTTCTGATGGAATTTGTTTTCACATGAACAATAAACTTGTTCATAAAAATACCATAATAATAAGACTTTCAAGTGCTTTATGACCAAAAGAAAAAAAAATGTGAGTTGATATTTTTAAAAAGGTTTACAAATGTCTTTTGGTTGTGAAAAAGTAGAGAATTCTGAGAGTTGAAACTCAAGAATTGACCTGATATTCCTCACTTGAGGGATGAACTACTGATTTCATGGTCTTATAATTTTTTTTTCCTTTAAAAGAAGATCTATTTTACTTATGGAAGATTCTAAAGCAGTTAGCTACTATGAGTGAGTCAGATATCCAACTAACAACTGAGAATTCCAAAAAAAGTAACTGCAGAAATATGAAAATATAAGAAGTAACTGCATATATATGAATCAGTTTGATTTCATCTATATATAATTTAAAAATAATATTGCACATATAGACACTCAGACATCAAGAATCTCATAATTTCTAATTTCATTTATTTAAAATGAAAATCTGATATCTGAGTGATTGTAAAGGAAATTTACATTATCCTTCTACATTCATCTGGCTTATTTAGAAAAAATATATTACTAATAACTTTAATTTCAGTGTAGAATAATAGATTCTAGTATATTAGATGTAGAAAGACTTTGAGGTACTTTAAATCTATTCCTACTCAATAGAAATGTTAAAAGAAGGCACATATGTAATTTAAAAATTTTCAGTAGCTATATGACTATAAGTAAAAAGAGAACAGTATATATCCAAATGTTATCATTTCAACATTAAGCCAATTAAAAAAATTATTGATGTATTAGTTTCTTTTGATGGGGGAGAGACACTAGGCATCCAGTGTGTATTTTATATGTGCATCTTATCTCAATTCAGACTAGTTGTATTTTAAGAACTGACAAGCCAGATGAGAATAGTGATTATTATATTGGCTAGCATAACTCTAATATTTAAATTATGAAGAAAATACAATCTTAGGTAAATGAATTTGCCCCAAGTTCCAGAATGAGAACTTTACAATCTGACCCTGATGCCTTATTTTAATAATGTTGGCTTTATCAATAATTGCTAACTCTTTGTGTATACTTACCATGTGCCAAACACTGTTCCAAGTCCTTTACATTTATTAGCTCATTCAATCATCAAAACATGAAGAAAGCACGCTTTTCTTTTATCTGTTCAAAAGGAAACCAAAGCATGAAAAAGTTAGGTCTGGACCAAGCTGGAGCAAGGTGCCAGCTTCTAAGTGGTAAAGGAGACACTTGAACCAAAAACCCTGCCTCCAGTTTATATTCTTGACCATGACAGTTTTCTGGCAAAGGGTAAGACAAATGACTTCATATTATATAGTTGAAAGCAAAGTACAGAACAATACTGTCAGTCAAAAGCAGTGTGTGCCTAATGTTTTCATCAGTAATGTTTATTGTACTCAACTGAACTCTTTAAATAATGTTATTCTAGTAAGTTGAAAGCATCCTTTTCAGCAAGTCTACTGCATTTTTGGCAAAGTATGTTGTGGTGGGTCAAGTGTCTGGCACCCCTTCAGGATATTTCATTCTTACCCTCCAATTTTTCAATTTGGTGGATATGTTTTTATTTTCATGCTTTAAAATTACTGTAGAAGGAGGAAGGACAGCAAAGTTGCAGGGGGGTACAATTGCCTAGGATAGGGGACTGTGGGTGCCTTGGTGGTGGGTCTAGTGTGGTAATACACACCCAATGGGTGTACTCCTGTGCCTCTAAATCATATAGAACTTTGTAAACCAATATTGCCTCAATTAAAATAAATTAGGAAATTATTGTAGGGAAACATTGGATTTGTGTTTCTTAAAAGATCAAGATATTTATTTAGCATCATAATTAATAAAATTTCTCTACATGCGTTTTCTATTACTTTATCCTTACTACTAAATGATGATGTTCCTGGGATATTTTTGTAAACAACAACTTAACAATCAATTAGCCATATACAGAATACATCGTTACTGAATACTACTTTTACTTTCTTTTAACTTGCAAATGTTCCTCCAAAACTATTTTTATATATTAAAAATAGTTTATGTCTCAGATAGCTTAAGAGTTGATTAATGCCTAATCAATACTTTATTGTAAGAGTAACTTATCTGAGTAAGAAAGTTAAAAAGTTGTTATATCAGAGCCACTTGTCCATGTTGGAAATTCCCAAAGTCAAAGTATTGGTGCTAAATATAGGAAGAACTTTCTTTTGCATTGTGTTCATTTAATGTTTTAGGCATTTATGTGAAAATTCCTTCTCCTCCCCTCTGCCTGAGAAAAGACAGGTATATCAATGTTTAAAAGTTACATTATAGAAAATCCAATGTACTTAGCCTGCCAATTTTCCTTTCCCCGTGTGGATAAAAGCCTATACAGATCAATCAAACCATGGTTACCTAGGTTTCATTCATCTTTTGAGGCTTCAAATGTAGAGACTGATCTCTTAGCACTCACTGTTGGCCATTAGACTAGTTACATCCCTTACCTTCCTATCTTTGTTTCTAGGACAGTCTGCTGTTCATCATACTACCCTCCCATAAGTCATGGGGATCAAGGAAATTGATATTTGCTGAAGGAACAGCAACTGTTGTAGACTATGTTCACTGTCAAAGAATGACTCCACCTCACTATTTTAAGTCAAAGGCCTCCTACCATAATTCTTACATTATTTAGAGAATATAGAACTGTCTTCTCATTGTTTCAAATAGACTCAAAGTTGCCACAATTAAATAAAGACAGGTTTTATTATATTTTTAACTTGAAAATAAAAAAAAACCTAATTTTTTGCTTCAAATTTTCTACTGGAGCTATCCTGTTAAAAGTCAAACAAATGTTGATTAAAAAAAATGGCTGTGCAGATGGAAGTGATTTCCCTGATTATTTCACAGCATACCAGCTTTGAATGCACAAACACAACCCTACTGTCAGCAAACTCATATATTCTAGTGATATATTTCATAGGAAGCATCCTCTCTCTACTGCCACATGCGAATTTCACTTCCTTGTTATGGCCTCTGTAATTCTAGTTCCTGCAAGGCTGTATTTTATGGGAGCAAAAATGGCCTATATTTGGGGGAAAAATCAGTTTATGCTTATTATAAATGCTGAATAGCATATCAAAGCATTGTTACTGAATACTACTTTTTCTTTTATAGATTTATTTACTTATGCATACAAGCACTGGGGTACAGGCCAGAGGTGTGGGGGGGGGGGGTGGAATGAGAGGATTCACCACAGACAGCGGGGAGCAGAACAGGCAGATCAACAGAAGTACACTGCTGAGGGGAGCAGCGGGCACAGCAGGAGAGGTCTACCTCGCCATGTGGGTCCCCTCCCTGGCCAGCAGCAGGGATCAAACTCGTGCTGCAGTGGCTGCGGTTTGCTTCATAGTGACTTGCTTAAACCCACTGCGCCACCAGGGAGGCCCCTACTTACTTTCTTTTAACCTCCAAATGTTTCACATTTAACCACTTCTTTCCCTGTTAATATAGGCCTCTTATATTCTAAATGACTTTAGTCCTACTTATAAGAAAAATAAATCCTCATTTGAAAACTGTTTAAAGGTCAATTTGTGTAAAAAAAATTGTGAAGTTGTGAAGTAGGTTCTAAGCTAGTTTGATGATCTTAGAAGATCATTTTGAAATTGGTCCCTATAAGCATATATATTAACGATACTGTTTGACAAGTTCAAATTACCAATACTGCCAAGAAGGCTATATTTGAAGGGTTGTAAATGAGCTTCTTAAATATTTAATTGTGACAATATCATTGAAGTTATACTAATTTCTTATTAGATAAAATACTGAAAAGATTATATTGTTACTGGTTTAATAAATAATATGACTAAACTCCAGTATCATATCATTGCCCTGGTCGGGAATATTGTGGCTCTCCATTTGCCTACAAAATAAAATGTGAATTCTCTGAACTGTATTTAAGATTCCCATAATGTGACTCAACCTATGTCACCTGTATTATCTCTCTGTTTCACTCCCCCTGCCCTAGTCAATTTTACTCTTAAAAATATTTGGAAATAAGATTAAAGAGTCTCCCTTGATAACCTGTATGCATGTTAAGCATTCTTATCTTACACTAATTCTGTTCTGTTATCTAACCAGATAGCTAAAATGTTCTAAGGGAATAGTTAGCTGTCATTTAAGACAGAATGAACTGTCTTGAAGAGAATAAACTACACTATAATTAATATGCTAAATTTTCAAATAAAGTAATGCATTATTACTATCCCATGGGGAAGTCCCTCATATGCTCACAATACTGATGTCTTTACCTTTTTGAAATAGTCCTGTTTCTGAGGTAGTGCCATGCTATTTCCTTCTTCTCCCTGGCCTCCCAATAAGTATACTTGTCAAGATACATTTATACTATTCCTTGTGTCATAGGAAGTCATCTCTGGTTGACATGTTAGGCTGATTGAGAAGTTTTTAGTAGTTGTATTTTTAGAATATCAAGTTAAATTTTTTATTTGTTTAAGGATTTATTTATTTATTCATACAAGGAAATGTGTTCACAAACAAACTTAATGCTAACATCATAAATTCCCTTCAAAATAGAATGATCTTATTTATAATTGATTTAAAACTGTATTTCTTTTTTTTATTATTAGATTTAGTTAATTATATTTTACATCATTTGTATTCCCTAGGGAGTTCCCACCACCATTTTATCTGTGCACCATCACCTCAGTCCCTGTGCTCTTTATGCTCTCATTCCCATCTTTGCCCTCCTCTCCCCACCACCCTCCCATGGTTCCTTTGGTTTATCTTTGACCTTTGTGACTTGAGTTTTTTGTTTGTTTGTTTGTAATTGCCCATTTCCTTGAGCTTACTCTTCTTTTTGTTGTTGTTTTTCCACAATCCTCCTAAAAGTGAAGCCATCAAATATTTTTCTCTTGCCTTCTGACTTGTTTCACTGAGTATAATTCCTTCTAGCTCCATCCATGTTTCTATAAATGACCTGAGCTTATCATTTTTGATTGCTGAATAATATTCCATTGTGTATATGTATCACATCTTCTTGATCCAGTCCTCTACTTTTGGGCATTTGGGTTGTTTCCAGATCTTACCAATTATAAATAGACACCATGTACAAAAATCAACACGATGTGGATAAAAGAACTAAATGTAAGACCCGAAACTATAAAATATATAGAGGAAAGCACAGGTATAATGCTCCAAGATATACATCTCAATAGTGCCTTTGAAGTTGCATCACCCCAAAGCAATAAAAATGAGGAGAAGATAAAGATATGGGACTATATCAAGATAAAAAGTTTCTGTGCAGCAAAGGAAACATTAAATAAAACAAAGAGACATCCCACTGACTGGGAAAAAAATCTTTGTGCTCCACACAACGGACAAAGATCTAATCACAAAGATATACAAAGAACTAATAAGACTCAAGAAAAATAAAGTAAAAAAGAACAATCAAAAAATGGGCAAAAGAACTTGAAAGACATTTCTCCAGAGGACATAAACACGGCCAATAGATACATGAGAAAATGCTCACCATCCCTCATAATCAGGGAAATGCAAATCAAGACCACAATGAGGTACCACCTTACACCCCTAAGAATGGCACATATTAAAAAAACCTACAACAACAAATGCTGGTGAGGATGTGGAGAAAAAGGAACCCTAGTACACTGCTGGTGGGAATGCAAGTTAATCCAACCACTATGGAAGGCTGTATGGAGGTTTCTCGGTCTACTAGGAATGGAACTACCATATGATCCAGCAATTCCACTTCTAGGGATCTATCCAAAGGACACAAAAACACCAATCCAAAAGAGCACCTGTACCCCTATGTTTATTGAAATTGTATTTCAAGTGTTCTTTCGAGATCATGCAATAACTAGTTATGTTTTGCAGTTTGGGAATTTGGGACCCTATCCCTGACATTTCTAGATCTATAAATATAAGAATTATATAGTGACCATCTAAATCTCTTTGTAATGTTCTAATTTCACAGTGGGGGAAGATGTTTTGTATGCCAAACTACCCATTGGATACTAACAAAAACAAAGCACATGACCTTTGCCTCTGAAAGTAATATGACTCAACTCTATATCACTTCTCTATCAACACTACCACACACTACCACAGACACACCCACTCTCTCTTCTTAGTTGCCATAGAAACTTGTTGATGTGATAGCATTATTAATTACTTTAAATGATTATCTTACACTAACCTAAGGATTTCTGGGAAATCAGAGACTGCCCTACTCACTTATGATTCCCCACAAATAGTAAGTATTCAATAATGATATACTCATGATGGGTTTAACTTTTCTATCCTCTGTTTTCCTTATTCTTTGAGAAAATATAGCACTTTCACTCTGTGTTTTGATAACTGATAAATGTTGCTGTTAGATGTTGCTTTATTATTTAATGTAGATAGCTCCTCAAGATTAAGAAGTTGGCCGTATTTCCCTTTCAACCTCAATTTTTTATTCATTAGGAAATAACAGGTACATAACTGTTGTGCGGGTGATAGTGCAATTTCAGATTAATTTACTAATTCATGTATTTACTGAATAACCAATATACCAAGGACTGAAAATGCCATGCTTAAGAAATATAAAACAGTTTTTTCCTCAGGTCAGGATTGTATGTTTAAGAGATAATTTCAAGCATCTTTCTATATCCATTGAATCAGATAGAAAGAGCTAAGATCTGTTTTGCAGCTTTATAGGTGATATTGATGATAATCAGCTAAGTTTGGAGATTCTTATTTTGGAGTTTGCCAAGAGGAAAAACAAAACCTGGACTAAAGATGAAAGAAGACACAGGGCTTCCTATTACAGTTCCTGCCATTCATCATGGCCTACATAGCCAGACTGAACTCACAAATAACCCACCAATAGGACTCAAAAGTCAGAACAGATGCAAAAAACCCAGAATCTTCTTTATAATTAGCAAATCAATTACTTAATGATAATATATATATTTACACGTATGAAGGTTTGAACTATATTTGTCTTGAGACAGATCTAAAACTGAGCAACTTTTTTTTTGATTGAGCTATAATTGACATATAGCATTATATTAACTTAAGGTATTTTGATTTGATATTTCTATACATCCCAAAATGATCACTACAATAATTCTAATTAATATCTATCATGCATAGTTAGACATCTTTTCCTTGTGATGAGAATTTTCAAGATCTCTTAGCAACTTTGAAATGTGCAATATAGTATTACTAACTATAGTTGTATATTGCATCCCCATGACTTATTTACTTTATAACTCAAAGTGTGTGCCTTTTAATCATCTTCATAAATTTCACCCTCTCCTACCCTATGCCTCTGGAAATCACTAATTTATTCTATGTATCTATAAGTTCAATTTTTGTTGCTTTGGTTGGGTTTTGTTTGTTTTTTATTTCACATATAAATGAGATCATATGGTATTTGTCTTTATCTGACTTGTTTTGTTTAGCATAATATCCTCAAGGTCCAATTCATGCTGTGCCAAATGGCATGATTTCCTTCTTTTGTTGACTAATATTACATAGTGTATGTCATCTTACAACATTTTCTTTATCCATAATTCCATCCATCCATCCATCAATAGTCACTTTAGTTGTTTCTGCATTTTGACTATTAGAAAAAATGCTGTAGTGAACATGGAGTTTCCTATATCATTTTTAGTTACTGTTTTCATTTTCTTCTGGTGAATTGCTGGAATTTCTGGATCATATGGTAGTTCTATTTTTAAAGTTTGGACATCCACACTGTTTTCCACAGTGGCTGTACTAATTTGCAACCGAGCAACTCTTAATATTGAATATAGTCTGTGTGAGAGTGAATATTCCTGCCAATACATTCCCAGCAACTGAGGGAATATATGGGGAAAGGAAACTAAATGATAAAATTAGAGCATGATGAAATGTTTCTTATTTGAAATAGTGGAGTGCCAGTTAAATTATGTATAACTGTGGTTCTAGGGGTGGTCTAATAGTTCATAGTGGAATATAAAAACAGAATTTAAGTTCTCATTCTTGGATTACAGAAAATATTTGGAATTGTGTCTAGGTAATCTCACAAGGCAATGCTATGAGTCCAGAAGAGTGTTAGAGTGTACAAGTATGAGAAAGTTGTTTTAATGACAAAATAGTTTAAGTCAACACCATCAGTCTTTTATCAGCTGTAATATATAATTTATATTCATACAGACAGTGGGGGGGAGGATATTTCCAGAGAAAATCAAACCAGTGTGAAATTATGCACATAAAATTGATAAATATCCTGTGAATTATAAGTAGTTCTTGAATAATAAAATACAGATGACTTTCTTTTAATTGGTTAGATCCTCTCATTTTCCAAATGAAAATATACATAATCGTAGAACTGATTTCCTGAGATTTTTCACTGGAAGAGAAGGTCCTCTACTTTTACAGTAATTACTAATAGGTTAGTGTCTGAAAATAGTGTTAATATTAGTCTCTGAATTTCACTAAAGGGCTGTTGAGTATCCATAAGGGACTCTGAACAGTTAATTTAAGTGATCTACAAATGGATGGCATTAAGGTGATCTGCCCCAAAAAGTAGCAGACAGTTTGATGAAGCCTGAATATGCATTTCAAGATTCCCAGTGATACAGCTTGGACTACTTAGTTTAGAAATGTGTTTTTGCCTTCAGTGGGATGAAGGAAAATTTGAAATCAGTGATTTTTTTCCTCTCACTGTTTTATACTATAAAAATGAAAACAAATTTGGAACTAACAATAAAACTATGGGAGATATTCACAATACAATGAGATTCAAGGTTAAGTTTGTTTATTTTCCACAACCATTAATTTTTTCCCCTCTCTGCATATGCTATTTTAATGAGCTAGGACCTGTAAGAAGCCTATTGCATTCTGTCTTCTTCTGAGTGTTCAATGTGACTTCTACTATCAGCTTCATAAAGGCCAACTAGGACATGAAAAATAGGAAATAGTATATCTTTCACTCTGCTATATCCAGTGGCACCTCACTATTGTTAAGTCAATCCATCAAACACATAAATTTGCTAATTACCTACACTGTGTCAGTACATTGTACAATGTAATCTCTCAAAGAGCTATAGCTTAAAGGGAACCATGATATATTTAACCATGAATTTTTAGGTGATGATATAAGAGAGTATATGTTGAAATGTATCTCATACCAGAATTTAGTTAAATGGAAAATTACAAGGATTGTGGATTGTTAAAATGATGAGAACCTACAGAAATAGACACTAAAATATTATCATGCTTCATGTCAATTGCTGAATTTCCTCCACTTTATTCTGAAATAATCTCCAGTTAAGACTTTCAGACAAGCTTTATTCAGGTCCAGGAGTTTTTATGGTAAGGAGGAGAACAAGAGACAAATAAAAAAAATATGTAAGGATTGGCAAAGTATTTTGTTCTTCTGTTATCACTTCCCTTTCTTGGCATCTGAATTCTTCAAGAGAAATAACTAGATCCAGAAATCAGTTTCTGAGAGAATCCAGGAGAATTGATCACCTCCTTTCTGAAGAGAACAGACCCAATTTCCTTGTTAACCTTTGACATCCAAACAGATAGGGAATATGTTGAAGAATCAGAAGAGTAGCCAATGGCCATGGATGTTATTCTAGGTGTTATATGTTTGCAAGGTAGTTTTTATGACTTTGTTTATATATTCCCCACACATTTACATGCCATTTTCACAAAGGACTTAAACTATATCAAATCAGATCAAGTCATTACTTCACCAGTGTTTAGCAAGTTTTTCTTTATTGCTTTTTAAATTGGGGTTGTGCTTGCAATTATTGAGTGGAAAAAATGGGCAAAATATACCTTTAATTTTTTAATGGATTATAATTCAAAAGAACTCATTTATATTACCAAATTCTTGATCATTTCTAGGACATGTTTTTGTAAACGTCTTTACAATTAATCCTATAAACTTCCCAATTAGTGGGATTCGTTTTGGTAGGAGAAGTAATTCTTCTCATTATTGTGTCCAGTGATAAGATAGGGTGAATTTTCAAGTAACTAGAAAGTGAGGTAAATTAAGGTCAATGCTTGCAACTTTTAAATAAACATTGTATCTCTTCCTGATAAGTTCTTAAAGGAGTATTTACTAATGTAATCAGAAGTCACAGGCATAAATGTTATCCTGGGGATGGAGACTGATAGGGTGAGGGAAAGGAAGGAGAATAAAGCTTGTGACCTAATATCTAAACTTGGCTCAACATCCATTATCACAAAGGTGACTGTGTCATAATGACAGATCAGGAAGGGGGAGTACAAATGATGATCTGGGAGGTGGGGGGGATTAAATACAGGCACAGAATGCTCATTAGTTACATTAATCTTGACCTAATGGAAGTCTTGGCTTAGGAAGGTGGCACTTACATGAATGAGACTAATGTTCTAAATGCAGAATGCTGGCAGAACAGAAAGTAAGTTATCAGAAAAAGGTCATGGGCCATAATCTAAATATTTAGTTTATGAATTCTGAGAGATGAGTGATGAAAATAACCATTGTTTAAGTAATATTTTAATAAAAGATGAGTGTAAATGCCAAACATCATCATGGACCCCCGAATAAATTCACTTTAGCACTATGATTAAAATAAGTTTAATTTGGAGTGAGTACTAAATTCATCTGTTTGATCCTATTGGAAGTGTCATTACATTTAGAGAAATATATGCTCCTTGGTACTTAGCTATAATATTTAAAAATATCTTTATAGAATGTTTGGAAGGAAGCCCAACACAGTCTCCTATCAATGAACTACATCTGGATCCTAAAGCATTTTAAAATGACTACTGGTTGAATTGCAAACATATCTGAGTTTATCATTTACTATTTCCTTCACTATAAAGTAAATTAGGTTTCATATAGGACTTTCTACCTGTCCCCTGCCCCCACATATTTCTTTTAAATTGGCATAGAGGAGGAACTGTGATAACAATCTCTTGCCTTTTTTCCACCAGAAGGTAATAAGTAGATCACTATTACATTATTGCAAGTTATAAGATATTTCTTGAGTGTATTTTGGTTATTAAAATTATATGAAAGTGGCATATATACCAGACTGTCAATGTCTTGATTCTGGACAATCTGAGGCATCGCTCTTCATAGGTAAATCTATAATTTCTGCAAGGTTTACTGCAGGTCACAATAATATCTATCTATCTGTCAGTCATCTCTCTATCTGTAGGTTGAGGGAAAGGTGGGAATCAGAGAATAGAAGAGGTTAAGGGATATTAATCTTTTGAAATTAACTAGAATTTGATGCTCTTTGGTTGTTACTGTATGGGTTCTCTATCTTAGGCAGACTTAGGGACTAGGCAAACAAAGACCCTTTTGCTAAAGGAATATGCTCTTATTTCAAGCTCTTTATCTAAACACAAGTTAAATTCAAGGAAAGATAAGTCCAATGAAAAACATGCCAAAGAAAAAGAATTTATTTTGTTTTACAGCTTTTAATTTCCCAAGCCATCAACTTTTAAGGTTGGAGGTAGAACTAATTGTAATTTTATCACATCTCTTTGAAAATAGTGAGAGTGAGAATCTCAATAAAGGAAGTTTAAAATAGATTATTCCCAAAGCATTTGGACCCAATGAGTACCTTTAAAAAACTAATCTACTGATTAAGATTATTCAACAAAATGTTCTTGACCCTTGGAAAACAATATTGAATAAAACAGAGAAAGATACTTCTTTCTTGAATCTTATAGTCTACTGGCTGGAGAAAGGCAAGCAATTTTAAAAATACATTCATACATCTATGAACAAATAAATAGTGCATACTAAATATCGGGTACTGTTTAATATTTTACAAACATTCATGTGTTTGATCCTTGCCACAACACTGAAGTTGTATCATGCAGTGGTGTGTGTGCTACTTGAAGGTAGACTGATTAATTAAATGTGTATACCACAGACTCCAAAACAACCCCTGTTAAGCTGGGATATTCCTATGCTAAAATTTGACAGAAATACTAAAAGTAAAGAAACTACATTTTAATATCACTCATAAACGTAGATGAAGAATTCTTGTAAAGTTTTTTTTAGCAAAGGCAATACAATAATATATACACATGAAAATATATTATTTCCAGTGAGGCTTATCCCCACTTGTTTCCACCCTCATATAGATCCTTCTTAGTATGATTTATACTTGATATTTGTTTTACAATTATCACTTTGTTTAGAAAGTGGTGGTTTTGTTTTGCTGATTATTTCGCCCTTCACTATTCTTTGCCATCCTCCTGCTTTCTCAGTCTTTTATGACAAGTATTATGCTCTTTTAGTTACTTTTCTTATTACACTATTAATTTTTGAAGCCTGGGTTGTTGCTTATATATCTCTGGATTTTCAGAACCTGTTATAGTCTTGTTACAGAATGCTTATCTTGAATTGAAAAGAAATAGAGGCAAATCCAACTGAAATAAACTCCGAATGTTCCTATGTTCCCATAGCAAAGCATTCTTCATTTAAATCTTCAGTCTTTGGTGGTAAATTCTTTGTCTGTATTAAAATGAAAATATTTCTGTCTCTTAACATATTTCAGTTTTTGTCAACTATTTACACCTTAGTGTTAATTGTTTTATCAGAGTCCTTCTAATGCTATCATTTACTGCCAGAAAGTTTAAATAAGAGTAATAGGTATAAAGGGCATATGTGTGTGAGTGCATGTATGGTGCAAACATATGTGTTTGAATGGAAAGTACAGCGGGAGGGTGAAGAGAAAAAGAATAAAGAACATAAATTTAGTGGCACAGGAAGATCATTTATGAAATTTAGCATTATAACATTTTGTCTGGAACTAGAAGGTACAAAATAAATGAAAACAGGCAGAAAAATTTGATGCTTGGTGCAGCTAATTCTTTGGAGTTATTGACCAATATTCTTTACATATCTGTTCAGTATCTATTTAGAAAGAATGCCTTAAAAAGAGGAAGGAGATCGGAGATCCTAACATTTGAAACAATGTGAATGAACCTGGAGGACATTATGCTAAGTGTAATAAGTCAGACATGGAAAGAGAAAAACTGCACAATGTGACTTATATAGAATCTAAAAAAGGAAGGTACATAGAAGCAGAGAATAAAATGACTATTATCAGGAGTAGGAGGATGGTAGAAATGGGAGATATTGGTCAAAGGGCATAAAGTTGCAGCTTTATTTATTTTAAAGATTTATTTATGCATACAAGAGCTGAGATGTAGGCCAGAGGTGTGGGATGGTGAAAGGAGTCACTGGAGACAGAGTGGGGAACAGAACATGGGTATTGACTGAAATGCACTGCTGAGGGGAGCAGTGGATGAGATAGGAGTGTTCTGTACCCTGTGGGTCACCTCCCTGGCCAGGGATCGAATTGATGCTGCAGTGGCTGCAGATGCTTTATAGTGCTGTGTCTTAACCCCTTGAGCAACAAGGAAGGACCCAAAAGTCACAGTTTTATAGGATGAATAAATCTAGAGGTCTACTGTACAGCCTGGTACTTACAGTATTACTTGTTTTCAGAATTCAGTTGGTTGTATTTCTAGGTAAAAGTCACAAAACAACACAGTTGCATTAAATTTATCCTCTACAATCCTGGTTAAATTATAAGGGGTTGGTTCCAGAGCATTGTATTCAATTACCAGCTCTATTTTTTTCATTATCTGTCTACAGTGAGCAATTTTCTTGATCTTTAACCTCAGTCACCTTTCTATTTTTAGAACAGCTTTAAATATGTAGAGTGTTGTGAAAAGTATACAGAGTTCTCATATCTTTACAACCAGTTTCCTCTATTATTGACATGACATTGGTAGAGTATATTTATCATAGAAAACAATAAACAAATATCAATATATTATCTTTTAACTAGAGTCCTTTATTTGGATTTCCTTAATTTTTATATAATACCATTTTTAATTTTTTCCCATTCAGGACACCATTTTACATACATATATATTTAATTTGTATTATCATTTAAACATTTTTGCTCGTTTTTTATTGAGGTAGCATTGCATACAAGGGGGAGAGGTATAGGTTCTCCCCGTTCTGGTGTTAGCAAACCACGGCCAACATAAACACCAATCATCCACAATGATGGGCAGTTCACTTTGCACCCTCCTCACTTTTTCTTGCCCTTCTCTCACTGATACCCTCAGTTCTACTGTCAAATTTCTAGGGTCTGTTATTAGTGTGACTTTATCTGACCCTTTTTTTTTTATTTTGTTTAGCATAATCCTGATAGTTGCATCCATGCTGTCACAAAAGGCAAGAGTTCATCTTTTTTGATAGCTGAAAAGAATTCCTTTGTGTATATACCACATATCTTACTCATGTTTCCTCAGACTCCTCTAGACTCTGTCAATTTTACATATTTTCCTTGTTTTTGTGTATATACCACATATCTTACTCATGTTTCCTCAGACTCCTCTAGACTCTGTCAATTTTACATATTTTCCTTGTTTTTGATGACCTTGACAGTTTGGGTCAGTACTAATCAGAAGAAAAAATCAGTACTAATTTAGATTATAACTTGTTCCTCAGTTCAAAAATTTCTAAATGTGTTCTCATGATGAAAATAGGGTAATATGTTGAGAGCAAGACCATTATAGTCACATATCAAGACTATACACTGTCATCAGGATGATAAATTGGACTTCATAAAACATTTTTAAAGATTTTTATGTGAAAAATACTGTTAAGAGAATAGAAAAAATATACCAAAATACAGACTTGGGGAAAAAGGACTCATATATCTAGACTACATATAAAAACTCAATGCTCAACAGTAAGTACTCAACAGTAAGTGAATATACAATTCAATTACAAAATGGACAAAAGAAGTATTTAAGCAAATACAAAAATGGTAAATAAGTACATGAAAAGATGCTCAACACCATTGGTCACTAGGAAAATTCCAATTAAGAACATAATGAGAAATAATCCCATACCTATTACAATAATACAGCAAAAATTGTAGTGATAATACTAAATACTTGAGGAGATACAGAGAACCTGATTCTCATATATTGCTGATAGACATGTGAGATGATAGTTTACTATGGTAATAGGCATAATTATCTGAAGGCTCAGCAATTATATTCTTGTACATTTACACAATAAAAAATAACTTATAGCTGTACAACAACCTGTGCATGATTTGTTTATTTGTAATAACCCCAAAACAGGCAAAACCAAATGCATTAGAACTAGTTTATTTGTAATAACCCCAATACAGGCAAAACCAAATGCATTAGAATGGGTGAACTTCAGTACTCTGGAATGGAATTAATAAGGAGGAACATACTATTAATGCATACAAGTATTGGGAGAATCTCAAAGAACCAATTATTCTGAATCAAAAAAATACTCCAAACACATACTATATAATTCTATTTATAAAGAATCTTGATATATTAGAGGTACAAAATAAATTAATGAATTCTACTGTTTAGGGATGGGGGAAGGAAAGACAGGTGTAACTATAATAAAGCACAATATAGATATTTGTGATGATAGAATAGCTATGTATACTACTTGCTACATGAACATATACACATGATAAAGTACATTTTATTCCAAAGTCAAGTTATCATGTTACATGGTATGATAGGTAAGATGGAACAAATGGAAAAACTGAGGAGACACTGATTCTTTCTATACTATTTTATAAATGTCATGTTAATCTATACCTGCTCAAAAATTAAAATAAAAAAATAACCTACAACAAGTCATGTCATTACTTTCAACTTTTTCTAATTAGATTCCTTTCCATGTTTCTGAATCTATACCTTGGAACAACTACTCTTGGTTACTGATGTCTAGCAGATACTGTCTTCACCTGTGTTTCCCTTGAAACAATACAGAACAAAACACCAAATCCCAAGAGACCAGATACAGATAACATTTAATGTACTTTAATTTTGGAAATAAATATATTAATTTAAAATAAATGCTTTAGATACATATACAACATCTGCCAGCAGGCCATCCTGCTACTTTTTTAGATGGGTATTATTGTAACACATAGAATAAATTGTTAAAATGGAACTTTTTATGTCACAGTTTCAGCTGAAGTATCAAAAAGCCAAAAACAACAAAAAATAGGTGATGGAGATTCTCACATTTGAAAGTGAGGTGGTAGACATCTTTGTGGTATTTATAAAAGATAAACAAAAAGCTCTTTATGAGACCATACAACAAGACCTCACCTCTGAATGTGTTAATGCTGAAAATTGTGAAAGAGACTTTTTATTTGGGAAAATGTATATTGGGGCTCCATTTCACCATTGATCATTTCCACAGTTCATTTTAGGGGCCCACAAGGAAAATTTCTTTTTCTTAGCTTCAGACAACAGGCTTACAATTACTGCGGAACTCTAATTCATTGAACCAAATATTAAAAACAGTCTTTTTGGTCCGCTCCACAATCCATATTTTATTGTTATCATTCATTGGATAAAAAGGGGTAAGATGAGAAAACAATGATGAAGATGTTCTCATGATTCACCTTTATTTCCAAAACTTGAAGCAAACTTGAGATAAGATTATTTGTTACAGAGAAAGTTTAGTAAGAATTTAACATTTTAATTTTAAAACCAAACACAACCCTTTCTTGCCATTATGGCAAGAAGATTAAAAGAAATGTCACTCGTTTAATAATAAAACATTTACAAGGTTACTTGTACTATGATTCAATAGTTTTAGCTTTTCTGTTTTCTCTTTGAGACATGTTACAGGACTGTCATGTGGGGAAATTGTTTGCATAAATGAAAGCATGCAGTTGGCATGTATGGTTTTTAATTTCTTTTGTGAAATGTATATCCTTGTGCCTTAAAAAATGTGAGACACACCTACTAAAAGAAGAAAAGTCTCATTCTTCAGAAAATAGGCAACCACGTTAGAGACATTCATAAACATGAAAATTAGCTATTTGTGAGCCTGAAGGGAAATCATTAGTCTAAACAGGCATGCTAAAAGAACATACTGTATAAGAAAAAAAGAAGTTCTTTTCCCATCACACTGACTGATTTATGCAGAAGCTAAACATAAATGCAGAGATCATTGTATATATGTTTCCACTGTATTGTTTGAATTAATGTCTCCAAGGAATAGCCAATCAAGTGAAATAAAAATAAAAATTAAGAATATTTCCTTATGTATTTCAAAGTTCCAAATTAGCATTAACTATCTTTTATTCAGAATACTGATCTTCAAAATTATCTTAATGAGCTTATCTTTGTTTTTAAAAGAATATTACTTATTATTCGCTAAGAATTTTTTAATAAAGCAAAAGCTCCCCGATGAGAAAAATCATAAGGATGAATTTGCTAATTGAATTCCTTTAAACATATAAGACCATAGACCAAAATTCCTTTCAGAATTAGCACGTAGTTTTCCTGGGGCTCAGTCCACACTGCACAGTAATAGGGGAGGGAGACAAGAAACCTACTTTCTGATTGGCATAGGCACATTTGTGATAAGTAAGATGAATAGCCCTAAGGAATCTGATGACCCATATAGGAAAGAAAGTCTTGGAGTGACAGGTTAATAGGAGTTAGAAGCCTGTGGAACAAAGCAGGACGTGAGCTTTCCTGACAACCCCATCTTATTATTTCCCATAGAGATTATACAAGTGACAGACAGGGAAGATAATGTTCAGACAATAGCATGAACTTCTGACTAGATGTTCCTATAAGCAACATCTACATAGAGACATTGGATGTCAGAACTCCAGTGTTCTGTGGGGATCTGAAATAATGTTATTTAGTGGCACATGCTAGGTTCTTCCCTCTCTCCCTCCCCCATCTCCACTTGGCAGGGCCAATATTCTTGATGGAGCTTGACAACTTGTAATTTTACAGAATGGTGATGACCCAGAGAAATATGACTTTATTGCTGCAGGATTCTGTGACCCCAATACATCCATGACTGATGGTCTAAGGAATATGTGTTCAATGAAAATGCATTTTTATGTTTTTTCCTTTATTTTATAAGAAGGAGAATCGGTCAATACCCAGGATGAAACTGTGATCATCACTCTCATGTCATTAAATTCATAAGTATTAATATGAAGATGAACTTTTAAAAAATTAAATTTGCCTCCTAAATAGAGATATTTATCATTTGAAGTCTTAGAAATTTGCAGCATTAACTTTTTTTTTAAAAAAAGGACATCCATAGATCCTTTACTGGTGAGATGTAGATGCCTTGGCTTCTTGTAACATAGTCTAATGGATTTTGCCCTTGATTTTCTGGTCTGATCCACTTTCCTGTTCCATTTCTTCTATGGTGACTAATGTGCAAGAATAAGGGAAAGGATTAGAGGAGATACTGGAGGCAGACTTATGAATAGAGACTGGGAAGTGAAAGATGCTGACCCAGGTAGAGAGAAGTGTATTGAACATATTTAATTTTCTAACATTAACAGGAACAATTTTTTCTTCCAACATCAGCAAACTAATTGTTCTTCTAGGCCTCTCAGCTTTGTCGGAAAAACCCTTGTTGGGATGCTGGTCCAGTTGGATGACAGAATATCTCTTATTCCCTCATTCTCTAAGTTTCTAGCCTAATTTCTTGGTTATCAACTGTAAGCTTAGTTTTCCAGTGTAGACTGTCAAGTACTTTTATTTCCTTTTATGTCTCCAATTATCTGATACAGATTTAAATGTTACACTGTCTTAACAAGAAGATCTGACAAAAGATGGTCAAACAATATCTGCTCTTTCTCTTAAACAAATGTATTAACTAATTATCATTTAATATATTTTTACATCATTCTTCATTTTTGTACCATGTATGTTTTGTTGTATATAGCCCCCATGAACTTCTTTCCACCAATTCACTAGTGTACCATCACCATAGTCCCTTGTGATCTACCTACCCCTGTTTTGATCCTGTTTCCTCCTCTTCCCCTACAGATTGTCTCTGGTTTATAATTTCCTGCTGATTTTGATTTTTGCTTTATTACAATTACTTTTTCCTCTTTATTCTTCCTGTAAGTGAAACCACCCAATATTTTTCTTTTCCTTTCTGGTTTATTTCACTGAACATGATCCCTTCCAACTCCATCCATGTTTCTGCAAATGGCATGAGTTTATCTTTTTTGATTGCTGAGTAATATTCCATTTTGCATATATACCACATCTTGATCCAGTCATCTATTTTGGGGCATTTGGGTTGTTTCCACAGCTTACCTGTTTTTATTGTAAATAGTGCTGCAATAAACATAGGTGTGCAGGTGTCCTTTTGAATTAGTGTTTTTGTGTCCTTTGAGTAAATACATAGCTGTGGGATTGCTGGATCATTTGGAAACTCCATTTATAGCAGTTTGAGGAAACTCTACACTGCTTTCCATAGTGGTTGGATCAGTTTGCATTCTTACCAGCAGTGTAGGAGAGTTCCTTTTACTCCACATCCTCACCAACATTTGTGGTTGTTAGTTTTTTCAATATGTGCCATTCTCACTGGTGTAAGATGGTATATCATTGTGGTTTTGATTTGCATTTCCCTGATTATGAGTAATGTTGAACATTTTTTCATATGCTTGTTGGCTATTTGCATTACCTCTTTGGAGAAGTTAGACAAATATAATTAATTCCTAGAACTAAGTGAACAGTTTCATATATGTATGTGTGTGTGTTTATGTATGTGTGTATAATATATATTATGTTATATATAATAACATATATTAATCATATTGATATTAGTATTGTATAATATATATTATAATATACACACATATTTCTTACTCAAAGAAGATTGATTGTGATGAGAAGGTATGTGATAATTTGGCAAAATTCAGGGAAGAAAGACATAAAATCCTAGTCCCTAAGAAGAGAAGAGGAAACTTGAGAAGAAAGAGAATTTTCTTCAAATATTTAAGTGATCTACTGGTCCACTGGAGAAGAAATAGTTGTAGAACTAAGTTTGAACCTGAATCACCAGAAGGAATTGAAAATGGATGAATCACTATATGGAAGTAATTTATTTTTTTTTAATAAGAAGATCTAAAAGAATGGAATCAATAGATATTTATAGCAGAAACTGAAAAATTGAGAGAAGTTGAAAGGAAAAAGAATTGCATACAATCCCAGAGATGTAAGAACTCTGTTTACTAGGAACAGCTGAGTAAAAGCTATTTATTATAATTTATCCTGTTGTTTGAGAATCTTTAAATTAAGCATTCCCAGCACACTGTTTTTCATTGAATTTGAGAACAAATGAGAAGATATATTCAAGCAATCAGAAAAATAAATAAAATGGCAGGAGACTCTGAGAACACCTACCATAAGTGCATATCTTTATCAAGCTGGTCAGTTGCAGTGGGGTCTGCTTTGTTGGGATGAGAATTATTTTGTTCCTGGATATCATAAAAACTGCAATTATTGTTCTTCATGTTCACCAAATGAATGAAATGTTATTTTATGGTCAATAAAATAATTTAGTTCAATAATAAAATGTATCCTGAATAAGATATTTTAAAATTCAGAATGGTACACTGAAATTTTGCTAAAGCCTATTTTTCCTAGTTTAAGTAAGCATGATTATGTAACTAGAACCCCTCCCAGCTAATCACTAACCAAAAGTATGTCAGTTAAAAGCTCTCATTGCTTCAATTCACTGTATCTACCCCCCAAGTCTGACAAATTTTCAGCTGAATATTATTTCTGTCAGTGACTCACCAGAATCCTTTTCCTGGCATGGTTAACAAGTCATTTTTCATAGATGCTGAACTCACAGTTTTAGTTGCCTTTTCTATGTGCAAAAGATTCTTTTTTCTTTGTGATAATACTTGGACTCATTCAGGAAAAGGTTTCCTGTTTTTTGTCATTTTACACGTATTATCTTGTTCCATTGCTATCTTGACATGTTCCCTTCTCACAGCTTTGATTCAGGAGACTGAGATAATAAATGAATTTAGGTTGTATGTGGAAGAGACTAGAAATTCTCAAGAATGACTGTCTGTAAAGACTGAATAGCTTTCTCTACCTCTCTTTAGCTCTACAGGGTGGTCAGGACCAGGGTCCTCTGAGCCACACAATTAGCTCTCCCCTGAAGTTTACTTTCACATCTTGTGCTGAATATATCTATGTGACAGTTGAATCTATTGCTCAAATGAATCCCCTAAAAGCACAGACAGAATTGTAACTAATTCACAAATAACTGTTGACTACCTCTCCAGAAATAAATTCTAGAAACTGGACAAGGATCTCACTCCAGTGAGTATGCCAGTCTATGTTGCCTTAGAATATCACATCTCTATCAGTCATTCTAGAATAGGATCTCTTCCATCATCCTTGATCTCCTGGCTTTAATTTGCTTCTTAGCATCTTTATCATTGATTTTGTTACTTAATTTTGTTATTCAGCTACTTTTTAAAAATTTATTTATTTGCATATATTTTACATCACTGTTCATTTTATTATTATTTTTTTAAGGGTAGTATCCTGTTTTTTTTTTTTATTTATGCATACAAGCACTGGGGTACAGGCCAGAGGTCTGGGGAGGTGAGAGAATCCACCAGACAGAGCAGGGGCAGAACAGGCAGATGGACTGAAACACACTGCTGAGGGGAGCAGTGGGCCAGACAGGAGAGGTCTGCCTGAACCATGTGGGTCACCTCCCCAGCCGGGGGCAGGGATTGAACTCGTGCTGCAGTGACTGCGGTTTGCTTCACAGTGCGTTGCTCCATCACTGTTCATTTTAAAGCAATGTTTGCTTTCTTTTCTGAAGTATAATCCCCATAAAATTTCCACCACTAATTCACCTGTGCACCATCACACAGTCCCTTGTTCTCTTTCCTCCCTCTGTCTGATCATTCTTCTTCCTTCTCCCCTGAAGGATGTCTCTGGTTTATAATTGTCTGTTTGTTTTTGTTTTGTTGTATTGTGTTTTGTATTTTTATTATTCCCCCTACCCCATGCTGTATTCAGCTATTCTTTGTTCCCCTCCTCCCCTTGTGGACGATAGCACTGTGACAGCAGGGACTTGGCTTTTGTCTATGACAGCAAACTCTCTGCCTAAAACAAGTCCTTAAACTTCCTTGGTGTTCAGTAATATTGGTTCAGTCATCTTGCTTAAAAGATGGTTTATTGGAGCAGCTAAATAATGAGGGTTTGTGTCATCAAAATGCTTGTTTTCTCCTCTCCATCATAAGCACACATGTAGGCATACACATACAGAAATAAAGTGATTGGTATGATCATCCTCTCCTATGACAAAAGAGAAATACTCAATAAATAATTATTGATTGAGTAGATACTTCATTAAATGCATGAGATTAGCAACCAGTCAAAAAAGTTTTTCTAATCTGAGCTCTGAAAGAATAACCCAGGAAGATGAGAAGAAATACAACATAGGGACAACCCTATTCTTTCATATGGAATTGTGGGGATGCTATGAGCAAGGTACTGATTTTTTTCCTTCTAGTTGCTTAATACTGAGATTATTAGAAAAACCTAGATGACCAAAGTAAAATACAAAGACAATTTGTGCCAATGGGTGACAAATATGTGAATTTTCATGGAAGAGTTATAAAAAAAGATTTAAATATGATCCCCAGTTCACTAGAGATACAATTTTAAATTTTGCTCAGAGGTGATGACAATTTTCTCATCAAAAAGACATAGCTAAAGGAACAGTAAGACCTGCCAGAATGCCTCCCATCTCAAGGTCCAATTTAAAAATAACTTTCTGTCTTCTCTAAAGATATAGAGATGGTGTGAGGAGAACCCTAAGCAGGCTCCAGCAGATAGGGGTATTTTCAGTTCATTACTAACCATTGACTTAAACTGGCTTTACTGACATAGTTCTGTAGGACACTTCCAAGCTTGTTCTATGTAAACTGAGCCATAAAGAGGTCCCTGGACAATGAAGCTCCTAAGATCCCAAAGACCGGATGGTACTAATTACCTCCCAGTCCCTGAGAGAAGCTTCTTGATTTAGCCTCACACATAAATGTGCAGATGCTCACCATAGCCTGGCAGGGAGCCTGGAGCAGGAAAAAGTATTATGTTTCGTTTTGCAAAGTGCCAGTAAGGGCCATGGGCCATGCTTAGACTGAGTTATGGGGTGCTCCTTGGCTTTTTGGCTGATTTACTGCATCTTTAGTGTCAATGCAAAATTCCTCTGTAACCATCTCTCAGTTCCTAATTTCAGCCAGTCAGTATGGGGAAGAATTACTTACAGATTGCTAATTAATAAAATCTACAGAAAAAAAGTACATTTTGGAATTCTTATTGAAGAAACAAAACATGAATGTAGTATTATGTATGCAAAGGGCGGTTTATATGTAGACTACTTAAAAGGAAAATAAACTTTCTGACAGTTTTTTATAGACAATATTTTTTTCCTTTACAAAAAGGAGAAATTTTCAACTTCTTTTCTTTAATGTAGTATTATGTATGCAAAGGGCTGTTTATATGTAGACCACTTAAAACGAAAATATACTTTCTGACAGTTTTTTATAGACAATATTTTTTTTCCTTTACAAAAAGGAGAAATTTTCAACTTCTTTTCTTTCTCAAAATTTTATCTTTATTTTTTCTTTTCCTGCCAGCCATTATCACTCATTAAGCAATCCATGAAGTCTTCTGTGTACCCTAGATAAGAGATCTATACAGTTCCTCTGATGAGAGCAATTCTTGCATTATTAGTTTATTATTAGTTTTAATAGATTATAAGTGCCCAACTGGAATGGACCAAATTTTACTCAGAATTTAGTACCAAAGGAATAAACCTAATTGCTGCATTTCTTAAGGTCATCAGATGCCAGGTACAATGTAGACAATTTACATATCTAATGTGATTTGAGCTTCAAAACAGTTCTGGGTTTTTACAGATGAAGGAGCAGAATTACAGATACATCTACTAAACATTGACTGTCACTGGATACTCTTAACTGCAGTGTTTGTAAAAGGCCCTCAAGTATTTGCTAAGGGAACAGTTACTGATCTCTTGAGTATCGACATCTTGGTGTAGCCAACACGATCATATGCCCTACAAAGTAACTGTAGAAGCATCTGTAGTCCATTTTATTGGTATTTCTAATGTAATTCTTTTCTCAAGAGAAGAAACAGAAATGACTGGAGAAGGTAGAATTTCAATATTGCTTAATTTTACTTCTGAAAAGTTTTAATCCTCCCTGTCATCGAAATGCATAGATTAAATTATTTTTAAAAATTCTAAAATTTCAGGTACTAAAGTCTTAAGGAGTAAAAATGGTAAAAGTTCCTCTTCAGGAGCTTTGAAATATAAAAGCATGAATTAAATTTGTCCTAGAATCTCCTGGGCACATTTTCTAGTTTAATATGCACAATGAAGCAGCTGTTTTGATGTCATCTTTTGGCCACTCAAGGCCACCCTTTGCTGGCATTCTTTCTTAGGACTCCATCCAAACATTCCCATGTGTAAATTAATATGTAAAACCAAGACTTTTATTATCTCTTTTCAACATCACCATCTCAGAAGTAGATAACAGTAATAATGGAGCAGGGAAAGAGATGTGACCCATAAACATCTTAGTATTGTCTCTGAATTAAATATATTTCCACATTATAAAATGGTATAGCCTCAGAAAATTCAAAAGATTCTAAAAAGGAATAAGTAGACAATAAAATCATCTGCATTTCCACCAACCAAACATAATTAATGGTGTATTTTCTTTGTATTTAGATGTACATGACATTTTGAGTAGCTTGCTTAAGAAATGAATACATGAAAAAATAGACAACTGGTAGATATATAAACTGTCATTCTATTATAAAATTTTTATATACTATTTCATACAAAAGTAAAACAAGAAAATTATTCATTAAAAATCATGTAAAGGAGTAATTTTAATGTCTTCCCCATATTCTACCATGTACATTTCCCTTATTTAACGATTCCATATTTTCATTTAGATTAATTGTCTTTTTTTTTTCCCTGGTATCAGTCAAACTGCCATGATCATTATGGACAAAGGTCTTTTCTGTAATTGGCATTTTTTTTTTTAGTTTCAAAAAAGAGAAATCATGGAGCTAAAGAATTCAAATAGCTTCATATTTCCTACTGTGGTAATTTTAAGCCCTCAAGGAAAAGTCAAAATAAAGCTAGAAAATGCACATAAAGATATATATGTAGATTTCAGTGTCCCTATTTTAGTATATGGTTGTTTGGATTATGCTGAAGTAAAGGGCAGAGAATAACAGGAATGCATGTGTCTAAAAGGGTGTTTCCTACTGCGGAGCATGATGCCAGAGTGGTGGTTTTTCTCTTCTGTCTCCCCACGTGCATTAACCTTTTTCAATTATCACATTTAAGCCTATTAAGCTATCATGCTCTAGGGCACAAATAGACCTATACCATCCATTTATTCCTTCACCTTTGAAGTGCCAGTTCTATGTGCTGGAGCTATTGAGGGTAACGACAAGAACCAAACCTCCTGAGGATTGAGGAGAGTATGAGTCTAGCAGAGGAGTTAGGAAGAGTCAAAGTGATTTGTTGCTTTGGTTTTGGAGGTCAAGGAAAGTATCTCCTTGGAAGACAAACTGAAGTTCAGATGTGAGGGGCAAATGGACATCAGTCCTAATGGCATTAGAGAAAGATCATTCTAGGCAGGATGAACATTGAGGACATATTCTCTCAGTGAGGATCCTGCTCTGTCATAGAAAATAGAAATACATTGTAACTGAAAACTTGTCACTTTTTTCTATTATGAGTACAGGAAAATCAAAACAATATCATATTTGAAGTATCTGAATTTTGTTATTAGAAATCTCTTACACTGTCATTACATTATACTTTTTGTAGCTATATGTAAACATATATTTATATAGTATATATTATCATAGTTATTACATCTGTTACTAAGTATTATTTATTTTTAATAAAAGAAATTCCTTTTTAAAATATTTTGATGACTATATAAACATAGTTGGTTTTCGTTTCAGTAATTTATAAAACATTATTCTGAAAGAATTCATAGCTTCATTACAAGGTTGAGCATATTCATGGCACCCAAATAATTATAGGCTCCTGTCTACAAGGGAGAAGACCTGTGGATTTTCCTTCCCATCATATCATAGAGGGTGTATCAGTAGTTCATGTGTTACCCATGGCAGTGTTCAATTAATCTAAATAACACAAGCAAAAACTGGCATGCATGTTTCTAGTTTTATCTTATAATAGACTATACTTTAGAGCAAAATTGAAGGGAAGATACAGAACCTACAATACCAACATTCTTCACCTGAGTGGTACATTTTATACTAAGGATATACTTATAAGGACATAATCACAGCCACCCAAAGATCATAGTTTACATTAGCTTTCACTCTTGATATTGTATATTTATAGGTTTGGATAAATATATGATGATATGTTCTGCCTTTATAGAATCATATAAGCTAGGTTCACTGCTCTACCTATTCTTCCTTCCTTCCCACTAATTCTCAGCAACTTCTGAATATTTACTGATTCCTTAAGTTTTATCTGTCATAAAATATCTTATAGTTAGAATCACTTAGCATGTAGCTTGTCAAATTGATTTCTTTTTTACTTAGTAATATACATTTAAGTTTCTTATATGTCTTTTCATGAGTTTATAGCTCATTTCTTTATAGTACTCACTAATCCATCATCTGATACACCACAGTTTATGTTTACCTTCTGAAAGATGTTGTGGTAGCCTCCACTTTTTGGCAATTATGAATAAAGCTATATCAACACCAGGTACACACATGTTTTTGTGTAAATGTAAGATTTCAACTCCTTTGTTTAAATAGCAAGGAGCATGACCCTGTGAATGAAATTTCTTGTTGCCCCATAAATCTGCCAGCATTTGGGGTGTTAATGTTGTGGATTTTGACCATTGTAATAGATGTGTAGTAGGATCACATTATTGTTATAATTTGTATTTCATTGATCACATATAACACACAGTATCTTTTCATGTGATTATTTGTCATCTGTATATCTCCTTTGCCAATTTCTTAGTTCATAAAAATGCATAATTGCTGCCTAGCAGTGGACCTTACATTAGAGGATGTTTGGTGAATAATTGTTTAGGCAATTGTTTGGCTACAATGTGTTTGGATACCATCTCCTAGGTACCTTCCTAACTCAAAACTTAGTGCAGTTCCATGAGGACCTGTTCTAAATATTTAAACATTTAAATATTTAGCCATCACAATGTTCCCTTAGAAAGTAGTGAACAAAATAGACTCCTAGGAACACTGCCAGTAGACGTATTTTATTAGAAAGCCATAAGATATAGCATCAAATGAAAAGAATAATTACTTAGCCTTCCCACTGTCATTTTGCAGTGGCTCAGAAATCTTTGAGAGGGTTTCACCCTCTTTAGATCAAACCCCAACTGGATCATTGTGATGTGACAAGTAAATTGGCCTCTTCCACCCTGTCAACACAGGTAGAAAACTGGATGAAAATTGAATTATACTATACCAACCTCTGTATCTCAATTTATTTTCCCTAGCTAAAGGACAGGTATTTACCATTTACTCATAGTTGAAAGTATTCCTTTGAATTGATTGTAGGGTTCTTGACTAATTAAGTGATCCCCAGAGTCACCATTTTTAATGCCTAAGGATAATTTGGTGCAACATATTTAGCACTTACCCTGAAAATGGAATGTGCTTATTTGATAACTGAAGAGCCTGAGCTATGCTTTAATCAGAAAGTCATGACATTTGCATTTATATTTTATTCTCACAGGTCAGGTTGATAGAATGTTTATGTATATGCATGACTAGAGATGTGGAAATATCATTATTTACTACTAATCCTGGACAAACATTGTGGTGGTTCTTTTTGGAAATATCCAGCACGAACTCATCTCAAAAGTAATTGATTTTTGTTGAGTATAACAAGTTTTATTTAAAATACAAAATATATGTTCAGAAATTCTTGGATATTCTAGAGTATTATTCTGTATTTTTTTGTAGTAGCTTCATTTAAGTTTATGGGATCACAGCTTTATTCATTAATAAAATTTTTCTTTTAATACTTTAGGAATACAGAAATTAAAGACATACAGAAATTGTCATCCAAAGTGACTGTACCATTTTGCATTTCCAACAAAAAAGAATGAGGATTTGTGTTATTCTATATTCTTGCCAATATGTGTTATTCTAAGTTTTGGCATATAATTCACTTTAATGGGTATATAATAGATAGTCACTGCTGCTTTAATATTCATTTATTTAATGGTCATTCCTTCCCAATGTCTGTTCTTAATGCACCTGCTAACACTTCTAGTGGATAGATGAATAGCGGTGAGAAAAGACAGCTTTGACTTGCCCTGTACAAACTATCACATTCCATACAATTGATTAGAATGCTATTAGTGCAGTTCTTATTGTAGATGGAAATATTCGAAAATATGTTGACCTCATTTGAAAGTACTTTTAAAGTCCTTACCAACAGATTATTCAACAATGTAGGCTTCTTCTAGGACTCCTTCAGTTCACTTCCTCTCACCATGTTAGACCCATGCTAGTTAATATCACATATTTTAGGTTTTCATTTTGGCAACATTCTACTTCCAAAGAGCAAAATCTTGTTTCATTATGTGTTTCTCTACAAAAAATACCCAGAACTTAGTGCTTAAAACTATTTATTATAGTTTTTAATTTCCATGGGTCAGAAATTAGGGGAAATAGCTTGGTAAATCTGTTTTAGAGACTTTGACAAGGCTATAGTCAGGCTGCCTAGATCTGAACAAGGAGAATCTTGAATAGATAAAAATCAGCTTGATATTTCTATTTCTTTAACTTCAAAACCTCTCCATGTAAAGTCCACGAGGCCTGATTTGGACTTTCTCACAGCACTATGGCATCAGGATAGAGACTACTTAGGTTATGGTTGAGGTGAGCCAGGCTGAAACTCTTACCACTTTTGCAACCTAGTTTGGGAAGTCATATAGTATCAGTTATGCCATATTTTAGTGGTCAACTAGGTGCTAAGATCAGTTAAGAGAAAGGTATTATAGAAAGGAAAATTGTCAAGGTACATATATTGATTTTGGTGAAAAACTATTGGGTTTTAAATTGACCTGTAAGCTTAATGAAAATTTAAAATAAACAAAAGCAGGCATAGGACAGGACATATGAAAACTGGGTGAAAAATATAAAATAATGAAAAGAACTCCTTCCTCCTCTTCTTTCTCTTCTTTCCTCTTTCTCCTTTCTTCCCCTCCTCTTGCTCCTCCTCTTCTTCTTCCTCTTATTTTTGTATTTACTAATGCCCAATGTACGTCAAATATATTTTCAGTCACCAAGTTCCCTGAGTTTAGAGAAGTTATCTTCTAGTGGACACAATTAAATAATAAATAAGTAGGCATGTAAATAAACAAGATATACTCAAATAGCATCTGCAGAGAAAAAAAATTAAAAGAATTAAGACAGAGAAGAAAAACTTAGGATTTATCATAGGATGACTTCTGATCTGAAAATTGAATGAAGAAGAGAGGAGACATCCTTGAATTTGGTAGCAGACTATTTTGAGCTGAGGGAATAACACGTATAAGATTTAAACAATTGTAAAGTAAATTAAGCTCTGCCATAAGGTTTACTTAAAGTAAATGTTAATTGGTGACAACTTATACTTTCTAAAAAGGAAAGTTATTGAACTTTCAAATAGTTCAAAACTTTTATGATAAAAGACTGTCAGGATCTGTATCTAATGTAGGTTTGAAAGTGGAGAGCTATATGTCTACCTATCCTGCGAAAGAAGGCAATTGTGTGACTTGAGAAGGTTTGTTTCCATTTTGCCTTCTTTTTATTTCTTAGACCAAACTGTGTTTCTCTCATCTTCTGAGTCTAAGAACATATGCTTCCATCTGATTGGAAAGCTTTCCTTTCTCTTCATTTAACTTACTCTTTGTTACTTTCAGCTCTCAACTCAAATGCCACAGGCTTTATATTCCTCATTATTGCTTACAATGACTTGTTTGGATGATCAATAAGCTCTATAAAGATAGGACCAGTGTCTTTTTAGCTGTTTGGTGTCTAGCAGACTTGCAGGGCCCATTTCTATTGAAACAGCTTAAAGAAAACAGTCAAAGCTGAGTAATATTCTATATAATCTCTTCCCTTATGTCCAACATGTCCTTGTTGATTTTAATAGAAATAGACTAGTACATAAATTTGAAATAAATCAGTTCTGAAAATAAAACAGAATAACATGCACAGCATTTTGTACTTCCTAGAATTTGTTAATTCACTTTTCATTTTTTCAGAAAAGAGTCAAAGGAACATTAAATTCAAAAGTCTGTAGATCAAAATAAAGTCTATCACACAAAAACACACACATAAAAACCTAATCATAGGAGGCTGAATATTGTCAATTCTGTGGAATGTATTTCAGATGACCCTTTAGAATCAATTTCTCTAGAAGCATACCTGGATATGGAGGCGGAACAAACATTAGTTGTTCCTGAATATTTTTGTACAATACACTAAATTCCACTATCATGGAATCTAGATATGCTTCCTACCATGGTAATATATCAAGATGAACTTGATTTAAGCAGGGAATTTCAAACAATCTTAGAACATCATCATTTGTTTATTTTTTACTTAGGTAATATTTGTGTACACCATTATTTGTGTTTTAGAGGTGTAGGACCTCACTACTATGTTGTTACCATAGTACACCCATATGACACAACACTCCCATGTCTAGATATCTACCTAAAATATATAGAAATGGTAATTAGGATGTCATTTTAAAAAATCCCTAACATACCATATTTTCTTTGGTGAAGAGTTAAACTGTATCATGTACTCAGCATTGAAAAGTTTTATTTACAAGTCATCTAAATATAGAGCCATGTATGGATAATAAAAGGCCATTCTTCTAGAAAACTAACCACATACCACATATACACCATTAAAGATAAATCTTTGCACTTAAAATAAAACTTTGAGTGGTTCTGATTTTCCTACCTGTTTACATTTGAGTTGATCAAATCAATGTAAAGCACTATTATTTTCTCTTAGCTCACATTATGTGAAAGTTAGAACCATTTTCTTCAGAAGGTTTGAAAAATAAGCACTGCCATGAAAGGTTATTTATGAAGCATATTCCTCAGTACAATTTGGGGATAAGTTCATTCCTAAGACTACCCTAACACTAAAAACTTATAGTTGCAATTTTTTCACTGTGTTTAGACTTTATAAAGAGAAAAATAGGGACATTTTTAATACTGTCAATATGAATTCAAACTCAATAGTGGGTGCTGGAGAGTTCCAAGGCAGAGGAGAGCAATGCTGATATTCAGCAGACAAAATGTCCCTTAATGTAATGCATTTATTTTAACAATTATGTGATGAAAGGGAAATGCATGAAATTGTTTTTGCATTCATTATTGACATCCAAATTATATAAATGTTTGAATTGTGGCTCAGAAGATAAATAATTGTTATTATTTAGAATTTTAGGATTAGGAAAGGGAAAATATGTACGTCATATAGGTGTTCGTCAAACTTCAAATCATGTTAAAAGAATATATGTTCTTAGTCTTCATCTTCAAAAACTAAAGACAAATTTAAGTGCAGATAAGTATCATCTTGAACCTATTTAGAGTCAGAAAATTCATTTAAATAGTTATCTTGGGCCTCCCTGGTGGTACAAGGGGTTGAGCGCTACAGTGTGGAGCTTCCAAAGCTACTGCAGCACGAGTTTGATCCCCGGTCAGGGTTTGATCACCCACCAGGAAGGTGACCCACGTGGCACAGCAGACCTCTCCTGCTTTACCTGCTGTTCCCCTCAACAGCGTATTTCAGTTAGTCTGCCTGTTCTGTTCCCTCACTCTGTCTCTGATGAATCCTCTCACCCCATGTGCTTCTGGTCTGTATCCTAGCTCTTGTATGCATAAATAAATAAAATCTTCAAAAAATAAATGGTCAGCTTTCAAAGAATTCCAAAAAATCAGTCTGAATCATCATAGACATTACAAACACTAGAAAAACAATGAAAGATGCTTCTTCAGTAATTACTTATAACATTTTGTTCTCAATGATGGTCAAAATGCTGTTACTCCTGTCCTCCTCACCTCCCAAATATACACTTTGTGATTCTGGAGTTCACGTGCTTTCAATAAATATTGATTATTTTTTCTAATGTAGGACTAACGTGCACTAATTGGATATATACTATATATAAATGACTCTGAATCTCTAGCAGGGAGGAGAAATCAATGCAACAAAAATATTATATGTGAGCACAGGCATAAGTATTTTAGTGGCCCAAACAATGTGAGGCTAGAAAAGAGAGAAGGAGTCTGGTACTTTTCCTGGAATTTAGCAACAGCAAGTTGCGTCATGACTTGAGAAAGACACGAGTTTAGTAAAACTGCCAGTTGTACCAGTGGACCATTGACTTAGCGTATTCTAAACTTCAGCTCAGTGTGAAATTTCTCAGCATCTGGAACAAAGGGTAGTCTTATTTACTTTTTTTTAAAGGTTTATTTATTTATGAATACAAGAACTGGGGTAAAGGCTAGAAGTGCTGGGGTTAGAGAATTCACCAGCGACAGAGTGGGGAATAGAACAGGCTGATCTACTGAAATGCACTGCTGAGGGGAGCAGTGGGTAAGACGGGAGAGGTCTGCTGTGCGATGTGGGTCACCTCCCTGGGTGGGGATCTAATTCATGCTGCAGTGGCTGTGGATAACTTTATAGTGTTGCCACTTAACCCCTTGTGCAACCAGGGAGGACCCAAAGGGTCGTCTTTTAAACAATGATCTCTAGCCTGGAGCCAAGGGACAGAAACCCAAAAGTTATAACTTATATTTTTGCTAGTCTCTAGAAGCCCACTTGACATTCATTCAAACAACAGTCATTTCTCCAAACAATCTTTGTTAAATGAGTGTAAAGCATTGAATGGTGTCCTCCAAAATGATATTTCTGTGACTTAACCCCAGGAACCTACAAATGAATCCATGTTTAGAAAGGGTCTTTACATATGTTATTAAAGGTATTTTTATGAGAGCATCCTGAATTATTTGTGTAAGCTTCACATCCAAAGACAAGTGTTTTGTAAGAGATGATAGGGGAGAAGACACAGAGGAGACCCTCTGAAGACACAGAGATTGTAGAAGGTAGTCATAGATCAAAGAATGCTTGTGTGGAGCCTGGAAGAAGCAAGGGAGGATTTGTTCCTAGTGACTTTGCAGGGAGCATGATTCTGTCAAAACTTGATTTCAGATTCTGGCTTCCAGTAATTTGAGTCAATACATTTCTGTGGTTTTAAGTGACCAAATTTTGTTAATTTGTTACAGCAGCCACATGAAAGGAATGCAATGAACTTCTAGGAAAACTTGACTGCTTTGCTGTTGTACATATGTGCAGTTCTCATGTCTAAAACTTGCTCTTTCCTCCAGCTGACCACTGGAGGACTTGCTCACTCATCCATGCAGGTGTCTGCTCAAATATCTCTCAATGTGAGAAACTTCCCTGAATCATCTGATCTAAAATAGCTACAAGCCACGCTTCCAAGCATTATTAGTCTTCTGGCTTTCGTTGTCCCTTATCAATAGAGTATGAGCATCACATGGATGGCAGTTCTACCTGCCATTTTTACTGCTGTGGACCCCCTCTAAGACCCTTCCTTGCACATAGCACATATCCAATAACTCTGTGTTGACTGATTGAATCAAAGAGAGGGCAAGTATTCCTTTGTTTTATTTTAGGAGCTAGGAGGAAAAAAAACATTAAATTACTTAAAATTCAATATGCTTAGTGTCAATGATTTAAGCACCAATAAGGTTATGTACATGGTGGCCTCAAGTTACCTGTAACAAAATCATTAATTATAAAACAGAAGAGCTCTAAATTCATTGCTGATGCCAGAGTATTGGAACATGGTCTGTAAAGCTGGGTATAAATGAACTACTGTTACCCCATTAAAAATGAAACATTACACTGAATAAGTGTTCTTCCAGTTACTGTTTTGATTTTATTTTTCCTTGATAAATTATTTTGCAGGCGTCAAGTTTGTAGGACCAGACCAAACCTGGTTGATACTGCAGAACCAAGCTAAGAATTGCAAGGATATAAAAAAGAGGTGCATGAGCCCCTCTACAAGAAAACTCTGCCTCTGGTACGAACAAAGCCTTTCCTTTGTTCATGTTCAAAGTAGCCGCTCTTCCAAACCAGGCAGGAAGGTGCTCTGGAACTTGAGTTTCCCTTCTCTGTTGCTTGTCAAGCAATAAAGTTCTTACTCTGCCTTACTGAAATTGCTAAGTATTAATTAACTGGTGACTACAAGACAGGGAGTCTTGGTGGGGTCAGTGACACTATCTGAATTTACTCATTTTAATACTAAACCAAATGCCCTAATATCTCATCTTTGTCTCTGATATTTACATAGCAGTGGTTCTTAATTCTTAGGCTTTATATTTCTAGATCTCTATTTCTCTTTCAAGTAGATAATGATGTGTAAACACATTTTAAATACAATAGGAGAACATACTATTTAAAGAACCCCCACTGGTTTAAGTGACTCCTTTTTAATATAATGAAATGGCCAATGCTTAATTTTTCCAAATCAATTGTTTTAAATAACACAGCTGCCACTTAGATGATAGATGGGCTTGGTTCTTTTACTTGAGTTTCTCCTCCTTTCCCCCTTCTCAGCCCCGCTATGCACTGGAGAAGATCTGAAGATGCAGTATCTTTATTTGCTATTGGGAGAAGAGAATTTCAGTATAATTTAGCAATTCCATTTTTATACAGTTCTATTATAGAGTCCATTAATTTTTCATAAGAATGAATAATTGAATCATCAACACTTCTTTCTTCAGATATCACCTTTGCTTCCAAACATTTTGGAAAATCATAAAAATCACGCATATCCTCCCAACTTTCAAGGGTGAGGATTAATTATTTATACTCTTCAACTAATTGCAAATTTAATAGGCTTGCAATTACCTGTGGTATCTTTAAACAAAAGAGTGCTATTTTCAAAAAACTTTGAAGAAATAGATCAAGATAAAAATTTACCTGACATTTGAATTAAAATTATGGGAGATTAGATTTTTGAACAAACTATATGTTTTTGTAGGTTTGACTAAACTAACCAATAGTTCAAATAAAGTATAAACTTAACCCTCTCTTCATTTAAAGTTAGAATACCAAACAGTTATCTTTAGGAATTATATATCTTAAGTAAAAAGTATCCCAACATTAACCACACTCATCAAGTGATATTTCTTTTATATGAAATAAAAGGTAAAGAAAAATACTGATTTAATATTTTATTCAAGGTTTGTTTATAGAGAGGAGGACGGAAAAAATATAGTACAATTTATTTACATGGGCAATAAAAACACATAGAAAATGGTGTGAAAGCAAAAATTTCACATTATTAAATAGGTAATAATTTAGGTAATGATATTAAATAGATAAGATGTTTACAATTTTCTGTGGTAGGAGAGAAGGAACTCAATCTGGACTCTACTGAAAGAAAGGGTGGGAGGGCCTTTGCTGGTGGTGCAGGGGGTTAAACACTGCACTATGAAGCATCCACAGCCAATGCAGCACAAGTTCAATCCCAGGCCAGGAAGGGGACACACATGGTGCAGCAGTCCTCTCCTGCCTTATCCACTGCTCCCCTCGGCAGTATACTTCAGCTGACCTGCCTGTTCTGTTCTCCATTCTGTCTCTGATGAATTCTCTCACGACCTCCCACCCCCCCATACTCCTGCATCCCAGTTCTTGTATGCATAAATAAATAAATATTTAAAAACAAAAATAATAGAGGGTGAGAGTGTAACCAGGACCCTGTAGTGTGGACTGTAGGGCATGACTGACATTTTAGATGGCTATATACCCATATAGCCCTGTTTTGGGAGGGCTTGAAAGGAAATTGATGACAAAGTACTAAGAACCTTAGGAAGGAGTTTAATAATTCGAACTGTGTTGAATTTATTATTTCCTGAGTTTGTGAATATTTTTCTCTGTTAGGCCATCTCAGATTGTCAGTCAGTTTCTATAGAAGGAAGTTTCCTACCCTTATAGAGAGATGGAGGTAGGGTGCTATTTTCCTAATGACTCCATGTAAATGTGAGGTCTCCAAGGCCCTTGAAAGGCCCTTGGGTTTTAAAATTGGCAAGAGGCTTTTAAACATATTTTAAAAATGTTTTCATTATAAGGAGGAGAAGAACGTTCGTATGTAGGTCATCTTAATTTGTAAGACCAGTGTGAAAGGAAGTTTGGGGCCTAGAAGTAAGAAGTTTGTGAAAGGTTTAGAGAAGCTAAGGGAAGTGTTAAGGCTATTTCCATCTATGGTGTCTTAAAATTTTTAAATATGCTGAAGTCAATATATAATAGTGAGTGTTTTCCTGCCAAAGAACTCTTTTCAATATTTTAAAGAAATAAATTTAGTGATTATGAAGTAGCAAAACAGAGTTGCATGTGCCTTTCAATATTAATGACTAATATAATATATTCAACATTATATGTCAGAGTCTTAATACTTATGTGGTAGAAGAATATTTAAACATGGCAGTTCTACCAATGTAAAATGACTGACCTATTTATTTCAAAATTAATCAACTATAATTACAAGATAATGACAGCTTCTTTGGTGCTAATAATAAGAATCTAGCCTACTGCAGAAGGCACGACAAAAACATTTTGTTTGCTTCCTCCTATAATGGTGGCCTTACTTTGGTTACACTACAAGGAAGATAACAGCGTGTTAAGAATTATATGATAAAATAAGAAATAAGGCAAAGGTTATTTAAGCATTTGATGTTATCCCATAGCATCATCTAAGTGGCTCATGGCTGGTTCTCTCTTTTAGGGAATTGTAATTCTCTTTCACATACTACTGATTATGTCTAGACATTTCTTAATTCTAGAAAGTTACAAACTAATTTATTAAAAAAATGGTAAAATACAGGGATTTTCTTTTTTTTCCATTAGAGAAGCATGCCTCAAAAATAATGTTTTATTGCCCTTTAGATAACTAGCCAATTTTGCAGTAATTTAACATTGTATTACAAAATTTATTTTCATTCCATAGACAAAAGAATGCCAATTTTTCAAAATGCACTTAGAAATAGCTTTGTCATCCTTTTTAGCTCCCAAAATCATGATATGCACTTATTATTATAATGGTATGATTATTATTATTATTTTTTTGGAGAATTAATTCTATTTTGACAAAGAACTCGAGAGAAAATCCTCACAGTCCCTTAGTTTGGGAATAGAAGAAGACCAGTTTATTCCTGATAACTGTCTTTGCCTTTTTCCTTTCTTGTTTTTCCTCGGTATAACTTCTAAACTTGGACCTATAAATATATCCAGTTACTCGTGGTTTAACCAAGGAGGTAAAGTGTGTGTGTGTGTGTGTCTTTGTACACACATACATGTTCAAAATACATCATGGGAAAGGAAAGTATAGGGAAACAGAATTCTTTATTCTTACTATATTATATGAAAGAGGCAGAATTTAAACTGTGGCTGAGAAAATTACCTATATGCACAGAGCCTTTATAATTTAAAAAAATGATCAGATTATTATAAACTTACTATTGTACACTCAGTGTGTCCTCTCAAAATGTATATGTTGTAATTCTAAACCCAATGTAGCAGCTACTTGGAGATAAGGACTTCAAAGGGGTAATTAAAGTTAAATGAGGTCATAGGGTAGGCTCTTAACTCTATCTGACTGACATCCTTCTGAGAGGAGGATGAGACACCAGGGATGCACATGCCCAGAGAAAAGGCCATGTGAGGAAACAGTCAGCAGGCAGTGATCTATAAACCAGAGAAATATACCTGCCGACATCTAAATCTTGGACGTCTAGACTCCAGAACTGTGAGAAAATAAATTCTGTTGTTTAAGTCACCCTGTTAGTGTATTTTGTTATGGCAACCCTAGCAAACTAATGCTTTCTTATTTAACATGCTTTTTATTTATTTGTCAATTTATCTTGAATTTTTTAAAACTTGTGTTGTATGCATATCTGATATTTACTCTTTTAACTTACAAACTACTTTACAGTAGATATGATAAGCCAAAGAATATTACCACAAAAATACAAATTCAGTTGTTATACTATGATTGCTAAAATAGTTTCAGTTTTTTTCCCCAATTGGTAAAGCAGAATCTAATCGAGCATTAAAAAAAAAAATACAAATCCATAGTTAGGTCTAAGAACATGGAAGTACATACAGTTGTATCAGATGTCTTAGAGTTTCAGTCTGAATATGTTCTCTTCCCAAGCAAGGTATCTTTTAAAATCTCAAATAATTTCCTCTGCTAAAAATATCATCATTAATAGGGTTCATCTCTTGTTCTGTGTTTGGGGGACACTTTGGTCTACTACACAAAGTGCTTCTTTAGGACAAGTCACTATTTCCCCAAGTGCTAGAAATGTCACCTGGAAATAGTGTAGACCTTATTTGCGAATTTCTGCTGACTAAAGAGAATGACCTTGCCTAAATTATGAACTCTTTCTAGACACAGCCAATATCAAATGATATTAAAATATCTAGTCCCTTATCGCCTTCAATGCTTCAAGGTATTGACTGCCTCTGTTTCAACTTCATGGAAGTTTAGCTTTTCTTTCTCAAGTTTGCATTTCTCACTTCCTAAACTGTTTATATTTCAAGAGCACACACTAATAAACTTAGTCCATATAGATCTCCATCTCAGAGACAGTTAACTGAGGAAAAACAGAACAATACAGAAAATTTTTTTAGAAACCTGAATAGTTAAGAGAGTTAGTGATGGATGTGATCCTATGAAGCAGACTTAAAAATCAGAAATTACTGAAGCTTTCATTGGTGTTGATATGGAATGTAATTGAATATTTTGATAGATACCAGACATTGAGAGGATTTATGGAAATGGTCACTCTAGAAGCTGTGGAGTTAGATGTCTATTTATGAAGGTTATTAAATCATAGGAAAACAATAAGGTAAAGGTGATCGAGTTAAGATGAATGATGAAACCCAGTGATTCTCTTTGGAAATAAATAAAAAATTCTGATTTTCTGGAAGACAGGAAAAGCTGATAAGGCTCACCACTTATATAGAGGCATAATGGCTCCAGAGAGGGTTAAATTAAACCTTCATACAAGTAAATATTAGATACAGCATGTGAACACTGGTGGATTATTAAAATACATCCTATATTATAGCTTTAGTGGTTTGGTATGTGTTGGTGACATCTTAACAGTAAATAGATAGCTAAATCCATATCAATTTGAGATATTTTGCAAATACCAAACTTTATTCACTGTTGATATTTGTGATTAAGACTACATTTTCCTTCATCAAGGGACATTTACTTTGTAAAGAGTAAATAATAACTTCTCTTACAGATTCTGCCTTTGTGTTTGGCATGCAGTTAAATAACTTTATCCAAAATTATTTCATTTATCCTTTACCTAAATCAAAAAGGAAATAGTCATTTTTTCTTTCTTAAAGTAGTTTATAGGTACATGTGTTCAGTGAATTTTCTGTTTTAGTGTCTTGTTGTATGTCTTAACTGTTCTATAAGTATAATAACAGTAACTATGTAGTCCAATTAAGTTACTTTTAAAACTGAACACTGTAGATGCATAAAGAATAGACAACTGAATGACTATAAAATCATGTGAAAATGATTAATCTTCTATAGCTAGTTTATTATAATTACTATGACTCCAGATTCTTCCAAAATTAAATAATTAAGAATGATAAGATGAGATTATAAGCATGTTAGAGAGATATAAACATTTGTTAGAAAAAAGTACAATTCTTCTAGGGTGAACCTGAAGAATCCAATTAAACTCCTGGAACTGCAAACATAGCTCTGAATAAAATTGAAGATTTTTCTCTGATTGCTAATGAGAAGTCTTGAGTGATTTTGCCAAAAGGTTATTTGTTAATTAGGATAGATTTATGCCTGTGTGATTCAGAAAATAAGTGAACTGCTGTTACACTGGAATGCATGCGAGAACAGCAATTCCAAAAACTACCAAGCAACCATTATCAGGTGGTAACTGTAGACACATATTATTTTATATGCAGTTGACTTTATTGTAGTAGAACTCTATCCCTTTCTTAAGATTGAATGTAAAAGTAATTTTTCCAAAGAAATATAACTTTTCTTTTCAGCTTTGTGGAGATATAATTGACAAATAAAATTGTATAAATATAAAGTATATAAATAATTTGATACTGTGAAATCATTACCTTGTAAAGTTGGTTAATATATCTATAACCACACATATTTACCTTTGTGAATAGGTAAACACACACACTTTGTGTGTGTGGTTAGAACATTCAAAGCCTACTCTTTCAGCAAATTTCAAGTGTAGCAACACACTATTGTTCACAGTAGTCACCATGCTGTACATTGAGCTCTTTTACCTATTCTCTCCACCCCAGTTCTTGATAACCACCATTCTTTGCTCTGTTTCTATGAATTTGACTTATTTCCTTATCTTTTGTTTTAATGCTAATTTATTGGTTGCATGTTAAATAGAGCTAATTAAATTTGTTATGTATGACACTTTTTAGGCACACATGTTCCTGTTTGATTAAAAATATAGTTGTGATAAATTAAAAATCAAAATCAACAGAAAACGATAAATCTGAGACATTCCCTAGGGAAGGAGGTGGTAGAAGGGACAAAATGAGTGGGAAGAGCACAAGAGACTATGGTGATGGTGCACCGGTGAATTGGTGGTGGGAATTTCACTGGAACAAGAAATAGACACTGTAAAAAAAAAAAAAAGAAAAATAATGTAATATATAAAATTTAAAAAAAAAGAAGGGCAGGGATGTGCTGGCCTTATGAACCATTTTATTCCCACATTTAGTGTGATATTATGTACCAAATTACATGTTCAAAATAACATACTTGCAATAAAAAAAATACAGTTGCAGTTATATAATGGTCTTTGTCTTGACAGTGTCCATTTACTTGGATATCTATTAAACTTTCACTTTTTTTTGTTGGCAACATGTACTGAAAACCTGACACACATAGGTATAAAGAAAAAAAGGAACCAGGATTCTCACTGACAAATAGGTATACGTACCTGTCAAAGAATACTGTAATTCTTTTAATGGTCCTTTATTTATTTTGGTTATTAATGACCTGTCAGAAATGTGACTTGCAAATATCTTTTCCCAATCAATATCCTGAAATTTTATTTTTGTGCTGGATTCTTTCACTTCCAAAACATTTTAGTTTGTCATAGCCCCACTTGTTTATTTCTGCTTTTGTTTCCATCACAGTTGGAGTTGAGTCCCTAAAAATATCCCCAAGGCTGATGTCAAGGCACATGGCACCTATGATTTCTTCTAGGTATTTCTTACAGTCAAGTCTTTCATCCATTTTGAATCAGTTTTTGGTATGGTGTACAGTAGTGGTCTCAAAGCCATTAAGTGAATTCAAATAGCCTCATTTACTTTATTATCATAACAATGAGATCATCTTTAGGAATGAGTCTATCATTGAACAAGTTTTGTATTTAGGCTAGTTTTATAGTTTGAACTGCACCTCCCTAAAATTCAGAGGTGGAATCTTAGACCCCAATATGAATGTGTTTGGAGTCAGAGCCTTTAGGGAAATAATTAAAGTTACATTCATGCATAACAATGAAACCCTGGTCTGATAGGATTAGTGTAGTTTATAAGAAGAGATAAAGACAGCAGTAGTTTGTGTGTAGAAGAAAGGGCATTAGAAGGCAGGGAGAAGAAGGCCATTTGCAAACCAGCAAGATGCAAGACCCAGACAATGGCCTTGCAGATACCTTGGCCTCAGACCTAATGCCTCAAGGGCTGTTAGTAAATTTCTGTTGTTTCAGCTACTCAGTCTATGGGCAATCTGAGCAGATTGATAGAGATTTAAGTTAACAATATATAATAATATTTTACATTACTTCTCAATGGAAGTAAGGTTAAAGAAATTTATTTTTTCATGGTGTCTGAGGATTCTCATCTGCTGGGAAATTGAAAGATTTTATAATTGTGGATTTCTAGCCAAGCAATCGCTGCTCCAGTGGTGATCTCAAGAATGTAATCAAAGTTACCTACCTCTGTTGTTTTATGCCAGCAGCTTGACCAAAGTATTCATTGTGGTGGCCAACAACTGTTAATCAAAAGATTAATTTAATACAAATAGATATTTAAAAATGAAAGTTATTCTATTTGAAATTTATTTAATAGGAGACTTCAAAAAAATGTGAAAATTATGTTCTCAGTTCAATATTGCTCTTTAAACCTTATCCTTGGGAATTAGAGTAAACTTATTGGCACTAGGTGAGGGTGTCATATGCTGAATCAATTGTGACAATATTATTTAAAAGGGCAGTGATTTAAGTCCCTTATGCTGATGAATATGATAAATTTAATGACAGTTGACAACATTTCCTTCAGATATTTCTGGCTATATTTTTAATGCTAATGCATGGCAATATAGAACATTGTATAATTAGATGTCTTGCCAAGCACTAGAAGTAAGTCGTGTGTACAAAAAACTTCCAAATGCTGTCCAAATAGAGATTTAACATTGCATATATGTCCTTCACCATTACAAGGATGCTGCAGTCCTTTCAATTTTAAAAAGCAGCTTCAAAAACTTAGTATCATAGCAGGTATAACAGATATACACAGTATTTGATTAGACTAGTACCTAGATTCACATTTATGAAAGTTAAAAGAAAATTTTGTAGCTTGACATTTTCATAGCTATTAAATAGTTGACCTGTTTCTGTGTATCATATTAATTTAGTATCAGTTCTAGAAGGAATGATGTCATTTCACAGTAATGTTGCTTTAGTATTTATTTTCTTGCTCTAAAGCATAAATCATATTGACTCTTTAGAATACAGAGGGCTTCACCCCTAGTGTAAATTCACTCAAAGTAATTTCCAAGGCATTAATATAGCCATGATCTGAATGATTTTAGGTTATGATTTCACATATTTACATATTTAAAATATATATTGAACTGTCAAAAATACACACTAATAAGTAGGCTAAGGCTCCCCCCACCCCCCCAACCCCCCACCCCCACCAAAGGCTTCCTTAGAAGCTTAGAATTCTTATATTGAGTCATAGTGAGGGGGTGGTCAGATAAAGAAAACTGTGCTGTAGTTCAACCATTGCTGTCAGCCAAACAGACCTGCTATATCCCTCCCGTGATTTTTGATGTTTACCAAGATTAAAGAACCGAAGTTTAGAGAAGCATTTCTGTGCCCTTTGGTGCTGTTCTCAGAAAAATTATTCTCAACACCTACACCATTTTTCATTCTTCAACCCTCTTCAGTTTAGAGGTCATCAGATTTCCTTTCAAGGTAGAGGGGTTTACCAAGAAGGCTACAGATTAACATTAACCTCACTTAAGAGCATTTTTTCTTTCCTTGGAGGAATGCACCTATGAGAAAATCAAATATGGTAAACAAGCTCAGTAAATGTGATGTTCCATATGGTATTTTATCATCTTCACATAATGACTAACAACTTCACACTAAGATAATAGAAGTTTTATTTTTCATTTTATAGGATTTAAAGATATTGTCAATCTCTTTACCCCATACAAACATTAAAAAAAATAGCATAGCACTTCTCAATATACTTCTGCAGGTTATAGGCCATGGAATAATTTGTAGACTTATAAAATTGAATAAAGTTTTATTGTAATATCTATGATGGGTCTATTAGAAAAAATAACCTTGATCAATGTCCAGTAGGTAACCTGATAACCTCCTCATGTTCAATTTCCAAAACAAAATTGTAATTATCTTAAATAGATATAAATACCGTGAATACAATGAACATGTATTGTTTTTATTCATATCTCCCTACAGTAACAAGTGAAAAGAACTTATTAAGTTCTTTTTGGGTGAATGAATTAAGAAATGAAAGAAAAGGGTGTTCTCACTGTCTTCATAAGTTTTGTGAGAATAAGTTTCTAGTTGTGTGCTTTTGCTTTCTGTTTCTTCTAAATATGTACTTGGAAATATGTCACTTTTACTTGGTCAGGATGCTGTCCTAGAATGGACTTGGCTATGCCTCATACACAGATGTGAGTAGTAGGGCAAGAGGCCTCAAAACTTATTTAATTATACATTTTTACTTTTGCTATTTTCTTCCTCATTTTATTTTAATCATCTTCATACTAATTATTGCTTTCATGTGCTAAATGGAAAATACATTACCATGAAGTACTTTTTTTGCTAAAGATCTAGATTCTTAGTTCCAATAGAATTTGAAATGTAGAGGTAACTAGTAATTAAGGATTCAAATTTTCTAAAATTGTGCTTCTAAGTTGGGGTCAGCAGTCCTGCTGGGGAGAGATTCATGGAAATTTTATGAAAATTTAAATATTGTTTTGTTAAATATTTTATTTTGTTTGTTCATGTGCTTTTCTCAAAAGAGACGATCTAAAAGATTCCCCAAATGTTTAGAATCATTGCTACAGTATACACAGCTAACTTCCAGATTACCAACTAGAAACCAGATTCACTTTTTTAAACATCCAGATCCAGATAAGTGGTATTTACAGAGTGAAGCTAATCAAATTCATATACAAAAGTATTTAGTGACTTTAATCAAAATAGGGTATTGTGCAAGGGATAACCTATTAATACTTCCAATTTCTTTTTTAATATTAGAAAGAGAATAACATTTGTAAATTCAGGTTAGTTCTTCCATTACTACATTTAGTGTGAGCTAAAATGGTGATTCTAATGATTCTTTTGGAACATGTTTTAAGGAAGAAAGAGTATTAAGTAATGACTTGTAGTTACCCTTTCACTACAGTTTCCCCCCAATGCCTCTGAAAAGTGCTAAATTGAAACTATAAAGATGGAGAAAGGTAGCTCTTTAAGGCTATCTGTGAGGTATCTTTGGGAGATCTTTTAGCATTTTTGTATTTTTAAAGGGTAAGTAGTAAGCTATAATTACACTTGTTTGAAATGGATTATACCGTTTCAGTAGTAGACTACACATAATACTCTATAGACAAAAAAAAGAGAAAAAATAATGAGGAATCCTGCCACTGCATTTAATTGAGTAGACTGATCAGAAATTCTAAATTCAATGTTAAAAAATTCACATGCCCCCCACCACTTGTGATTCTCTCTTTGAAATTTGCAAATATTTAACATGTTACTATCAAGTTGTATAGGAAATTAACTTAACATTTAGCAAGATAGTTCAACTTAAGAAAGAAAATATTTTTTAAAAAGTCTCATCATGTTGACATTCAACAGATAAAGTAAGAGAACAAGAGATGAAAAGTCATGGGTAAATGAGGTTTCATTACTTGCGATTGCTAGGGGAATGTAAAGGTGAAGGGATATAGTATAATCTACTTGGAAGAAAGAAGAGACAATGTGTGGTAGAACCATAGTCTATATTCAAAGAAAATAATTGTGAGCAGGATTTTTAGTTTGGTGACAGAATGAGTATACATGAAAAAATATGAGTCCTGGCTTAGAGCTTGAGAAATAAGATTTCATTAATTTCATCCTATTTTTTTAAAAAAAATCTTCAAAAGCAAGTATAATAAAACCTATCAATAACTAGATTCAAAAAAATACACACTAATCAGAAAAAATCTAGAGTGAAAATGTATATCATATGCAATTTTGGGTTTAGAAATGAAGTCTGAAAGATCCCACAAACACCATTGAAAATAGTTCAAGGATCCAAAGTATATCACAGGGAAATGCTACAGGCTCCCAAGTTAAAATCTGTAAATAAAAACCTACTGTCTTGGGTGATGGCTAGGTAATAAGTGTCCTAGGCAGGCTGATGGAGGTAAGACACACTACCTCACAAAACTAAGACTCTTTTTATTAAATTGTAGGGGAAAAATACTTCTGAACTGAAGGAGTAAGTGAGATAGGTTAAGAATACACCTTGGTGTTTTCTGTGACCATAGGCAAGTTAGAAAACAAGATTTAGGAACAGACTTCTTATTTTGTTATCCTACTGGGTGAGAAATAGCACCAAGTTCCAATAAGTGGGAAGGGGATTCTAGTCTGATCACAATGTCTGGAAGGAATTCTTTTGCTCACTATCATCTGTTCTTGTTTCTTGCCATTTTTTAAATATACAAATAATTTTACTTGCATGCCAACAAGCTTCATCTTGCACTGGTGAAGTTTAGAATTTGGAGGAGTACAGAGGAGGCATCTGGAACCATCATATCAAATGCTTTGAATTGCAGACAGAACAAAAAGTAAGGATTCTTTATTAGAATTAGAAAAAAATCAGGATTTTTTTTTTTTCTAAAGCATTCAGCTACACAGATATTAATTTGAACATGCTCAATTTGGATGTCACTTGGTCTTTACTCTCAGGGATGTTGGTGCTACTCAGGCTTAGGGGAAAGTTCCAGGATGAGTTACCAGTACATGAAAAGGCAGAGAGCCTCATTAGACCTCAAACCAGAGTGGATACTGTTTGAGGGTAAGTGGCAAGAGAAGAGGATGATAAGTTTTGTTGACTCCAGAATGGATGTAAATAACCCTGGATGCAAGACTAAAGGAATATTAGACTTTGTCTTGTATTCCCTAAGGAATTATTAATATTTTATGTATAGGGACAATGGGATTTGTGTTCCAGTGCTATATCACTTCAGTGACAGCTTCAGAGATAGATTAGTCTAGAGGGAAGGTGCTGGAGACTCAGTGGGAAGCTGAGGAAATAATGCAGGTTTGGTGACACAGTGCAAATCTAGGAGATAACAGATATGTGAAAAAGAAAAAAATAACTTTAAGTGACATTTTGTAGGTAACACCAGGGAAATTGATTTCTAATTTGTTACTTGAAGAAAAGGATGCAGTTAAAAGCACATCAAAGTTTATGACTTGGATGATTGGTGAGATAATGATGCCTTTATTGCAACTGCAAATCCCAGGAAAGGAAAGGAAGACTAATCCAATGTTCTGTTTTAGACATCTTGATTTAATGTGCCTGTGAAAATTCCAGTAGGTGATATCCAAAATGCAGCTAATGATTTCAATAGCTTAGTATAATAGAAGTTTATTTCTTATTGGTGTGAATTTCGAAATGGACAGCTTTCCTGTAAACAATAATGAAAGAAATCAGGCTATTTCATAGTGATTTTATTTATTTATTTTTTTAAGATTTATTTATTTATGCACACAAGCACTGGGGTACAGGCCAGAGGTGCGGGGGGTGAGAAGATTCACCACAGAGAGTGGGGAGCAGAACAGGCAGATCAACGGAAGTACACTGCTGAGGGGAGCAGCGGGCACAGCAGGAGAGATCTGCTGCACCATGTGGGTCCCCTCCCTGGCCGGCAGCAGGGATCAAACTCGTGCTGCAGTGGGCTTCGGTCTGTTTCATAGTGCGTTGCTTAACCCACTGCACCACCAGGGAGGCCCTCATAGTGATTTTAAGCCAAGCCTTCCAAAGTCACAGAGTTCATCTATATCATACTTGCACCAAGGAAAGCAGGGAGATCAACTTGGGAGGGTCTCATGTTCTCTGAGTATTAGTATTTCATGGAGTCAGGAATGAATCTTGGGGCCTAACCTGTGGATGGTTACACAGAAGGTTACCTGTGGAGGTAACACAGAAATATATACCATTTATATTAACATCCTATTCATCAGAATTAAGTCACATGGTCACATGTAACTATAAAGGAAGCTGGAAAAAATTGTTTTAGCTCCATGTCCAATTATTGCTAATGACTTATCAGCATGAGTCTCAGTGGAGAAAGGAATTTAGGAGTTATAAGCTAATAAGTGATGGGAACACAATGTTTGCCTCTGGCATGGGTGTCTCCTTCCTAGATACTGAGTTTTGGAAGCCTACATATATTGCAATCATCTTTTCATAGTCACTGGAAAGTTCAATAATTGATGAATACAGGGAAATTGGGGACAAATTTGTCAGCTGAACTGAAGACCTGGTCCCAGAGTGCCAGTGACAGTCTGCACATGGGTGTGTGTGAAGAGGTTACAAAAACAGCCTTTGTCTGGGGAAACAAAGACCCAAAGGAGGATTTAAAATTATTTTCACCAGCTAAAATCACCAAAATTGGACACATAAGTAGCCCAGTTTCTTAACTAACATCTCTCACTCTTTTTTTACCTTTTGCCCCACAAGTGTGTTTTCTTGCTGACTCTTGCATCTGAAGAGTGTGGTAGGGACAGAAGATTTATTGTTGAACAAGATGGAAACAGGAGATAGGACAGGACCTAAATCTGCCTGGCCTGGAGTCAAATGGCTTGGGGGCTTTACAAGATAAATGAAAGCTTGTCCACAGGAAGCGTGGACTTCCTGTGGCTCAGGCACAAGGACTGCTGATGCTTTTTTATAGGTCCTTTGTTCAATTTCAGGGTGATTTGGTGTTTGTGGACTGGGGGATTGAGTTTGGAGAGTTTGACATCATAAGGTTATTCTTGGTTGGCATTTCTGGGGGTCAGGAATTTATCTTGGAGCTTAACCTGCGGATGGTCAATCAAAACCTGTCTCAGCCAAGTTTTTCTGGTTGTACTGACTGACTGTTAACATTGGCAGGCTGGGTTATAAAACCTCAGGAAGGAGAGATAGACTTTAAAGAACAATGGGAGTTAACCCTTACACAATCTGTTTTGATCCACTAGCAGTAACAGACTCCTATGCTTTGTGCAACTGCCTTGAAGACTGTGTTCTGCAAACAACTTTTGCTCCTAACAAAAACAACTCCTGTCTTTTACAAAATGATTCCCGGCCTTGGTTTCATTTAGCTGGTTAGTTTTGGGTGGTGCCATGAATAGCCATGATCCCCTTATTTGGAAGAATAATGTATTTAGAAGACAAATGACCCTCCCTGAGGAATATGACAAGGCAGATTCCCACACTGGATTCAGGAGGATCCAGTCACCTCTCAGGAACTCTAGAACTGTCCCAGCTTTTACCACATTCTGCTGGGGCCATGCACAATTATATTCATGCCACCAAGCAGGGGATGGGGGTTGCTCCAGAGAAAGCCGGGGAGATTTAGACTTGAAATCACATGGGTTATGACTGGGAAATAGTCTGTGAGAACATGGGTGGGAATGTCTAGTAGCCACGGAAGTCACTTGAGATAGAATATTTTGGTTGTTGTTAAATATTCTCTTTATTTTATATCTAGATTTCTTTAACTTTTGTTTTATTAAAACTAGTTCACAATATTGTACATGATTCAGAAATATAGAATCCCACCTCTTCAGACATATGCTATGAAACCCATCAACAATTTGTAATCTTTAAATATGTAGGCATATAATGTATTAGCTCATTGTTGTTTTTATACTGGCTATTTTGTACTAGGGCAGGACCTGGTCAATGTAATTTTCAAAAGCCTTATATGGAGTGAGAAAAGACATTTGAACCAGCATTAGCTAACCATCAGAAAAAGGACAAAGAAGATAGGGAGTGCTGAGAAAAATAGAAGGAAACTAAAAATGTACTGTGCTGTAGATATAAAAAGGGATAGAGATTTTCACAGAGAAGTCTATACCCTCTACAGTCACTGAAAGATCAAGAGGCATTTGGAATAAAGCCTAATGCAGTTTAGTTCCATGGAGAGTCAAGTGACCAAATAAAAGTTGTCTTGCCACAGTTGCATTTCCTTCTAGGAAGCTATGAGTAAATTGATGAATCAGAGAGAGAGACTATTGTGAAACTCTTAGGCTTTCCTGGGTAGAAGATTCAAAAGTTTAGTGTTTTTTTTTTTTTTTTAAGATTTATTTATTTATGCATACAAGCACTGGGGTACAGGCCAGAGGTGTAGGGGGGTGAGAGGATTCACCACAGAGAGCGGGGAGCAGAACAGGCAGATCAACAGAAGCACACTGCTGAGGGGACCAGAGGGCACAGCAGGAGAGGTCTGATGCGCCATGTGGGTCCCCCCCCTGGCCGGCAGCAGGGATCAAACTCGTGCTGCAGTGGCTGCGGTTTGCTTCGTAGTGCGTTGCTTAACCCACTGCGCCACCAGGGGAGGCCCAAGTTTAGTGTTTTTAAGGTTTGTATTATGAAATGTTTCTGCATCTTTTTCCTCCTTTTTGACTGTGCCTTTTTGATATAATTGAATTTTCAAATAAAGTATGTTCTTTAAAGCCAGTTGACATGAATCACAGCTATTGTTCTGGCAGTTTCAATGGGAACTCAATTACCATCCTGCCTACTTCTACTCTGTGATGTAATTTGAAATGCAGAACTTTATTTCAATGATAACTCAGCTTACCCAGGCAAGGAAGGCAACCCTAAGATTTAATGAATTTTGAGCAGTTTTCTATAAACACTATACTTAGTAGAGTTCAATTATTTGTTTATCAAATAAATAAAATAAAAGACAAACCTTTAGATTCTGATAACATAAAGGTGATTACAAGATAGAGGGGAAAGGAATAGAATGTGGGAGAAATGGGTCAAGGGAGTCCATTGGCACGAATGGGCACTAGACATTTGGTGATGATTATGGTGGGATATATACAGTTGTCAGGGTGTGAAGCTTATTAATTTAAAGTCTCAAAGGTAACTAGACAAATAATTTATTAGATAATCAAAGTGAGGATTGGAACCCAGGAAATAATCTATCTGTGAGAGGTGTTCCAGTAAACACAAGTTTGAATTTAGTTTGCATAGGTACAGTGCTTCATGGTATATTGGTAGTTGTAATGCCAGGCATTTGAGATGTTGGCAGAGTGGAAAAGGGAATGGAATTTAGAAAACTCCACCTTTGCTACGAGTCTCCTTCATCACCAACCTGCTCTAACAGCTTTGGTGGATTCCACTATTCCTACTCAGAAACCTCCATCATCTCTTGTTATCTCCTAAGGTCACTGACTGACTCAACCTCCCTGTGAATGAAAATTGGGCTTTCACATGGCCTTTGCCACTGAGAGATACAGAAACCATCTTTCAAATCCAAGCCAACCTGACCTACAGACTCTCTTGTCCCTCCATGGCTGCCTGGAGGAACTAGTACTACAACCAGAGACTACAGTATTGAGTCCCTAAGGGGGTGAACTTTGACCTGTGAGAGACTGAAGACCAGCTTGTAAAATGCTTACTCTTTATCTTAGATCCTTTGGTTGCATTTGGTTTTTCTAGAGAGGTTCCACAAGAATAATTGTTTTCTTATATTCCTTAACCAATTTGGTAAGACTAAATAAAAATCTAGACTATCATATCAAGAGGGGAACTAGAGCAGAAATATGCAGACATATTTTCTTTAGGTTCTTTTTTTTAAAAATAATTTTATTTATGCAAACAAGAGCTGGAGTGCAGGCCAGAGGTGTGGAGGGGTGGGGATGAAAATATTCACCAGAGAAAGAGTCAGTAGCAGAATAGGCAAACTGACTGAAATATACTGCTGAGGGGAGCAGTGGGTGAGACAGGAGAGGTCTGCTACGCCATGTGGGTCAGCTCCCTGCCTGGGGATTGAGCTCATGCGGCAGTGGCTATGGATAGCTTCATAGTGCTGAGACTTAACTCCTTGTACCACCAGGGAAGCCCTTCTTTAGGTTATTAAGAACAATGATGATATTGATATTTTTCTCTAATGAGAGCTTAAAAGTTAATACAAGAAAATTCTGCACATTATGCATTTTCTCTTTTCTGTATAACAGGAACATAAGAACAAAAAGTTTGCTAGAATACCTTCCTCTGCTTTCAAACAAAGCCGACAGTTTTTTGTGGACTCCCGTTTTTGCTTTCTGGGGCAGTGATATGAGATTATAAATCAGTGAGGTTAAGTGTTCAAAGGAAAGGATATACTTATTCAGAGAAACATCAGAAAGAGAGTGAAGGAGCACAGTAAATACAAGAGCAAATAGCTAATTTAATAGTAGAAAGGACAAGTAGAACTCATAAAGCAAAGAAATAACAAAAAAAAAAATTTAGACAGTTCAAAAAATTTTCTGTAAGCCCCACCTTCAGGGGAAGGACATGACTGTGGGGTGACCTGTGGATTCTGTACTGGTGATATTGATACCTGAAAAGGGAGGTCCTCTATCCCTAAAACACAAAAAACGATACAGACCAATGTTATCTCAATAAAGTGAACAAACAAAAACTCCACCTTCAGTATCCTAAAGAGACCCAAGGAAGACTTTCATTACTCTAAAGATTTGGTGTTTGATTTCAACATGACACAGTGTTAAGTGGGATCTGAAAGAAAAACAAGATGTCCCAATTTTATTCAAATTTCACAGTCACATTCCAGTTTTGTTTGGTTAAACAGTTTGGTGATCCTTGTGTAGTTCATTTTGTTTTGTTTTTTTTTCTTATTAAAATATTTTAAAATTTACATATACTTGCCATTAATTGTAATCCCCATGTATTCCCCATCACCATCTCACCAGTGCACCATCAC
>JAGFMF010011783.1:148403-174198 GCA_019455555.1 Galemys pyrenaicus | reverse complement strand
GCAATGTCATTCTTCAAAGAAATAGAAAAAATATTGATGAAATTCATATGGAGACACAAAAGACCTCGAATAGCCAAAGCTCTCCTAACTGAAAAAAAGCGAAGTGGAGGGATCACACTTCAGACTTCAAACTTTATTACAAAGCCACAATCATAAAAACTGCATGGTATTGGAACAAAAACAGACACGTAGACCAATGGAATAGAATAGAAAGCCCAGAAACAAACCCACAAGCTTATGAACAACTAATCTTTGACAAAGGAGCAAAGAACATACAGTGGAATAAAGACAGCTGTTCAGTAAGTGGTGCTGGGCAAACTGGACTGCTACATGCAAAAGAATGAAACTAGAATACTGCCTTTCACCATGCACAAAAATCAACTCAAAATGGATTAAGGATTTAGACATAAGACCTGTAACCATAAAATTACTAGGAGGTAGTTCATTTTGTAGTGTGAGTATAGTTATCCTCTATTTTGGTGTGTATGCAAATCTAAAGTGTGGTTAAAGAATCATATTGGAGTTTACTGAGATTTCTGTGTTGAAAATCTAATGATAACCAACCCTCAGTTTCATACTGATTCATCTCTAAAAATGAATAGCCAGTCACATGGCATACAAGCTCCAGTAACTGAGATACTGAGATGTTCTGTGTTCTGTAAAAGCTTCTGAGCTGACCCAGCCCTCTCTAGCCTGCCTCTTGTCACAGCAGGAGTGCTCTTTGAGGTTCAACCTCAGTCTGTGCTACTGCCCTGCCATGATTTCCCATAACCCTTGCTCTGTATACTTAGCTTACATCTACTCAGATACCCACAGCCAGGCATGCAGTCTCAGGCCTTGCCTCTGATCTCTCTCCCTGGGAAGCAGAACTCCGCTGAGCCTTACTTTGAGGCCAGGGGATTGGTGGCTCAGCGTGATCCCATTATGAAGGGCCTTTCCTTTGTCCTTTGTTGTTAATTCATCCAGAAACTAGTTGTGAAAACTCTGGCAAATTTCATGGTCCTACTTGTCTGTATGGATTAAGTTCAGGGTTTACAGAAAGCACAGACAGTGTCGGACTCACCTCTTTGGAACAATGCCCCTTCACAGCATCAAAACCAGGACCAAGCAGGCAGCTAACAACCTGAAGACAAGTGTAAGAACACCATTAAATGTGTGCCTTTCATTCACCTATTTCCTCTCTATTCTACTCCTCAGCTTTATCTGTTTCACTCTATCACAAAATATGTTTCCCAGGAGTGATTATGTACCAGCTTTCAGTTAAACTGAGACAATGGGAGGTATTTGCAAAAATTGAAGGACAGGATGAGGGAACTAGCTTGGAGTATTTCTTTCAAAAGGGAAGGGACCCTTTTGGAAGGGTCCTCTAAGATTCCAGACCTCCTCTGTAGCTATAGGTCTGGCCTAACCATGGCTCTGACTTTTACCAAGTAGGCCAGCCCCTAGACTGCCTACTCCACTAGCTCTCAGCCCAGGGGTGCTAGCAAGTCCTTCATGTTGCTAGTGCCCGGACTCCCTCACAAACCTTTGTTTAACCTTTTACCACATGCGAAGAGTTACCTGTGCTAAATTTTCTTTGTTTAAATATTATAATGAACCATAAAAAATTGATGTAAGTGAATTGAATCTGGTCAGCAAAAAGGACAATTACATTTGGTATCACCAAATGTCCATCCCATAGTGTCTGCTTTCTGTCTGAATCCTTCACTTCTACATATCCCAGATTTCTCCTAGGGTAATGAAGGCAGCAAAAATCTCTGTCACAGTGGAGTGGATAGAAGTGTGAGAAACATTAATAAAATAGTATTTAAACTGGCATTTTATTTTACTTTAATATAACTGGGGTGTATGCCAGATGCGCAGGGGCAGGAGGGTGCAAGGATTTACCAGAGGCAGAGTAGGGAGCAGAACAGGTGAATTCACTGAAATATACTGCTGAGGGGAGCAGTGGGCAAGACAGGAGAGGTTTTCTATGCCATGTGAGTTAGCTCCCTGGCAGGGGATTAACTTAGATGGTAGGTTTGACAGTGCTGAGACAACCTTAGGTTGCCAGGGAGGTCCTAAACTGGCATTCTAAAGATAACCATGATTTTGTCAGATTAAAAGAACATGGATTTGTGGAGAAACAAGCTCTGAGAAAAACAGGCTAGGAAGTGACAGCATTTTTGATGAAGAGTACCTTTCAGTGTCTCTACTTCATGACTTAGATCTGATGGTAACATGGACATAAGAAAACCTGTGTATTGGTTTTATAAGGCTCCCATGACAGAATACTATGAAGAGGATGACTTAAGCAACAGAAACTCATTACCTCACAAATCTGGAAGTTCAAAATCTAATTCAAGTGTCAGTGTGGGGTTGGTTCCTGTTGCAGTCTCTAAGGAAGAATCAATTCCATGTCTTTCCCTTAATTTCTGTTGGTTTGCTATAAATCTTTAGAGCGCTTAAATAAATTGACACAGTATCCCAATCTCCACCTTCATGCTTACAATGCATTCTCCCTGTGTGTCTGTATCCAAACTTTTATAAGGACACCAAACATACTAAAGTAAGATTTACCCTCCTGATATATTTTTACCTTTAAACCCCTTTAAGTATCCAAATAAGATCCCATTCTGGGACCCTGAGGTTGAGGATTTCAGCACATGAAATTGAGGAAGAAGCAAGTCAACCTACAACTAATTTCAGATAAGATATTGAAAAAAAATACATTTGAACTGTAATTTAGCAGGCGGGAAAATTCAAACACTAGGGTGAGATAAAAGGAAGTTTTTAGGTTCACAAAATATTACAGGAAAATTTGGAACATGGTAAGATCTGTAAATGAAAGAGGAAATAAGAGAAAGGACTTTTAAAATAATGGTTTCCTGAGAGATAGGGATTAAATGTATCTTGTGCTTGTTTGTGTTTTGATATGTTGAATATGAAGTATCAGAATACCTAATTGGAAATATCTAGAAGGATATGATAATTTGAGGTTGGAGTTTTGAAATTTGAATTCCTGTGTTCCATTCCCATAACTTTTCAGTTGTGACTGTGGTGAAGTACTTACCCCTTCTAAGTGGCAATTTCCTTATCTGTGGAATGTGGCTATGAGCAATGTTTCAGTGGGTTGTTAGAGGATTAAAGTTATAAACCGTGTGAAACAGCTTAATCCCTAGCACTAGAAGAGTGTTTACTATCTGTCAGTTGTTATTATGATTACTGTTGCTACCCTTTTCAATTTTGGTATCAAGAATAGATGTGTAGGTCAGTAAATGGGTGGTGGCATAAAAAGGCAATCTAATGTCCTAGCTTATCACAAACAGTGACAACAAAAGTTTTTTGTGTTTTTTTTTTTAAATCTCAAAAGCAAGATCTATTCCTTCTAACTTTGTGCACAAAAATAAACACTGCTGTGAAACAAATTCAAAGTTAGCTAAATAAGAAATTAAGATATAATTCAGAGCCAAACTAAGGACTGGGTCCACAAGATGAATATTGGGTTTCTTTGAGTGATTGACTTCCCTATCCCCAAATTTCTGACCTTGATTTATATAGGTGCATTACATGCACAGAAGTAATATGTAATTGTTTTTTTTTAGAAAAGGAAAGAAGGCAGCTAGTTACATTCTGACGGTTAGCATCAACCAACTGAGGTTGGTTTCTAGAAAACTTAGTTTTAATAAAAGAGAAACACTTTATAGCTTCAAAACAATCCCTTGTTCTTGCAGAGCTAATTGAGCTAGAGCTATCTGTGTTTGGAGAGATGTAAGGACCAAGAGTTTTTTTTTAATCTCTTACCCTAAAAATACTGTAATTGAACTCAATGAGTTCATTCTCCTGGTGACTGTCTGGGATGAATAAAAGATTTGCCAAGATGCAGTACACAAAGGACAAGTATTTATTACCATGCGACAAGAAAAAGACAGTGAAACTAGCATTTTCCAAAGAAACTGTCTCATGGGGGACAGTTAGGTAAAGTCATAGAGTATTGTTTAAAATGTGAGAGGGGAGCTTCAGGGATGTCTTTGCTCCTGGGATCTTTTGGTTTAGCTTCAGCCTGGAAGGTCTGTGAAAAACATACCTCCCCAGAAACATGAATTAGCCATATACATGATTCTTATCTCGTTTAGGTTTTATTTATGGTCAAGAAGCTAGTGTAGAAGGTAACCCATGCCTGGTGAGCTGAAACAGCTGGGAAGATTTCCTAACTCTTTATTACCACATGCCATCTTACCCCTATCGATATGAGGATGCAGTGAAACGATATTTCACTCTCCTTCCCATTATTATAGAAAGTTTGTTACAGGGAGCAAACTCCATAAAAAGGGGAGATCCCCTGCCCCATATAATGGAGGGTAGAGCTAAATGGTAAGGTGAAACTAGAGTAGACTTGGAAAAGACTTAGAGGAGAACATGGAGGAGACACACAAAACAGAGACATGTCAAAAAGCCATGCTAGTTTCTTGGTTTGGGAATTGCCAGATACTTGGGGGACACAGAACGAGAGACATGGAGCCCAGGAGACATGAGGAGACACTTGGAAGAAATGAGATACCCAGGAAGAGGTCAACAATGGCAGCTATTACCTTGATTTATACTTTGCTTTTGCTACATTCATCTCAGATTTGCCTGGCCCCTTCTGCCCCTTTCTTATGGTTCCCTACCAGAGGGCATGTTGGACTTGTAACATATATTCATGCTTCAGCAACACATCCTTGGGCCAACACTGTCTGGCTGGGCATTTATCCATGAGGGGATAGGTAACTTTGGGTGTTTTATTGGGAAACCATTATCCTCTCGTCTCTTCTCTTTCTACATATGCTAATTCTATGAAAGTTATTTCACACTAAGAGTATGCTTTGTTTTTATGTGATGGGTAGCAGAATACATTTAGAGCATGTAAGTTTAGGAGCTCCAGATTAGGTCTCAGTCTGCACACTCAAACTATGACTCAAAATATGACAGAGTTCGAGCTGTGGACTTTCGATTCTCTCCACAGGATTATTTTGTTTCTCTCCACAGGATCCTTTGCATTGTTCTGTTTATCCCGGCCTCTTGACAGGGCCCTGAGAAGTTAGAAGTAGACATTTTCCCAGAGAGTAAAATATCAATATTGTTTTTTTGGTTCACACATTTTATAGAGATAGAAAGTGTAGAGGAAGGATGTGTCCTGCCATCTTGCTTAATATTTTATTTGATATCTGTTCTCAAAATTATGCTCCATTTTATTACCCAGGTAAATAAAACAATTATTCTTGCAAAATTACTAAGTCTGCTGAAAGGCACCTACACACCCTGTAAACATATAGGTAATATTTTGTTTTTTTCCCTACTAATAAGAAATCTTTTTCTCTATGTAGATGTTAATACCAAGACCCACTCATCACTGTGAGGAGATGATTTTAAGAATTGAAAGTGGCCATTTAATAGTTCCATTGTATAAAAATAGTAATATTTAGATTTCAATAAACACTTATGACTTAAAAAAAATCTTTCCTGAAGGAAAGAGATAAAATGTTAACCTGTTAGTATATATATTTATGTGAGTATACACTCAATACACATTTTATGAAATTTTTCACATCTCCCTCCTTCTTTAGATGCACGATGTAAAGGTAGGGGGCAAGACTGAAAAAAGTAAATGAGCTGCAATTCACAGCACACCTTTACACTAAGTGGGATATGCATGTGCTGGATTGAACATTTGTCCTTCAAATAACACTGAAATTACAAGTAAGCTTGCATATTGACTAAGTTGTTGATCTTTGTCAATATTTCAAAATCTGATTTAAATATTTTGTAGTATTAGTAATACTAATTAGAAATACCAATGACTTTAGGGCCTTCCTGGTGGCGCAATGGGTTAAGCATAGCACTATGAAACAAACCACAGCCACTGCAGCATGAATTTGATCCCTGCCACCAGCCAGGGCAGTGACCGAAAAGGTGTGGCAGACCTCTGCTGTCTAGCCTCCTGCTCCTCTCAGCAGTATCTTTCAGTCGATCTGCCTATTCTGTCTCCTACTCTGCCTCTAGTGAGTTTTCTCACTACCCTCACCTCTGGCCTGTACCACAGTTCTTATATGCATATGTAAATAAATCTTTTTTAAAAAATGACAATGCCTTTAAAGTTAATTTTGTTCAACATCTTTTTAATGAGCGTCTGAAACAAAAAAAAAAAAAAAACTTCTTTTGCAGAGAAAGAATAGGGAGAGGTGAGGGAATGTGATTATTTACTTGACACATCTATATTTAATTGACAAATAAATTGCACATTGAAGATTACGGAAAAAGTTAGGAACAACAATCTGAGATAGAAGATACAAGTTTAGAGCAGATAGGCAACATTATCTTAAGACCCACATTTTATTTATGAAAAAGCTAAACTCAGGGAACTTAGGTGACATTTTTATAAAGTTATAATGACTTAATGGTCCACTGGGGACCAGAAAGTGTGTCTCCTGTTTCTAACACTAGAGTTGATTCCACTGTTATATGCTGACGGATTAAAGAGAGATACAGCATTAAAAATAAAATACTTTAAAATGAATACATCATCTATCAGTCTTCTTAATCCCATTGAGAGTGGCACAAACTAGGTATAGTGTCATTGAAGGATCCCACAGGATCTAAATAATGAATGGTCCTTCCTCTTGAAAAGGAGTGCTAGTGATCACAGGAGAGAAACACTGAGTGAATGACTATGTTCCTCTAAACAGGACAAGAAGGCATCATTTTCCCACTCTGCTGTCCTCATCATCCCTGAAGGAAGGAAGTGGGACAAGGAGAAGAAGCTAGGGGAGGTCAATTATGGGGGGAGAAGGAAATGCAACTTTACATAGTTCAATGTGGCTTTGCTCATGCTTCGCAAATTTTAATTAAGATTACAAGCCGATTTTCAGTGTAGTCATAAAGGTCTGAGATGTGCTTTAGTATTCCTAAGCTCCCTGAAGGAAAAAACAAAATAACAGAACATACTCAGAACAACCTCAGCCTCTGTGTTATATAACAAGTATAATTTCACACAATTTGATAAATGCAGTAAATACTTTAAAAGTGAAGACCTGAACCACTGAAACTGAGGTGGTCAATATGGCCATTTGCTATTCTGTTTATTTTGCAAAAACAGCAGGGAAGCCTTAACAGTGAGACAAAAATACCCCTATCTATTTTAAACAAGGAAAAATCCCAATCTTTCAAAAGCTGGCAAGTCGTGTCTCAGACCACAGGCCCAGAGAGTGTTCATGGTCCTTGAGGTGGTATCTCACTGCCCACAGGATGAAAGGTGGAGCTAAAAGATGCCTGACTCAGGCCCAGATGGGCAGCATTCAGAAGCAAGGGGTGCTCAGTCTGTTGTAGTTCTGGATCCAAATTCAAATTATACTTTGATTTAGAAAAAGAGCAGCCAATCAGTCTCTAGCTGCTTGTAATTTCTATATTCTTCAACCCCGTAAATACTGCCCAAGATCCCATCCTCCAGGAGACTGATATGAGGACATTGTCTCCAGTCTCCTGCTGGGTGACCTCACAGTAAACCGGTTCTTTTCTCAAAAGCTGTTGGCATGGTTTTTGGCTTCTGCCCCACTGAGTAGCAGGCTGCAGTTTGGCAACACCACGGCCCATTTCTAGTTATTGCCTTTTCAGATCTGATATATATCTCAGTTATCCTCAGTTGTGGATTTACTGGAGTGTTTTAAACGTATATATTGCATGTTCGTATTTGAACGTATATATTGACATCCATATACATATGCAAACCTTTAATATATATATTTTTAATAATTAGAAATACGGGGTTTAAATAGTATTCCTCCTAAAGAATGGTAAATTAATAGTAAACCACCGGGAAATTCTTAAAATGGGTTCTATTATAATGATAATATTGATATGACATCAATTTTCATCACTAGTGTAAGAACATTATTGTAATTAAAACACCACTTTATAAAATACCTCATCAGAGTAATTCTATAAATGTAGCATAGAAAATTTTATATTTCACTCCTATAAGGTTTCCTGGGATCAAGTTTAGAAAATGGATTTCTGTGACATTCATATGTATATGTCTCAATGCCTAACAACTGACTTTAAGCATAAGTCTGTTTTGTTTATAAAAAGTTTCCATTCTCATACAATTCTTAAACCAATGCCAACTGAAATTTGAATACACTCAGGTAGGTGAGCAGATAAGTTAAAGTTCAGTAACTGAACTAAATGCTGACTCATTTAGTTCATATTTCCATGTCATCCAGAATTACTGAACAAAGTACTATATTTAGTAGCAAGACCATCCAATCGAACATCTTTTTATATTACTGTGTTCGATGTGGATGGCAAATAGACAAGTGCAGTAACCTTGGTTTAAGAAGGGCATGTAGACTAGGCCTCAGGCCCGTTGGAATGAAGACTTATGTGATATGACTTGCTAAACTCACAGACCAGCAGAGGCACTAAGTGAGAGTGGAACAGTTAGTAGAAGGAACCAGTCAGATTTGGCACTGAGACCAGCTATAGAGTCTAAGGCAGGAATTGTAGTTGATCCCTTCCCCTTATCCTCAGACCCCAGGCAGAAAGATTTTACAGAATCTGGAGGGACTTCTTCTGTAACATATATGAACAAAGATGATGTGAAAGGCAGAAAGAGTGGACTGTGGCCAACCACTAAGTTCACTGCCAAGTGTCCTTATCAATAGAGGAGTGCTGCCCTGACGTGGGGACATGGTCACCAGGAACCTTAAGCCATAGTTCCCAGCTGGCACTGCTCTGCTGTTGGAGGCCACACCCCTCCCTGCAGCACCCACATCCAGTGGGTAATTAACATAGGCCCATGTGAGGTGCACAATAATTTATTTGATTAGAGTCTAATTACCTCATTTATAAGCTAAAACTAAAATAAAACCAAACTATTTTCTACTCCGCTTTATGCACTTTGTGGTCCAGAAAACATCTTATTTCAATCTCATCTCATTTCTCTCTGACTTTTGCATCTGTTTTAGTCATTGCACCATCTGTAACTCCTTCCCTAACCATCCCCCACCTGTAGTTTAGTCTGATTTAAATATACTTCTCTTCATGCAATTTTAATTTGACTCTCTTTAATTACAAGTCATCTTTTCTTCCATTTCCCTCCCTCATATATATTTTTTGTGTGTCTCTTTTTAAGCCGATGATCAGATACTGCTTTAAACTAGTTATTAGAATACTTGTCTTTATCTCCCTTTAATTTTGAACTCCTGAAAAAAATTAAACAGATAATATCTTTTGAGTTCCTGGAATGTTCTCTGAGTACTTTGAGTGCAAACATTCAATCAATATTTGTTAAATATGTACTTAACAGAGTCTCAGAAAAAGTAAGAAAAAAGTGGAGTAAAGTGGCCACTATGGGGGAAAAAATTATTTGAAAAAGAAAAGCAAGGTGACTACAAATCCTGGAGCTTGAATTATTTTCCAGTGGTTTATAACCAGCCATTTGGTTCAAGAAAATACAAAATGGACCAGGACTTTCTGATTATCTTTTGTGAAAAATCCTGCTCTTCTTCATCTATATTTTCTCCTTCATATATTCGTACAGACATGGAGGAAAGTAACTTACAATAGCAGGATTTTCAAACATATAATTGAACTGTAAAATAAAGGATATCTAGTTAGAAAGAGTATTCTGTTAGGAAAGAACTCGATGAGGCATAAAGGAAAACTACTTAAATTGTCAATTATCTCTGTTGTTGTATAATCCAAATGATACCTTTTTTCAAAATTAGATGCATAATTGCTTGAATGAATGAATACTCTTAGTCAAATTTAAGTGGCCTTTGACTTTTATAGTGGTTTTTTGTTTCAGCCATAATGACAATTCTCAAGTAAATGTTTGGTGTGCAGCAAAATGTCAAGATATTTGTGGAATTTGTTGTCTCTTCTTGGTCCTTTGTGGAAGGATTATTGCATACATTCCAGCTAATATAGTCAATTAGATTATAATACTTTCTAATAATAGCTGCTACATTACTCTTCCAGAAATTATTTACAAGCTTTTTACATGCAAAAAAATACATTCTTTCTAAATAATGTGTTCTGGTTCAAAATGTCGATAGGTATAATGGTAAGTATTTGGCACACTAAATCTCAAGGCTCATATTTCTGTATTTCTGTACTTCCTCTCCTAAAAGAGCTTAATGGCATGAGTGGTCCTGTCACTTCTACTCAAAACATATTATCTTAACAATATAGAGACACTGGCTTTCAAAAACAAAGACAAAAATAGTACATAAGTGAATTCTCTTCTACTCAGCCCACAATATTCATTCTCTCTGCTACCACACAGTTCCCTCAGTAGGAAGTGAACCAGTGGCACACACAGCAGTGATTCCTTTAAGATGTATAATTTCACAGAAAGCCTAGGGTAGAAGAGGGGAGGGCACACCTTCCCGTTCCTAGGGAAGGTACAAAGAAAAGTGACTCCCCACTATACACTGTGGCTCACTGCAGTTAAAAAGAAAATTTTGGAAGCTATAACTTGCTGCTGTACATATATTTTGCAATGATTCCCTGATTTTTTCTATCTATCTATTTATCTATACTTAAAGTTAGTTATTGAGAGAAATATGAAGTATTTATTTGAAGCAGAACCTCAAAAACTGTTGATCAAAGTGTTGGATTAAGCTAAATTTTAAATTTCTGTGTGAAGATTAAAAAATCAGTAAGTTAAGTACTCTTGCTTTACAGAATACTTTACAGGATAATGATATATGATGAATGGAGGCTGAGTTTTCTAAAATGAGCAATCCCTATATTGAAAATTATCATAAGAATGAAAAACACTCTTTACTAAAGTCCTGGTCAAGAATATGTAAGTGATAACTGTAGTCCTTTCCTTTAAAGAACTATTATTTTTCATGCAAAGTATCATTACTAAATTGTGATGTGTTCACAAGTCCAAGTCATAAATATTTTACTCACTGATGAGATACTGTCCTATTTTTAAGGCTTACAAAGAAAAGAATATTCTCCAGTCACACTGTGTATGTGATTAATAGTGCCCATTTGGAAAGATCTGCATGGCATTCATTTTTAAACCTAACAGAAGACACTAACATTGCTATATTTCCTTCTATTTTCTTTTCATTGTTATCTTTGGAAAATTCACTTTTGTTCTATGTTATAATCTTTTCTAAAGTTCTAAAACTTAGCAGTCTCACACTAAATGTTTGCATCTAATTAGCCACAGAACTTGTACTTATGTTTAATACGTAATGCCTAAAATAGAAATTAATATTCATAAACAAAGAAGAGCTATTTACATGTATATATATATGCCATCCCTTTTATGATATTAATGCAAACTTCAGTTTACTGAAAGATAAGAAAATAATAGCTCTGAAACAATTCTCTAAAAATACCAAAACTCAAAAAAAAAAAAAACCCTACTAATAACATTTAACACATTTTCTATTCTGCTTGTTAGTAGTGATTTTGAGGGGGAAAAAAACAATTTAAAGGCCTTTGAATTAACAAATGTTATATTTGGCAAAATAAGTTCAAACAGCAATGCATACAGAGATGTAAACGACCTTTGGAAACAATATTTTATTGTGGTGTTATCCTACATCTCTTAACAGAGAGTAAAAATTTTAAGTTAGTCATCTGACACTGATGGGAAAGGTATTTAATACCTTCATACTTGTTTTCTTAGCTGTAAAATGGTGTGTGTGTGTGCACGTGCATGAGAGAGAAGTAGAGCAACCTTACTAGATACTGTTATAATTTCTAGTTTTAAATTTAATATCTGTGGGGCTGATTATTAAGCCTTTTTAGATCTATTTTAGATTCCTCCGAGTGTACAAAATTTAATTTGAAATTTGTATTTACTCTATTGTCCAAATCTTGCCTCCTAAATCCCAAACAATTCATATTCCCAATTGCATCTGAACTTCCCGCAACTAAAAAGACCATGAACTCTAGTCATCCATATACTGTGATCATACATAGATCCTCTTATGCCCCCAACACACAGTAAAAGATGTCACCACACAGGGTAGACAAGAGTTGCTACAGTACACTAAAGCCCAAGTGTTAGAAGACTACTATGCAGTCAAATTAAGTAACATCCTGTCCGTATGCAGTCAACCAGGACATTGCTGAAATTTAGAACTATGCCTTATTCCTGAAACAATATGTTAAATTGTACCGTGACATGTGAAATTGGTCAAAGGTGTCCTATTACTTAATAATCTTCACACATTAAAGATCCCATGGGCACCACAACTCCAAGAACCTTAGAATCTGCTATGCCAATCAGTTTCTAAATTCTGAAATGTCTTTATTATCTAAATTAAATATGCTGTGATTGCAAAAAGACTTGGAGGATTTCTTTTCCACTGTCATCACACTAGAGGTATTCAAGTGCAAAGTGATCTTGCTATAATGTAAGAAGAAGCAATATTTTTGAATTTGACATCATTGCATATATTCTGATTTTGGTACAAAAGTTAGTGGTCATGTCCTACAAACAAGGGTTAGGTTGGGGTTTGCAATACAGGTGTCCTTTATGGGTCCACAGAGGTAAGTGAAGTTAGAAGTTCTGGTGTGCATACTGGCTATTTTGACTTTAGAGAAATTTCAAGTTTGAAGTTCTTGAAATAATTCAGAGTTTGAAAATCCTGGGGTTTGAAATCTTTCTTTGAAAAATTTAGTGCATAAGAAAGTAAACTTTTTTGACTCTGAGAGGAACTAAACCTGCTGAATGTTTATTCCCATTTTAAAAATTTTAATTACCGTTCCTTCTCTCCTTTTTAGTCTCACAATGGTGGTTGAAAGGCATAAGTGAGGGAGCATATAGACCTGAAAGCTAGTGACAGTGACTAGGAAGGAGGCAAGGCTTATTACGAGTTGATGCAGATGACATTTGCCCCAAAAGTGAATGATAACTCTTGTTTATTAACACCAGTCATTTAACAACCTCATGACAGAACTGGATGCATAAAATATTGTTTTATTCCCCTCCACCCCAAATTGTAAGGCATTGGGTAGAGTCCTCATGGTACAGCAATATCTCTTCTTACCCAGAATGTAATTAGTAGGAGAAATTATGCACTTCAGAATTTTCTTAACTTTGTCCCCAGGTTTTGTCAATTTGAATTTCTTACTGGAATTTATAGAAAACATTTTACACACTTATTAGAATATCACTTTGTTAACTGAAAATATTCACCTGAGCATTTTATGAGAATTTATAATGTGCCAGGCACTGTTCTGAGTACAATACTCAGATTAACTGGTTTAATATGCTAGTCGATCTTTCCAGTAGAGTTTAACATTTTTTAAATTTAAAATGTACATATGAACAAACCGAGGCACATAGAGATTTAGCAATTTACCCAAGGTCAAGGCCAAGTGTATATAGCAGATAGAATCTGAGCAACAATCTGCTTCCAGAGTAGATGCTTAAAAGCTATTGAATAACTCTTTGGCTTAAATGAACTTACCTTGTAGATCTGGATTTGAAGTAGCAAATCAATAGTACAGGAACTATCACTTTACATGCCATTTCATAAATAAACATGAAAAGTTCCCAGAAATGATTTTCAGGAAATTTGAGTGAATACACAAATCTAATCTAATATGTGGTCTGAACTGAAGAGATCCAAGGACCAGCCTGAATTTCATTAAAAACTAGTCATACTTTTCCTGGCAGTTCTCCTACACTGTTTGCTCCATTTTTTAAACTAAACAGCTAAAGACTGATTGTCTCTAATCTGATCCAGTTTGCCACCTTTGGCCTCTTTCTGTTTTAATGGTTTTTGAGGACCACAGCAGGTATGTTCAAATCCAAGCTCAACCAGATTCACTCTTTGTAAAATCCACTAGTGTTAGTACTTACAGACAATTGTTGTAGAGGTCACTGCAATGGTCCATTTAATGTCAAACAGAGTCTGCCAAAGTAAATAGTGTCAGCTACTAATATTGATCTTAATATTCTTCTTTTTTCTTCTTTCACAACTCTTTACTCTCAGCCTATGCTCTATTTTCATACCTCCTGGATTACTTTCATAGTGTTTAAGCTAATTTATAATTGATGATGATCAGCTGTTGAGTTTATGCTCATCTAGATTGAGGCTTTTCATTGTTTATGTGAAAGTAATCTACTATCTCTGTTGAAAATCTTCTGAGAAAATAACAGAATTTTTCTGTGTATTGTTGTTACTAGACTACCTTGTCTGGGAGTATTGCATGATCAGAAATTGGACAAATAGCCATACTCCATTTTGAAAGATAGGGTGGTCTCATAGTATTGGGATTCAACAGAAGGAAAGAGGAAACTGGTACTTCAGAAGCATATCCTCTGTGTTTGGGATGGGAGAAACATGCTCACATAGTCTTATTTAATATTCCCAAGAATGGGGAGATGCATTATCACCCTTATGTTACAAATCAGAATATAAAATGTAGAAATGACAAATCACTGCTCCAAACACCACAGGTCAAAAGTTGACTTAAAGTTCTTGGTTTTTATATAACTCAAAAGAATGTATCTGAACAGATAGTGTGAAGACAAAACAAAGTAGATTGGTGACTCAGAATAGACAATTCAAATAAAGAAAAGGGATAGAAAACACTATTCAAATAAAATAAGCCTTTTCAAACAGTAAAATTGGGTTTGCAGAGTTCCTGGGCTAAAAAAGTAAAAAATAAAAAGAATTTGTAATCCTCAAATGTTTGCACTCTACAATAGCTGTAAGTATATTCCTCAGAGCTGCATTTGTAGAATTATTTTTATGCTGTCACTATTGATGGATCTACTGTCAGAGGAATTGTGATGTTTCCTATAATGGCTACTGCTAAATTGCAATCCCTCAGAAACTAAGCTGGCAATGGCAAGAGATGGAATCAAATGTAATTCCCAGACTTCTAGTCTTTACCACGCAAAGGTCATGTATAGAAAGAAAAAGAATGGGTCATGATGGTATATGACTTGTCAGCTCACTGGAGCACCATTCTGGGCGTTATCCAGACCCACATTACATTTGTTGATCCTAGGACCCCAGCAGGATTTTACTTAAGTTTAAAAAGAGAAGCGCAGACATCCTGCTGCATGGTAGAAAATATTTCTACACCGTACATCTAACAAGGAGCTAATATCAGGATCTACAAAGAACTCATACACCTCAACAAAAAGAAAATGAATAACTCAGTCAAAAAGTGGCTAAATAAGCACTTGTCCAGAGAAGATACACTGATGGCCTAGAGGCACTTGAAAAAAATGTTCATCATCACTTATCACCAGGTAAGTGCAAATCAAAACCACAATGAAGTATCATCTCATCCCATATCAAAAAGTCCAGAAACAGCTGTTGGTGAGAGTGTGGAGATAAAGGAACCCTCTGTGCTGTTGGTAGGAATGCAAACTGGTCTACTCACTGGAAAACAGTATTCTCCCAAAATATTAAGCAAAGAGATAAGGGAATGAAGAGAGAATTTGAAACAAGAGAGTGAGGAAAAGTATTTATTGACTCTGTGCTTATTCAGACAGTGAAACCGTGGTAACCCCTTTGCATGACATATCAACTGAAATTACTGGACAATGATTTTGCTAGAATATATTTAAGCCTTTACAATAAGTACATGAGAACCAGTGACATAGCCCTGATATTTTCATCATTATCATTGTCATCATTGTCCATTTTGCTCATTGAATTAGTCAGTATAGTGAAACTCTATTAAGTATTGGAGATACTTAAGGGTTATTTTAAATGGGAGAATGACAAGTAATTGATAAGAATATGTCCTACTGGAGCTTACAGTCTGATAGTAGAGGCTGGCATTAATAAAACATTCAGACAAACAGCTCTGTGACCTAATTGTGAAAATGACAATGGTGGAAATGTACAGAGCTTGTAAGAATAAATAACATAGTGTTGTGACTCCAACTTGACCAGAAAAAGCTCTTTGAGTGCGTGACATTTGAGATAAACTCTGAAATATTATTCAGCATTAGAAATATCAATAAGGAGAGATGGTGACAGGAAAGAGGAGAGTGTATTCTAGGTAGCAAAGACTGGAGAAAAATCCTGGCACACTGGTATAGTGGAAAAGGAATAATAAAGAAAATTTGTTACTGTTATTTTGAACCTAATATTCGTAAGGTGACTACCCAAAAGAGATAAACAATGATTGAACATGAAAAAAGAATAGGTCTATAAATATTAAGGTTTGGATTGTGTTCACATTTTACACATCCTGTTGAAAATAAAACATTTATAGACTCCTATTTCTGAGTCAGTTTTTGTTTTAATTTAAAAAATTTGTATGCAGATGCTTAACATGGTAAGTTTTTCTCAAAGCTTATGAAAAAGGCATCTTCCTGCCTTCAGACCACAATGACTAAGACTCTCTGAGGTGAAATTCATACATTTGCATTTTCATAAAGTTGGCAGTATTTATGCACACTAAATTTTAAGAATCATAAATGTAGACTTAGGAGGACACCTGATTTCCTTAGGCAGAATGATTTCTGCATTTTTGATAGAATTAATAAAGTAATCATTTTGGCTTTTGTTTTCAGATAAAATAATCATTTACACTTGAAAAAAAGTTGAAATAAACACTGTAGCACTCTCCCTGACCTTAGTTTCTCCCCCTGCAGCAGAGGAAGCATACCTGATCCTATTGGTATAACTAGGGAAAGTCTGACACCCATAGAGCTCATTGGCTAAAGGCAGAATTAAAATAGACTGGGCATAAAGATGGCTATGTTGTTTATATTTCTCTGTTGTGATCAGTGTCCCAAGCAGAATTTTTTTTTCTCTTCTTGTAACATTCATGTTGACAAATGCACTAAGGCAGAAAGTCTCCCTCAATGGGGAGATTTGCAACCTTAAGTGAAAGGGTATTTAAATTCATTTTGGAAAGAAGTAGGAGAAAATGCCAATTCTAATCCAACTGTATCAGAAATCTTAGTAGGTTAGATGTTACTTTCATTTTATTTGTCCTCCTGTAACTTGTTCAGAATTCAGGATGAGGCAGGTGGTAGACTGGTACCCTAAAATCTCCGACACAAATTGTAAATCACATAAAAATCTACAAATTCTAGGACTTTATCTTTCAAAAGCAAAAAACAAACAAAAACATAAAACAAAACAGACAATCAAAGGTTATGAGGAAGGTTCTGAGATGCTTCATTAAAGTCTGTGACCATGCTTTATTCAAATTTATCAAATTAATGTGAGAAATATCAGACCCTTAGCAAAACTTAAGTATCAAGTACCCCTCACATGCATGTGCTGTCATGCCTCCTCTTCAACTTTATTGAAAATGGAAAGAATAAATCATTAATGAAATATACTTAAGACATTTTCCATAATTGAAAGTCATGAACTCCCAGAGTTAAGGACCCAGACAGTGGAGAGATGAAAACAGTTTGGTTTAATGCTCATGGTTTTAATGCTTTAAATCACTGAGGCAATGATAAGATTTTGAAAGTTCCCAGAGGGTTGAAGAAAAACAAATTATATGCAAAGTATAAAGAATTAGAATGATTTTGGATATCACCAACTCTGGGAGCTAGAAAATAATCAAATAATGCCTTCACAATCTGCAAAGAAGATGACTTAAAATTCTATGCAAGGTCAAACTATCAATCAAATATGAGGGTAGAATTAAATAATGTAGTATCATAAGATTTCTATCTCCCATAAAGCCTTTCTTGGTAAGCTCTTCCAGAATATTCTACACCAAATCAAAGAGGTAAGTCCAGTAAGAGCAAAATTCTGGACACAAAAAAACAGGAGGAATTAGCCTATATCAGAGATTTTTGAGACACCGGTCTTCAAGAAAAGGTTATTTATCACACAGTCTCCTCTGTTCTTCCTTTTCCAAGACAGGGACTTTTTAAAATTTTTAATTATATCAGTAATACCTGATGATATATATTTAATAAATATTTTTATTAAAATGCTATAGAACTAGTATGAAGTTGCTCCTTTATGATTTCAAATTTTTCTCATCTGGAAATATATTGGTTACATATAAAGAACATACATAAGCTATAGAGCATGCTATAAGATTTTTTTTTTTACTTTTAGAAGATTACAGATATTTGCATGCAAGAAAGAGAAGAGATTAAAATACACTCTCAGTTTGTTTCCATTTATCTGTGTTATTTACTGATCTTTTAAGGAAAATTATCATTGGTAATGAAAAATAAAATTCAATTAATGATTAATTCATAAGGTAACCACTATGAATCTAGGTATTTTTAGTAATGGCAATGATGTACCATACTCTTTTTCCATAAATGTTGATTTAGTAGATAATGTTACATATTGTCTGTTAATCACCTCACCTTATAGTGATCAGAAGTCATCGCTCTTCTAGGCATTATTATTGGCCAGCAAATATCTTACATTTTCAAACTGACTTTCAATTACTAGGGGTGACATTTATAAAACACAAATGAAAACCAATAGCTATATTCTGAACAACAGAAAAAAGAGCAATTTTCTGCCTAAAACCTACTTAATCCTAATAGGCTTCTGTAGCTCATGGTTCAGTTACTCCCTGCGTGGAGCCACCTGTTTCCTGGTGGCTCAAGGACATCTTAGAGCTCCTCTAGAAAAGCAGGCCAGATGGTGGTTAAAAGCATAGACTCAAGACACTAATTTCCTGGTTTCAATTCAGGTCTTGTTGCTTACTAACCACGTTAACTTGGGCCAGATTCACTGAGTCTTTCTTAACTGTACTACTTCATAAGGGTTCTCATGAGTTATTACATGATGTATTATGTGTATAATACATACTATCTCTGTCTATATCATATGTTTACCTTATAACATATATTTAAATATCCATATAATATTAACATATAGATAAGATAAATGGTGTAGTATATGGGTAAACAGATAGCTAGATGGATGATAGAGATGGTTAGATTTAGTATCTACTATTTCTAACTATATTGGCTGGCTAAATGTTAGGCAAGGAGCTCCTACCCTGATGTGATTGAAGACATATATTAATGTCTGACAAGTACATAGAAACAAATATTAATGTGTAATAAAGTATTATTTGTTTGAAGCCAGTATAATTATTCACAGGAAAAAACTAAGAGCACCAAGAAGGAAGAAAGGGCAGGGATCAGGAATCCAAAAGACAGAAGTAAAATGTCCTGAAATTTTCGTTAGGAATTTGAAGATGATGAAGAATGAGTTTGAAGGGAAGATATCGAGAATGTCAGAGATTAAAAATAAAATTTTGGATATCTTTTTGTTTTATTGAGAAACAAGAACAAAAACTGAAGATTTTTTTTCTTGGACTGTTTCTTTGAACTGACATCACACACTAGCTGTGCTATGTGGATTTCACAGTTTTTCAAGCAGAGACCACATTTCTGGTTATGAAGTACCAAGCTGAGAATTTCCTTTTTCTGACAACTAAACCTGCTTGTAGCCCAATACTAAATTTACAGAAAATACCAGGGAACCAGGGCAGCCATGAGGAGCAGTGGGTTTCTTCATTGTTGAGGTCCATCCTGTTTGTTTTTGAGTCTGCTTTCAGGTTTCCATGGTCCCTGAGTTTGGATAGTTGGATTTTTTCCTCCCATCCTCATGGCCTCAGTATTAAATAGCTGTTGAAAGAAGGATTGGGAATGTCAACCAAAGCAACTGTGCTTGCTCTCCATTCCCTAGAGTGGCCTGAACTGAATTATCATTTTTAGTATGTATCTCAGCAAGCTTTATGCTGCAGTGTTTGAACTTGTTGATACTAGTTCTTTCTCTGAAAGAATAACTGAAGTTTGTTATTTTTTTTTTTTTTTATTTCTGACCAGAAAGTAACTTCCCTCAGCTTGAATAGGAAACATTATGGCTTCTATTCAGCTTTCTGGAGATTTATTGGAAGCAAGGGCATTTTGTAAGCATTCTTAATGTCTTCATACTATTTAAATTACATATTGAGGAAGGATTGAGGCCTACCCAGCTATGATCAATATTCTGTTCATTATTCTGAAAGCAAAGGCAGGAATTTATTGAGGAAATTTGGTATTAGAGAATTCTGTGTTTTGGGATTTTAAAGGAATATAACTAATGGCATCAAAATACTGAGGTTTTATAGGAAAGCTGTTTAGACACTCTATATCAGTTGACTTCAAGTATATTATTAGGACTAATGGGGAAATGTTAATTTTTAGAGTAGGTGTGAGGAAAAGTAAATGGAATGCAAGAAAGGGTCTACCATTTCAAGTCTTGGCTTTGTTATTGTTACTGTGCAGATAGAAGAGAGGCAGACACTGTGGTATAAATACTCAAAATGTGTGGCATAGATGTGAATTGATATAGGCCACAAAAGGGATATGTTGATTTTGGGATGATCAATATTTTGTATTAATAATATAGGAGATGTTATCCAGATCACATTGTTAAATAGCACTGTAAATATATTAGTTATTTTACTAATTGGATAATTATAAAAACTTTACTGTGTATGTTTAACAAACATGATTTCTCATAAGTGTGTTTCCTCAAAAGACTGAAAAACTTCCCATTGGTATGGGCAAGTGAAGAGATTGTTCTCAGCTAGGGAAAAAAATATATGAAAATTATCATTTTTCTCTTCTTATATACTTCACATCTATCTACTATTAATATTTTGTGTTATAATATTCGTGCACTATAATATTTTGTCTACTATTAATACAATTTGTGTGTTAGTAATTGTGTCAACTTCAATTCTTTCTTCTCAAAATTTATTATAGAATTCCTAGTAGTCAAACAGAATATTTATTGATCTCTTCAAATAAACCAGTGTTTGAACCATATTCTTTCTTTGTTTAGTAAGGTAGCATTAGTTTACAAAACTGTATAAGTTTCAAGTGTATAACTTCTAACCTCAGCAGCTGTGTACATCATACCATACCAAATATAAATGTGTCCAGTCACTATAAGCCACCCACCAACTGGTCCTGTCTACCCTCTCCCCTCCCCCTCCTTTCAGTTTCTGTTGTCTGAACTTAAGGGCTTGTTTTTATTTTAATTTTGTTTGCTATTTTTATAGTACTCCTCTGTAAGACGAAATAGACCACTTTTTAATGATTTTCAGTCATTAAGCTCTAATCTTTTGAATGTTTTATAGCTGATTTACATGCTAATTTCCTCCCTCTGTCGGAAAACCAATATTCATCTATATAGAATTTGGCACACAATCTGGAAAAATAACTAAATAAAGAGTCACCTCTGGAAATACTTTTGACAAGAATTTTCCTAGAAAGAAGTTGTAATGTTACTCAATTGATCTCCATACATTTGGTACATGACATTTTTGTGCAAAATTCCAAAATTTTGGTTACATTATCTTTTATTTTCTGTCTAATCTAAGATAAAGGATGACTTAAAAATTTTACTTTAAAGTTTAATGTCCAACTTATATTTTTTATCCAAAAATGATAAAATAAGTAACAGTTAAATGAGATTGATAAAATTCAACTTGGTTACCTTGTATTGAGTTTGTGATATATATTTCGAAAGGTAAATTTTGAAGCTTCCTTATAAGTTTTGGAAACAGGTCTGATATATATTATAAGTATGTCATTAATTATTTATTATATATAAAATTTTATGGTGGAATGATTTCATTAAATCAGACAACTAGATAGTTTAATTGAGGATTTACTGGAATACATTACTAATAGCTATGGAGTAGTGGAAGAGCTTCATTCCTTCAAAAACCTGGGAATACAAAGATGAATTATACTATCTTTGCTCTCAGAGAACATGTAGTTCAGAAAGAATGGCAAATAAGTGAACAATATAGCATTAAGGAAGGCATTCAAAGGAATTTATGCAGAGGAGCTGTGGTGACCCAGTGGACCATCTAGCAGTTCAGAGAATATATTTGAGAACAGATGAAACTGGTGTTAAATCTAATAGGACTAACAGTTGGCCAGGAAAAGCTATGAGAGAATAATACCCAGTTCTGCGGACGTGAAGGGCATACTTAGATTGTGAGATCTCATCTTATAGGTCTGGAGCGTGGTACCTTGGTACCTACTAGAGGATGGGTGGAAATGGGTCTGAATTGTTAGGCGGTGATGCAATATGACTATTAGATTCTTCATTATCTTTAAAAAATTATGTGAAATTTGAATTCTTCTACCTAAATTAATCATTTTGTTCTAATATAAATCTTGTTTTCCATGCAAATACATGACTGTTTTTTCAGGTATACCAATGATATTTTCATAAGCCTTTCAGAGTCTAAAAGTCAGAATGAGATTCCAAATAAAGAAGAATACCTAAGAGTTATTTGAGTCACACAAATGAAATGTGCTGTAATTATTGGTTAATATTGGAAAATTCACTACCGAACCTTTCTTGATATGTCTACATACTCTAGATAATTCCTTTTGCTGTGTATTTTATTAACTGGGATTCCACTGTTGATTTCTTAGGCCTTAGTAATTCTAAAACAGTTCCAACCATGCACTTTCATCACGGAGAGATTTTAATATACTAGGAAAATACATGTTATGCCAAAGAATAAAATTTTTGAAATTATGCTGGTCATAATATAATGCAATTCATTTTATTTCCATTGTCAAAATATCAAAGTATGCTGTTGACAGGGAAAGGAAAAGAGTACATTCTGTTCTCAAAATAAAGTCAGGAGCTGAACAATTTTGTTGTTGACTAAAGAACAATAAGCTTTTGAGAACACTTATTTATGATAGAGGAGTTTAGTGCAGTCCATTGTGCCAATGAGAAACTAAAATATTTGTGAAAAGGCTTATTGCCAAAAATTCAGGTATCCAGTTGCGTGTGTTTTTTTTTTTTTTTAAACAAGTGAAGTATTATACTATTGGACTTTGTAACTGAAACAATCAGGCTTTTTAATATTTTTTAACCAGTTTAAAAAATCAACCTATGGTAATTTATACTCTTTGAAACAGTGATGTAATCATCTCAAACTGATTTTCAGTAAAGATGAAAATTATTGATAGAAATTGGCAGAATTGATTACATATATAGGCTATTCAACTCTAGGTGACATTTATATTTAAGTATTTCTTTCATCTCTCTACATAGAAATTTATTAGATAATCATTATATTATTAAGACTGCATAAATGAAATTAAAGGAAGTTTTCCACATTTTGCATGATCACAATCAGAGTGTATGTTGGTATTAACTCCATATTGGTTTCAAAATGCCATTTTTGGAAGGACTGAAAAGCAAAAATAAAAAAAAAAAACGCAGAAGAATTCTCTGAACTACTTTGATTCTTCTGAATTCCTTTCAAATACATATAATTGATTAGTTGGCTCACCCAGTAAATTTTCTTCAACCAACAGATGTCAGGACAATCGTACTTATACCAGAACCAAATTTTTGTAACAGTGTAAAACTTAGAATTCATGTCTTGAAAAAGAAATTGCAATTGTGAATTGCTACAATAATTGATTGGATCTCTTTTGTTCTCATAATCATACTAATCCAATCTTTCAATTTTTAACTTATTCAATCAAATTTTGGTCAATATTATCAAACTAAATAATTCAGATGTCTAATCCCAGTGTATGTGGAGGAGAAATAATTTTTGAACTATGCATAATAAATGTTGAAAAATAGAGTTTAGCATGCTCATTGATTTTTATGCTTCAAACTTGATGATCCATGTAAAATAATGTCATTGACAAAAATACCAGGATTAGGATTTACCAACTTAAGATAAAATAAGCATGCTTTCCCCACTTTACTATGTACTAAAAAAGTTGAAATGTATAAATTGAGTTCAGTTTTCATTTTGTAAGTAGGCAAGTTTACTGTGATTATGGATACAGGCATTCACCTAGTCACAACAAACTCAGTTTGCTGATGGCCAGGCACTGTGATAAGTACAACTCAAAGTCACACTAGACAATGAGTTTACTCTGTAATTGGAGTTTACTTAAATTTTTCAAGCCTCAGTTTTCCAATTTATGATATGAGATACTTTTTTTTTTCTTTTTCCAAGTAGTAAGGATTCTAGCAATCTTGGCTATACTAAAAGTGGTTTAACTAGATGTATATACACACAAATAAGGACACACACACACTGAACATTTAACTTCATTCTCCAGAATTTTGAAGCATTTCTTTCTACAAAATTATTTTACCAGTGTCTTAACCAAATAACTTTTTATACATGCATTTGATTTAGAAACAAAAAAATGATGCATTGATGCATTAAAGATATCAAAAATTTGATTTCAAACCATAGAAGTTGGATTCATAAAAGTTGATCAGACAACTTGACTATTTTATGCTTATCGGCAGGTAAATATATTTTATGTATGAAGTTAGAAATCTTTTTTTTTTTTTTTTCTGAGAAGCATCTGCTATTGCATTGCATTTAGTTCTCTTTTCCTCTGATAAAAGATAAATGCTTGATTCACTTAAAATTCACAGCCTACTTGTCAATTGGGACCTTAACAGTACATTTATGGTTATAAGTTGATAGAAAACTGAAAATTAATAATGTGAGTCATTATGACCTTGTAGATAAAATAATTCACCCCCTGGACAGGAGACAAAGCTACAGAATATATAGGGCATATTGAATCATAGATATCTGTTTTAGTAATTCTGTCGGCTAATAAGTGTCTCTAAGTGCAACCTGAATAAGACAAAAGGAGGGATATTAGAGCACTGGGAAGGAAAACATATTGCAGACCTCCACTTCTGAGATGTTATATAGTCCAGCACATCATCAGTGTGCATCCTGATAGTTCCATACCCATGTAGCTCGTTCTTCTTTTCTCTCTAACAGAGATATGTGTAATATTATTTGTAGGCTACACATCAAAAGTTGAAAAAGATTGGAGATTGAATTCTTTGAACAATGCTGATACAAAGATAATGTACTTCTAAAACATAAATAATAATCATAAAAATATAACAACATAAAAAACATGAAAAAGCATTTCTTACTATTCTACCAGTTTCCATGAACATCATTTTGTCTTATTTTCTCTCTAGGTGACATACCATCAGCGGGTGTGGTGACCATATTAGTTATGCTTCAAATATCACAAGAAAGATGTTTCTTGTAATCTGTCTTTGTAGTTTAGTCTTCTTCACTGAGCATGGGGTCCAGCCACTCACTGTAATCTCTGCAGTGATGTCTAAGTAGCATTTTAAATTGTGCCCAGAAGTCAACACAGTATGTTTACTTAATCACTCAAGATTTTTCTCCTGTTTTGTTTTTGTAGTGACATAAGTATGATGTGAATGACCCATACTAGTAACTACTTGAACACGCCAACATCCATCCACATATTCAATCGTTATAGTAGACTCCCTAATTCTTAATTCCATTTTTCTTTGGCTACACATCATCTTTCTTCATTTTATTGAAATTATTTGCCTGAAGTTCAATTTAGATCACAAATTACAACTATATTCTACTTTCCTGCAAGATAGGATTATGCCTTTAGGTAATTCTCAGCATTCAGCATTGTTCTAAGGCATTATGTTCCAGGCACATAAAAACTAGTAAATGCTGGTTTAACAAGTTAAGTTTTCTGCCTTTCTTAGAAGCTTTTAGACTTAAGAAAAAAAATCATAATCTTGATGCTTCATATTTTTCTCCAAAAGAAAGAAAAAAGAAATTTAAAATTAATATTTGGGAATATTTTTCCTTAACTACTGAATATGAAATGACTCTTTAGCAGAATCACCAATGATTCCACTAAATAGGAAGGAAGGAAGGAAGGAAGGAAGGAAGGAAGGAAGGAAGGAAGGAAGGAAGGAAGGAAGGAAGGAAGGAAGGAAGGAAGGAAGGAAGGAAG
>JAGFMF010011783.1:127230-148353 GCA_019455555.1 Galemys pyrenaicus | reverse complement strand
GGGAGGGAGGATTCAAAAGAGTAGCTGTTAAAGAAGGATCTACCACCCACACTCAGAAAATAAATTTTGTGTATCTTTTAGGGGAAAAACAAGCCCATTAAAAGATTGTCCTATAAGAACAGTTTGTTATGAATAGATATTGACGATATTACCTCATATGAGTCAATGAGTCTTCTGATTTCAATTTTGAATAGACTTCATCACTCATAACATACTCAGCACTTTTATAAACGCTCTATTTATGAAAGATGTATTTTAGGCAATGTAAGAGAATTCATTCTCTCTTTAGTTTAATTAAGGAAGCCAAGTAGAGATTAAATTAAGTCTGATTTGCATGACATGTTACTTGCTGCATCTTAAAGTAAATAGGGCACACAAAATGTGGTCTTGAAAAAGGACCAAATTTTCAGAACAGGGAAACAGAGTAAAGTGTGATAGTAGTCAAATCCTTTAACACTTTAATGACAAGACTGATCTTGGCTTTTCAAGGTAATTCTTTGGAATTTGGAACTGATGTCCACGGGGAACTGAACTGGGCAGTGTTTCTATTCAGTCTGCATAAAAGATCACCTGCTACTGATAAAAGACAGTTTCAGATATTTCTTACCCATTTATTTCTTCCCCAGTACACCCTTAACCACTTCAGACTGGTTCATTGTTATCCTCAAAAGACATGTTCTCCTCTCATTACCAGGTTAATACTTCACTAGTATTCATAGGGAGAATTGTTCCAGAAATATCTGACGAGATGGATGGATATAGACTTTGATTCAAGGGCTAATGGAAAATCTAATATCAATCCTACCTCTCTAGAGGAATGCAATATTATGATAATGCAATATAATTAAATCAGCTTTTGTTCCTCTTTAATATGTCATGTGGTATACAGCCTAATTGTCTGAAAAGGAACCAAACTTACTGAGTCGAAGTTCTCTGGGTACAAAATCTTTATAATCCATCAATGGCCTCAAAGTCATGTTCAAAACCCTGGAGATACCCATGTGGGCAATAACTTGATTGGAAAGGGAGTAGGAATCTTTGATAGATTATTTATCTCTTACTTAGGGAGCTTTAAGCATATCTTGAACATTGATTTCATAGTCAAACCTGGTAGGTTAAGCAAGCAAGTAGCAACAGAACACAAATGAAAACTTTAGGGGACATGGATAACAGTTCATCACACTTCTAAAGTGCATTTGTTTTTCATTTCCTGAACTTTTCCTGTCGAAAATGCTTCCTCTCCCAAGTAGTAGTAGTAGAAGCTCTGCTTGCATAGCTCAGGGGGTAAGCTGTCTTCAGAATAACAATGTAATGTACTCCTCTGGGGTAGGTGAGATTGTATCATTATGGTGATTACTGTTGAAAACCCACTTACTCATCAATATAAGTAACATTCTCCTATGTCATCTTTATAAAAATGCAAACCTTTTTGGCCACCATTTGTCATTTCTCAGTTGGTTGAGAACTAGAACAAGTGAAATAAAGACTATCCTCAATCTCAAGCTTCTTAATACCCTAACATTTCTTCCTAGTGATAAAAACCAGACATGCACTGGGCATTGAATGAGCTAGTGCATTTAATGTACTTAGTAGATTAGTGTAGTATGCATGGGCATGCTCTTCCTCTTTTACCTCCAAGTACTGTTTTGATTATTGCTATATTAAAATAACAAGAGCAACGACTATTAATTTACTACTGTTGTTGCCACTATCACTGCTGCTACTGTTACTACTCTAGGGGCTATTGCTACTGTTGTTACTGTTAATACAACTGTACAGTTACTTTGGATTCTACTGCTACGGCTGCTACAATAGTACTCTTTTTGCTGCTACTACTGTTACACTACTACTCTTTTTGCTACTACTACTGTGCTACTACTACTATTACACTACTACTATAGCTACTGCTGATGCTGTTGCTACTATAATACTACTTATTATTCTTATTACTACTATAGGTACTACTGTTGTTGCTGCTACCCCTACAATACTATTATAATTATTAGCACTATCATTCATAATTTTGCTGCAGCTACTAATGCTAGGCATTTTTCTATTGCCTACATAATAGAAATAGAAAATAGAAAAAAATAGGAAATGAAAAAAATGAGTAAACAGTCCAAAACCCACCCATATTACCAACATTTATCAGCTGTTTACTTTCATCAGATTTTCACAGAAAGACCTACAGTTTTAAGCTGTGGTGGCTTTACAACTTTGTGAAATTGTTACTGAACTGAAAACTATTAATGATTCTAAAGATGGAATTATCTTTTATTGAAATTAAGTTGCTCTTCAATTCTTAGTGAATAACTGTACTGAGTTTATATACAATGGAGTCATTTCCACTACTGATAATTATGACATCATTGAATATAATGTTTATAATATAAACATATTATTATAATATATAATATATTAATTAATTAATATAAACATTATCTATTATATAATGTAATGTATATATTACAATGTCTCTTCTTGATTGAGTCTCCTACTATTCAGTTTTATCCAACACTTCTAAGTGCTTCTCATGGCAGAACACGCATACCAAGAAAGCCTAATTATCTTGAGTGTGACATGAGGTCTGTCTCTCAATCATTTGCTGTCACAATCCTTGTGTTAAATCAGATCTACAGAACTGCTTCCAAGGTGACCTTCATGGCACAGCAGACCTCTCCTGCCTTACCCGCTGCTCCCCTCAGCAGTGTATTTCAGTCAGTCTTCCTGTTCTGTTCCCTACTCTATCTCTGTTGAATCTTCTCACCTCCCCCTCACCCACACACCTCTGGCCTGTACCCCAGTTCTTGTATGCATAAATAAACCTTTAAAAATGAATTTAAAATGTTTTTGAAAAGGTCACATATTTCTAAAGTCTTTTCTGAATTCCAACATTACAAGAATTTATCCTATTTCATTGGAGGAGGACTTGAGAAATTTGTGGAAGCTCACAGTCCTTCCATATTCTAAATCTACTTGAAGAAGATAATGAACCCTTCTCACCCACTTACAGTAGGCATGGACAGGAAAATTGTGCTCCCCAGTCCTGGTTCTTAAGGCCATCAACTGGTACAGCAGAGATTTGATGATAACAGAACTCTGAAAATGCTTTCTTACTTCAGCTTCTTCAGGTAACTCCTCAAGAGGTATTTTAAAAAGGCTCTTGCAAGGCTTTTAGCTACTTTTGTACTCCTGAGAATTACTTTCACACCTTTCCCGCCAAATAGACCCAATTTCTACCTCTTCCTATCCACACACTGGGCTGCTTTTATTTTTAATTTAAAACTTAGCAACACTTCATTACTTGTTCTCTAATCATTTGTTTGTGGGAAGGGCTCCTTTCTCACAACACAGTGCTAAAACTAAATGGTGTCTAGATATAAGAAGCTAATTAGTTGGTCTAAAACTCTGGATAATACAAATGGAGGATATATGAACTTTTAATTTGGTGGATTGTGACACAAAGAGGATGAGGAATGATTGCATCTTTGGGAAGGAGTAAATATTGGCCTTTGAACTCAGAGATCTATATAAATGTTAAAGCTCTGTTGTTTTTATGAAAAATGCTAAGGAATAAGTCATTAAATAACTTACAGAATCAATGAGATGACTGGTTTTAAACTGGATATCACTTTACTTACTTCGGATTGCGATTTACTACAAAAGGATTCAGTTCTTTTTTTTTTTTTTAATATTTATTTATTTATGCACACAAGAGCTGGGGTACAGGCCAGAATCGCGGGAGGTGAGAGGATTCACCAGAGACAGAGTGGGGAGCAGAAAAGGCAAATCGATGGAAATAAACTGCTGAGGGAAGCAGTGGGATGAGGCAGGAGAAGTCTGCTGTGCCATTTGGGTCCCCTCCCTGACTGGTGGCAGGGATTGAACTGGTGCTGCAGTGGCTACGGTTTGCTTCATAGTGTGTGGCTTAACCCACTGCACCACCAGGGAGGCCCAGGATTCAGTTCTATAGAAATGTCTTTTATGTTGTCTTCAAATTTGAAAGTTGAGTATGCCTAATTGATATTCTTCTGTTTGTAGTATAGATTTGCAGTCCAATTGTCTTTCTTGCCTCACGGATTTTCTTATTTCCCACTCATCTCATACTCCTGCTTATTCTGAATGCTCCAAAACCCACCAATAAATCACTGGGTTGCTGTATGCTAGTGCATGTTAAAATACAAGAAAACTTTTGAATGGAAGATAGGTACTATCAGTGGAGCTTGTACTGCCTGTATGTAATTGTGTGCTTCTGATTGCCGTGGTCTTGTGCTGCAGTGGCTGCAATTTGCTTCATAATGCGTTGCTTAACCCACTGTACCACCAGGGCGGGCCCCTCAAAGCTATATTTTTAAAGGATATGAAATTGGAAAGTTTTAGTGAGTTTTGAAAGAATCCTTTCACTATATAAAAATTCATTAACATTCCAAATACTTTGGAAGAGGGAATGTTTGAAGTACAGAAAGCTATAAATTTATAGTTAAATATTTTTTAAAAATTATCCTTTTTATATTGAAAACTGAGCGCTCTTCTTTAGAAATCCTGACAATTGTACCTAGTCTTTCAGGTCTTTTCATCTTTGAAAAATAGGTTTTATAGCTGTCAGCTATAAAAAATTGAACTAATCAGAACATAGAATAAAGATTTATAATCACCTTACCATAAGTAGTAAATGAAAATTTAAAAAAAAAGAACAATTCTAGTCACACTTTTATCTTATTTCCAATTAATAATTATATTTAATATTAATTCAAATATTTAATTCATATTTCATATTTTAGTGTATATTCTTAGGTATTTTATTTATGCATACATAATGCATGGGGTACAGGCAAGAGGTGTGGGGGGTGAGAGGAGTCAGCAGAGACAGGGTGGGCAACAGAACAGGCAGACTGACTGAAACATACTGTTGAGGGGAGTAGCAAGCAAGGCAGGGGAGGTCTGCTGTGCCATGTGGGTCCCCTCCTGAAGATTGAATTCATAATGCAGTGGCTGCAGATGCCTCATAGTGTGTTACTGAACCCCTTACATCACCAGGGAGACCCCTATATTCTTAGGTATTTTAAAATAAAATGATGTATTAGTAATATATGGTAAATTATGTTATAAGAGATATATAGTTTATATTCTAGGTTTTCACTATTTTGTGCTAGTAATGAACATCTATAGCCCATTACAGTGGGATAGGCTCAATTATATCTCATGCTCCTCAGTCTTAGAGCACAGTGGGTATAGAATATCTTTCTGCATTACCTGTGAAATCCTGAGGTTAGTGTGTGGTTCCATTATTCATAGGCACATTTCCTCTGCATTACAAAGAAATCATAACTCACTAGGCAAAACTTCTTAAAATCATGTGGTTGTAATGACACTCTAAGTGACTGAAGAAGTGACAATAGCACCTGTCAGAGTAAGAGCTTCCCACAGCAGAAGGCCCTCAGAGAGAAGTTGAGGCGCAAGAACAGGAATGAGTGCTATTTTGAAACATTTAGAGCAAAAGAAAAAAGCAAAACAGAAGCACTCAACGCTTTCTCCTTGAATTTATTTTAAAAAGATCAGTAAGAGCAAACATCTTGATGTACTCTCTCCAATGCAGTGATTAAAACTCAGAATACAGGGTTATTTTAAATCATTTAACAGCAGAATCTTTTCATATTTAACTATAAAGTTTCCCTTTTCTATTTGTGGCATCAAAAATATTATTAATAGGACACAAAAATATTCAACTTCTAATGACACCCTGAAAACTTATATTTTTTATTCTTATTGAATGATCATTGGATTTAGAAGAACTCAGTAGATAAGACTTACTTATACTGCTCAGAGAAGTGTTAAATGTTGACTTGGACATGGGTGCTAACATCTTGAAGCTTCCAGGAGCTGTAGTTGGCAATTAGTTCTAAGCACTTTGCTTTTCATAGAAAATTAGTTAGTATTTCAGATGACATTAATGTTGAGCTCACTATTTACATTGGTGATAAGGATTATCTCTTCATTATAATCAGACATAAAGTAGAATGATTAAAAAAAAAGAAATAGGATGGCTTTACCTAGACTACTAAATTCTTCCTGTGCCATTATTTTCTTGTTGTCCATCAATGAGAAAATGTAATTTAATTCACTTGTGGATGGATTCTCCCTCTTGTTCCCATCTTGATAGGAGAGCATGTTGCCAGAGTCAAAGTGAGAACATCACTGTATCTGAGGTTGAACTGACCTTGCTCATTATGAACCTAGCAAGAGGAAACCAAGCTACTCTTTCTGAAAAAAACATATAGTCTGTATGGCAAAATTGTTTCCCTTAAAAGAGCAGCATAAATTTAAAAGAAGAAATCATTTTACTTCCTTTCTTCTTGATAGCTTTTACTCTTTATAAAGGAACTTATTTAGTCTGTCAAAAATTCATATCAAGTAAAATTATTGAATAATATTTAGCAACACTTAACACTTTTAAAAATGTCATAGGACTTATTCTATGAGCATAATTTCTGTGGGCATATTTTATGGGCATTATTTCTACAAATAACCTATTTTACACAATTTACTGTTCTGCAAGTCTTTTGAAAGACAATATCAGAATCACTATTTTAATTTTCTTTCTTCCATACTTCTGTAAGCTGTTTTTAAATTTGGATTCCATTTCTTAATTTTGATTTCTCCTCAAATATTTAAAGCACACAAGAATTTTAGAGAATTAATATGCATCTTAGCACTTTGGGGATAAAATATTTATTTTTATGTGTTTTCTGGTTTCCAAAACACTTTCTGGCTTCTTCTAATTATATTCTCATAGCTGTAGACCCAAAGTGGATAGTGAGGTCAAGAGGCAGACTCATTGAGCCATCCTGGTTTAATTTCCCAGTATTTTACCTTGAAAATTTCTGAAGAAACAATTACACAGTTTATACCAAGTTGTGGGAGGAATGAGAGGTTGCTGAGCCACTAAAATGCATTAAAAGAAGAAAAACTAAAAGGAAAATTTTATATTATATCAACATCACCTCTCATCATTTTTTGCTTTATTACAGCTGAAAATCCATCATGAAAATTGAAGTTGTCCTTTCTTAATGCCACTGAATCAAAAGCAAATTTTTTTTTGTCAATAGAAAACTTGAGCAGTTTGCTATGTGCTAAAAAATGGTACCATCATCTCCATCAAAGGCCTAATGAATGAATCAAGATCAAGTTCAGTACTTACAATTTCAACAGACACAAGTCCTGTGAAAAATTCTGATTAAAAAATAACAACAAAGGACAGGAGCTCTGAAGTTAAAAAGATAAGTAATGCATGGAAATTATGCAGATGGTATTTAATTTTCTGAGAGTCACAGTACAGATCAATTAATGAAAAGCTAACATGTGTGCACGTTAGAGAGAGAGACAGAGACAGAGATAGACAGACTTCAGAGGAGGCATGCAGCTGTGGAAGAAACTGAGACTGAGAGTTAGAAGTGGAGCCCAAAGATGTTACTGAACTGCTGCAATTTCATGATAAAACTTAAGTTTCTTCTTAAGCGTGAGTAAGACTGAGTTTTACTGAGATAGCATCTACTAGTGGTGAAGATACTGTGAACATTGTTGAAATGACACCAAAGGATTTAAGGTATAATAAAATCTTAGTTGATAAGGGAGCAGCAGATTTTGATAGTATTTACTTAAACTTTGAAAGAAGTTCTACTGTGAATAACGAGTTAAAAAACAAACAAACAAACAACAACTTAAGAGGAATCTTTTGTGACAGAAGAGTCAACTGATGAGTCAACCTCACTATTCTCTCATTTTATGAAATTGCCCCGATCTTCAGCAACTAAGATCCTGATCAATCAGCAGTCATCAATATCCAGGTAAGACAACCCACCACCTCCACCACCAAAAATATTATAAGCCATTGAATGTTCAGGTGATGGTTAGGATTTTTTAGCAAAAAAAAATTTATTTAAAAATCAGTATAATAACATTTTTGAGACATTCTGCTATTGCATGTTAAATAGACCATAGATTGAATAAACATAACTTTTATGTGCACTGGGAAACCAAAATTTCATATGACACTTCATTGTGATATTTGCCTATTGCTGTAGTCTGGAACCAAACCTGCAATATCTCTGAGGTGTGCCTGTACTTGTTTTAATGCCATTACTTGAATATTAATCTCAATTTATAATGGGTTGTTTAGAGATTTTCTGTTTTATACCAAGCTGTTATGTTTTAATTCCCATGGATATTTGTTTCTCCAAAGTCTGTTCAAAGTGTCTATACCTCAGTTATCTGTCCATGTATGAGCAGTCACTCTTTCACTTATACAATGCAGACATCTAATTTATGACCATTAAGGAGAGATTTATTCTACTTCTTCTGTTAGTTAGCTCTGTTGCCTAATTGCATTCCATGATAAAAATAGAGGTCCTATTCTTGGAATCGTGGACATGAAATTACTTCTTGCATAACGCATTGGAAAAATATCTTGCATCATATTTTAGGGAAATGCTACCATAGGTAAAGGGTCACCATTAATAGCTCCTGAGCTGCCAAAGGTAAGGGTTTTCCTGTTTAATAACTTCCAACAAACCGTGTTGAAAAACTTTTTCTGTAGACTGAGCATTGAGAAGATTACTATCCTGTTCCAATTCCTAAGCCACTACTTCTTGTTGTGAGACAGTATTTGAAGCTCTGAAAGTGCTATCAGGTTTGCCACATTAATACAAAAAAATGCTACCTAAGTGAAGACTACTAATCCTTAATTCACTGAAGAAAATATTTAATACTTAACTTTCACAAACTCCTTTCCTTGATAAAGTCCCTGCCAGGTCCAGATTAATGGCCGGTCCCATTCTTTGTCCATTGGTTCTTTTACTAATCTGTAGGCTATGTCACTTGAAGCAATGAGTCATATGGCTATCTTAGTCTTTTAAAATTCTAACACAAAGTTCAATGTCTTGACTATTTATACCTTAAATTGTGTGTTGCATAATCACCATTACTCAGTTGTCTCATGTTGTACGCTATCAACCTTTGAAACTATTTACCTTTGTATATTAATTAATCTTTGTTGCTAATGATATCTGACAGACAATAACTAAGTAAAATGCTAATAAATAGCAATGAAGTATACAAAGAATATTGATTTATACAAAAATATTGATTTAAGAAACTTAGAGTTTTTATTGATACTAAAGAAAATCATTTATCAATCTTTTTATGATGTGAAATTGATATTTTTTATTCTCCATTTAAGCATTTGCTAGAATAAAACTCCATAATCACATTTATAGCAAATCTCTGAAAATATCATCTTAAGCATATTAAGAAAATACTGCCATAGATAAGGCTCAAACCTCTTTCTTCAACCAATTGCATAAGCTAAGCACATTGCAGAGTGGCTTTTATGGGTTAATTTCAAATAGACTTTAATATTGGAAGCTAGCGGGGCCTCCCTGGTGGTGCAGTGGGTTAAGCAATGCACTATGAAGCGGGCTGCAGCCACTGCAGCACGAGTTCAATCCCTGCTGCCGGCCAGGGAGGGGACCCACATGGTGAGGCAGACCTTTCCTGTTGTGCCCGCTGCTCCTCTCAGCAGTGTACTTTGGTTGATCTGCCTGTTCTACTCCCTGCTCTCTGTGGTGAATCCTCTCACCTCCCCCACACGTATCTGGCCTGTACCCCAGTGCTTGTATGCATAAATAAATGAATCTTTAGTAAAAATATCTATATATATATATATTGGAAGCTAGCATGATTTTACCAAATTTAACATGCATTTGTGTGTTGATGCCAACACTACCCCTTACTTTGATCCTTGGCTTTAGGAGCTAAAAGACTGGAAAATATGGTTTACATACTCATTAGAAAGATTATGATTCAGTTTCCATGTTTAAAATTTGGAAGAAGGAAGAAAAGTAGTACCACTCTTGTTACAGCAAAAGTTAGGGTTGCATAACAACCCTAACCAGACTGGGCTTTACCAGTTCCTCTACAAACTACTACAAATCACCCATGTCTGGACTACAGACAGCTACAATCATTGGGGATATTTCCTGCTGTTTTTGTAATTCATTGTTTTCTAACCATCAGAATTAGCTTCCCTGATAATTCCTTCATCTTTATGACAATTTAGAAGTCTAACTCCTTTTTCAATTCCTTCCATCTGAAATAGGTCAGAGCAGTATTTGTTTTCTTTATCAAACCCTAACTTGTAGGTTATCTAGAAGAGTTAGGATCCAGAACTTTCATAATGTCCAGTCCTCAACATGATTAGAATAAAATAGTTTCTTTGTGGACTTATTGAAGCCTGGTTTATTTTCCCCTTGACAAACTGGTAAAAGACAGTATGTTATGATACTACATTTTTAGAGGGAGAATCCATTTCTCTCATTATTACTCTGACTTTCTTTTTGAGAATTAAATCAGTCTTGAATCCACTCTAAAATACTATCCCATTTCTCTCATTATTACTCTGACTTTCTTTTTGAGAATTAAATCAGTCTCGAATCCACTCTAAAATACTATCGTCAACTTTCTATAGCTATATATGACCACTGAAAATCTCCATTCACAATACTGTGAAGAGACATTTAGAAACAAAAGTTTAAAGAGACATTTTCTGTACATATGGAAGGGAAAAGGTACATTAAATATAATACATATATGTAATATGTACACATACAAGAAACTGGGAAAGGAAGAGTGAGAAATGAGCAGAGTAAGAAAGATAGAAAAATAACTGAAAAACCAAATTCCACAGGTAAAAAGGGTGTTTTAATTAAGGAGAAAAATTTACTACCCAAGACATTGACGAGATAACTGCCTTGCGTATGAGGGTCATGGACTTTTAGGAGCACATATTGAGCTAAAAATGGAATCAGATTTCATTAGTTGAAGATAAGGAAGAAAATTTTTTCTGTTTTCAACTTTCTACTCAGTTTTCATTAGTAAAGCTCATTTGCTTTATAATTCAAATGTGAAAATTACCTTTTCCTTACAAAAAATGATTCTGGTTTTGTATTTCTAATACACGATTCTCTCATGTAAATTAGGTTGTATTTTGAGAGTGAATTATATTTTCAAAAGATGCTGTTAATGTGATATGTTTTTCCAAAAAAGTTAAATATCTCTGCAACAGAAAGATCAAATTATTTCAATTTAATTTATTAAATATCAATTTTATATTAAATATCAAATTATTTAAGTACTACCATTCTATATACATCTAGCTATGCAATTTTTAAAATGCTAATTCATAATAATTGTTCCTTTTACTTTTAATTATTTAGAATACAGTTTTTTTTTAATTGAGAATAAACTTCCTCTTTCATGTCAGTGTGACAACTAGGATAACCACAGAAAAACAGTGTAACAAATAGTTAAATTTAGTTTGTATTCTTAAGACTTGGGGGAAATGTTTATTTTTAACTAATTTGATATACATATGATGAAATGAATAGATATAAGAATGATAGAATGTAATTTAATTAGTTAATACTTAACCAATGCTTAAGTTACAGAACATGGGAAAAGAGTGTATAAAAAAAACTTTTCGAAATATGGTAAGAAGAAACTTTATCAGTCTAGTTGCAAAAATTTTTATATATATGCCTACTATACACTTATACAGTAATATATCTGCATATTTATTTAATAAATTAATAAGTAATAATAAACATTTATGAAAGATGAACTAGCTATTCTGTCACTAAGCAACAAAGATGTACAAAACATTATGAGAGCTGACAGGTACATATTTAAGTTCTGTTGTTTATTCACAAGAGAGTAAGATCTGAGAGGACTCTGAATATATTTTCAACCAAGAAGAAAATAAAACAGTGGCAATGTCAATAATGAAGTGTTTAATATTTCAAATGAAAGCAAAGTCATATTCAGTTTGATATATGTAAAACTTTAATTCAACAATATACCTCCATGTAAATAAATTTCAAAGCTATTTTGGTCTATCTTCTCTCCAGTATGTTTTTTAATTTATTTAATAATCACTTATATGGCACTTCTTATGTGCCAGAGATTAATCAATGTACTTTACCAATATTAACTTATTTAATGGCATAGTTCAGTTTTTCTACAATATCTCTTAACTTCATGATTACAAAAACAATCTCTATCACATATAATCTTAAGCCCAAGTACAGAGAACTGACCTTTCTGAGAATCTCTTGAGGACTAATTTAATTAAATAACAAATCTATGACTTGTTCTTTATTTAGCTCTTCCTTCTATTATAATTTTTTCACCATTTTCTTTTGAACTTAAATTGCATGTAGTATACCAAATTAATAATCCATAGCAGCATTTCAGTCTTTTTCCCATAAAATACCCTACTCTTCAGTGATTCTCTGAGAAATAAACAACAAAAAAATAAATATAGCATATTATTGGCAACAATAATATAGTAGCAATAACAATATATTTTATTGAAATATGAATTCTAAACCTTATGAAAAATCAAATGTTCCAAATTTTAAGTAAAAATCCCTACACCGTCTTGGTTTTTTTAATTAAAACCTCTACAAATTCTGAACAGTTTGTGCTTGAGAGAAGACATGTTGAGTAACAATGGTCTATATTAAGGTTCAGCAAACTATAGCCCATAGGCCAAATCTGGTCTGTTGTCTGTTTTTGTAGACCCTATAAACTAAGAAAGGTTTCTATGTTTTTAAATAGCTGGGGAAAAAATGAAGAGGATTTTGAAATATGTTCATATTCCAATTCCAGTGACCATAAATAAAGTTTGATTGGAACATAGCTATGGTCATTCAATCATGTATTGCCTGTGGCTGTTTTTGAGCTACAACAGAATTGAGTCATTGTGAAAGAGGATCTATGGCCCACAAGGACTAAAATATTTACTGCCTTGATTTTTTTAGGAAAAATATTTGAATTCTGTTATGCGTTCTCAAGGAAGTCTCTCACGTATTTAGCTGTGAGCATTTACCATGCCATGCCCCATTGCAGGTGTTACGAATGCAGCTGGAGTGGACTGAGTGGCAGCCCTCCTGTAGGAATGCTCATGCACTAACCGTACCTGTAAAATGTGATATATTTGGAAAAAAGATCTTTGCAGTTATGATTAGACAAAGATACTGAGATGCAATTACCCTGGGCAAACAGGTGAACCATTAGAGCAATGACTTAAGTCCTTACAGGAGACACAGAGAAAAGACAAGGTCATGAAGACAGAGATAGACGTTGGAGCTCTGCAGCCACAAAACAAAGCATGTCTCAGTTAAAAGAAGTTGGAGGAGGCAAGCAAGAATTCTCTCCTGTAGTCTTGAGAGAGAATGAGGCCCTGCCAGCAGCACCATGGTTTCAGACTTTTGGTCTCCAGATCTGAGATAAAACATTCTGTTGTTTTAAGTCACACAGTTTGTATAAACTGTTAAAGGAAACTCATAAAACAGGTTATATTCTACTTGGAGATTAAGTAAGTAAAATAAATAGTATTAGATGATAAATACACATTTGAAAAAGGAAAACTTATACCATGTAGAATCACTGGACTTTCATTTTAAAGATGGTGATCAAGGAAAATTCTATAACATGACAGTAAGCCAAATATAAATATGGTAAAGAAACACATTATAGGAACTTCCTGGTGGCCTAGGGTTTAAGTCTCAGCACCATCACCATTACAGCCTGAGTTCCATCCCCAGCCAGGGAGGTGAACTACACCTACATAGGGTGCAGCAGAACTCTCCAGTTTCACATGATGTTTCCCTCAGCAGTGTATTTGAGTAGATCCATCTGTTCTGCTCCCCACTCTGTCTCTGGTGAACCTTCTCACTACTATACCTCTGGCATATACCCCAGTTCCTCTATGCAGAAACAAATAAATACATCTTTTAAAAAAAAAGAAACCTTATAAAAATAAGTAGGGACGAGCATAGCAGATAAAGGAAGTAGTAAATACTAATGCAGCAGTAAATACAAGGATACTAGTAATCTTCATAAGAGAATATGGGGAAGCAGTGGAATCAATGTGAGTTTAAGGAGAAAGGGAAAGTAAGATTTATATGCCTTCAGAATAGAAAATTGTCTCAAACATTTTCCCTATAATTATGGAAGCAGAATGAATTTTGGAGTTGGAAGGAAAAGTGGGGTTGAGAGATTTTATCATTTTAGTTTTTGAAGATTGGAGAAATAAGAGTTTTTGTCATTTTTTAACTGATCCTGTAGCAGGAAATAAAATTATAGTTAAGGTGGAAAAGAGGATAACTGATAGAGAAATGTTCTTGAGGAGGGAATGGTCTCTGGTTCCTCAAGCACCGAGCACAGACAGGACCATTGGTATCTGATAACAGGACATTAAGTAAGGTATTAGAAGAATCATTTAGCTATAGTTTGAAATCGTCATTAATTAAGGAAAGAATTATGTTGGAAGAATTAACACAGAACTATGTAGAACACTCTTCAAAAAAAGGAAAATAGGAAAGCTAAGGCTCAGAAGATCACTGCAGCATGAGGGAAAGGAGTGGTATAGTTTAATTCATGACATTCAAAGCTGGAGGTATATAAAAAGGTGGAGGGGGGAATATTAGCAAGGACATAAGTCAACCAGGTTATTTTCAAGTATCGATTTAAAGATTTTATTTACTCTATTTTTTTCTTACAGTATTTGCTTGCTTCGCCCAGGTGTAGTCCCCATAGAATTATCACCACCAATTCACCCATGTACCATCACCATAGTCCCTTGTGATCGATCTTCTCACCCTGGTTTTGATTCCTTTCCCTTTCCCTCCCCTGCAGAATGTCTCTGATTTATAGTTGTTTATATTTCTGTTTTACTTTAAAGATTTTTTTTAAATTAAGCTACTTCATTTATTAAATTCTAGTTTAAACAAATAACGTTCATTGTTTTACAAGAAAAAAAAAAACCTAGGAATCCTCTAGCTGGTGACAATTTTACTTTATTTTTAAGTTCATTCCTTTCTTCATTTTCCCAACCATTGCTCTAATAAAATTGTATTAATTTTTGATATTCATTTAAGAAGATTCTTCCTCCTTCCCAGAATCCTTTGGCATATTTAAATCATAAGACACAAAGTCCAACTAGTTCCTAACCCTTTCTTTATCTGTCCTCATCTACAGATTCAAGACTCTCCCACATCAATAAATAACTGTTCCTTCCAGTGATAATGGTATTGATAGATTTATTTCTTCTACTGCAAATCCTATGTAGTTCTATCCTCTTTTCTGCCTGTATCAGCTCTTTACTATACTCATGATCCATTTCAACAATCAAATCTTCTCATAATGTATATGGCTGGTTTAAGTCATTTAAGGTATTAGGTAAAGTGTTGCATATGTGCACTTGGGTGCTACTACTAGTGCTTATATATTTTATATATAATTCTTTATAAAATATTACTTGAATAACAGATCTAATAGGTGTAAATGAACTCAAAGTCAGAGCCATTCTCCTTCTGGTGTCAGTATCTGATCGATTACACAGGTTGCACACAGTATTGGAATCAGGGCCGGGAACATTTTGTTCATCCTTTAAAATCTGCTAATATTATATACTCTTTTAGCAGCCAGCTTCAGCTTATAGTAATGAATACCTAAATTAACAATCAAAAATTATGAAGATTGTTATTCTTCTTTTTTTGTATTCTAGGAAATGTTTGGTTTGTTGTTTATGCGTCTTTTTTTGAGCCAAGCTATTAGGGATGACTACTTTGCAATATTCTATTTTATCCAAACTTCCTGCTATATGAGAAGTCATATATTCTATCTGATATAAAATGCAGTTGCTCAGCTCTAAATAAATCAGAAACTATTCTAAATTCAGCCATTAATGCATGGAAGAGAGTAGTCCCTGGTAAAATATAACTACTTAGCATTTCGTACTGCTTTTGTTTTATTCAGGTCCACAAATATCCCAAGTGCAAAACAAAAAAGAAGTTATCTATAACCCTAAGTTTTGAGCCTGTGTCTAGACAGCAAGAGATATAAATGACTGGGAAATCTATTACTCTATAACTGATCAATTAATATATTGAATTACTATCATGACAATCATAATAATACCAAAACTACTTTTAAATTATGGCTTAGGCACAATTTTCTCTTTTCACTGTGAACTTTGAAATGCTTTCTGTGTAATTGACATGTTAATTTTTATTAAAATACACTATCTAGTGGTATCTGATGACTGGAAGAATCATACTTCTATGAAAAAATATGGTTCTTTCTTTGGATTATATCAATAAAATTCTAATTATTTGACTTTTTGGTAACATTTTTATTCTTGACCAAGTACAGTATTCTCTGATCCTGTATAAAATTGACATGTAAATTAATAATAATTACATGATATCAAACCCAAAGAAGTTAGCGTTTTTTGAGAGGTAGTAATGTTCACTAGAAAAGTCAATCACCAGTCAGTATCAAATGTAAATTTAATCCTAAATCCACTTTTAACATGTTTTGTGACTTTTGTTATGTAACTTAATTTTTCTATGACCTCATGTTGGTCATTAATACAACATTTTCCTATAGATTTATGCTCTTTTTATATACCCTACATTTCTAAACCACATTACAACAGAACAAGAGGTTATAGATTTAACTCAACAGATATTGAACAAATACATATATTTTTATTATTTTTAATTAGGAAGTCATATTTTAAGTTCAAATTTACCTGTATTGCATATATCTTCTTCCTTTTTTCTCTGTCTCTGCTTCTCTCTTTTTTCATTATCTTTCTTCATCAAAAATGAGATAATATTAAAGACATCTCTGCAGCCTATTATTTTCCTCTAGCTAACTATGAATTAATAGTTTAGTTTACTTCATAAATAGCTACCTCATTCTTTGTGATATCTATACTATGGTCCATAATACAGATTTTCTGTTGCATTTTACAGAAGCATTCACATAAATATTCCTGAGTCTATTGAAGTTATAAGCAAAATTGTTTTTTTTGTGTATGTCTGTATTAATATGGCATTAGTACTTCTATTTTACTAAATATTATCTTTAAAAAAGTGTTCCAGAGGCAAGGTATATTCATGCTTTATGTTTTAATGGGTGACATTTAGTGTTTCCAAAAAGATAGTTGGAAATTCATACCAATATCCAGGCATTGGCCAGAGTTAAAGTCTAATGCTCTTTGGAAGGTGTGAGAGGGAAGAATGGAGCGGTGACATCGTCCATTTTATACTTTTAAAAGATGACTAATGGTATCGTGGAGATAAATTGAAATTGACACAGACTGATATCAAAAAGAACCACAAAGGAGTTGTGAAGAGTCTGAGTATGCTAAATAAAGGTCTGCTAGGGCAACACTGAATGATTATAGAGAACAGACATAAAGGCAACTGCTGAGGCAGAAGTGCACTAAAGTTAATGGGTAGGTGAGGAAAATGATCAGCATTTCCAAAGTGAACTGAAATGAATTCAGTGTGTTCAGCTTTCATCTTTTCATTTGTTTTTGACAAATATTTATTGAGTACCCATAATATGTCAGACACAATTCTAGATTCTGGATAGACAGCATTGAACAAAACTGCTCTGAAGTTTAGTTTCTACTGAGAAGTAGACTGCAAAACTCCTAAGGTAATAAACACGTCAGAAGAAAAATAAATTACATAAGGAAAAGAGAAAATAATTGTTTCTTTTATAAGAGAGACTAAGCATTTTAAATGAGGTAATCAGGTGAAGTCTTTCACAGAGATTAAACCATAATGCTAAAGAAAATAAAATTACAAGAAATAGATTTACATAAACACACAATCACAAACTACTACATTCACATTAACAATTACACAATGATTAAAAAACCTTATTAGAGTTAGAATTCTAATAATCTGAACATACAAGAAGATGATTAAGGGCGAAAAAATTAGCACAATGGAAATTTTGAAGAAATTAAAAAAATAACTGACAGTTTCAGACTCTTACTTCAAGATGCACTCTGTTAAATTTGTTAGGATTTTGTCATAAGAAATGATCTTTTGACAAACTAATAAATGACCTTATTAGAACAGAGTTTAGGAATATGCCTAAAAAAGCAAATGCTCTTAAAAATTGCACCCAGCTCATTAAAATAATGAGCACAGCCAATTTGCTGTGCATTGACGAGTACTTGGTGGCTTCGCAGTGATCTGTGTGTCCCTGCCCTTGTGGGAACATTCTTTCCTTCTTCCTGGGTTATTTGGGAAGAGTTGCTTCTGTTCTAAACACATGTTGCATAACTGATTTCGTAATGTTATTCGTGCCCTCTGTGGTCCTTGTTGCATAGGTAATCAGGTTTTATTTAGAGGGTGTAACGCAACAGATAGCACGTATGTTTTCACAGTGTGAAATCTAAACCTCCAGAGCATTGTGCAGAAATTATTTAGTCTTCCTTAACCTGAGAATTAACAATACATTTTTAAATGTATTGTACAATTAAGCCAGTGAAGAAACACGATTATTTTAACAGTGACACCTATTTTCTCATCATTGGAAAAATTAAATGATACATCCTAGTTTCTTGGCAAATTGCCTGCTATCATTTTTGACAACAGGATGTTTTCTTTATCTTTTTCTCTTTTCAAAATGTATATGTAATTAATAAATTTATCCCTTTCACTGTTTAAACTTTATTTGGGGGTGAAAATTTTCCAAGATTTTGATTCTAATTACCTCCTAAGAATCGCATCTGGCTATATGTCGCAAACCATAATAGAAAGAGAAGTGGACCTCTAAATATATTCAGTTAATTGAGGAAAGAACTTAGTTAGAAATTGATATTTATAACTAAATCTACTTCATTTTCTGACTAAGACACTCTAAATCATAGGCTCCTAAATATTAGCTTATCATGTAGAGATAATTTTTTAACAGTTTTATTTATATTTGTGTGAACATTCCTACATTTTGTTCTCTAAAAATAGATACAAGTCTTTATAATGAGGTTTTTTTTGTTCTTAAAAACTATCTGGAATTTATATTTGACTGGATTTTTTTCTTATATTCTTTTGGTAATTTTTTTTATTAGTTTAAACATCATTATTTATACATTTTTAATTTTCTCCCTTTTCAGCATTTTTAAGGACTTTTTACTCCAGACAATAACAGCATCCATGATTTGTATTAAAGATATCTAATAGTATAAAGAATGAAATACTAATATGTAAATCATCTTCACTGTCAATCCACTCTAGAAATAATACTGGAGCTTCCTTCATCTTGCAGATATCTTAAGTAGAAAATAACTTTCTCAAAAAAATTTTCCTTATATGCATTCAGTCAAAATTCACATTGAAAATCCCCCAAGTCTGACTGCAATATTTATTCATAAATATTCATAAAAAGGAATGTGTTTGAATATGATACTTTTATTCTTGATGGACTGAATGGAGAGTCACATTCACCGTCATTTTTCATAATGTTATTTGCCTCAAGTGACAAAAGTTGTAAACTTTAAAGACGGCAGAAAATAATAATAATAAATGCAATAGAGATTTTTATATTAAAAAATGTGTGATGTCTAAATGCCAAAGGCAGAAAACTTTAATTAAAATACTTGCATTTTGAGAGAAGGGAAAGAGGGATAATTTACATTTTTTAAAAGAGGAAAATAACAAAAAAAATCTATCTTGTATTAAGTATCACAGTTGTCAGAGAAATATTGACTTATAATAGAAAAAAGTAGTAAAAGTAAATATATAGTTTTTAAATTATATTGTTGTAATAGTAATATAATAGATTTAAAAAATAATAGATTTAAAGTGACTATATAGCAATTGTTCATCAATAATGCTTACTGAAGTGTGATAGAGGTGAGGAAAGCCATCTCACTAAATTCCTGGGCACAATTTTCTCATGGATGACAGGATTTAGATCACATCTAGTCCAATATCTATTTTATATTGAGTAAGTTTTTTGGGTTCTGGCTCCAGTTCTGAAACAGATTCACTTTTTGTACCTTAGACAAGACATTTAACATCTCCAAGTCACCAAATTATAATTTCAGAACATTTATGAAGTATTATTTATGTCTAATTTATTACTTGTGTGCCACCAGTCCATAGTGCAAACTTATAAGAAAAAAGGTTTTGAGAAACAATTTGGAGATACAATACTTAATACTTAAGACCATAAATAATGTTTACTAAAGATGTATATGAAATGGGAACTGCTATTTATATCCAAAAATATACAAAATTTATATCCATGAGAGTTTTGTTTGAGCCACCAGTTACCCCCTCCACAGAAAGTACTGGTTGTCTCCACGTATCACTAGGTCTGTGTCTCTGTCTTCAATCATTAAGAAGTGAGGTAAATAGACACTGAGGAACAGGTCCAGGCTGTGGGACCATACCATCCTAGGTTGGGTGGTAATCATGTTACATGTTAATTTTGTGTTCTTGATTAAGAGTAAAATCTTATGATTCTCAATTGTGCATTTGTAAAATAAAGATAATATTCTTACCCTGCTAAGATTATTGTGAGTAAAAAGATGATAATATAAAAAGTTTAGGAATCAGCCATTGCTCCATGATAGACTAGTCAGAGCAGAATAGTCAGAGACAGAATAATCAAAACAGTCAAATCATCCATTTTATAATAATTGCTACTGAGTTCATTCCTTAGTATCTCAATAAGAAAATCTCTCTCTCTCTCTCTCTCTCTCTCTCTCTCTCTCTCTCTCTCTCTCTCTCTCTCTCTCTCTCTCTCTCTCTCAATATCCCTAGATATAATGTAGAGGTATATGTTTTAATACTTAAATGTTCAACTATGACTACATGCTAAGGACTGAATTGTGCCCCATTGCCAATTCATTTATAGAAGCCTAAACCTTCACTGTGACTATGTTTGAAGGTAGAATTTTGGGGACGTAATTGAAGTTAAATGAGGTCATAACAATAAAGTTAAATGAGGTCATGTTCTGATAGGCTTGGTGGGTTATCTGCAAGCCAGGAAAGGTGTCCTCAGAAACTTGACATGGCAGCACCTTAACCTTGTACTTCTTGCCTCTAGAACTGTGAGAAAATAAATTTCTGTGAAAAACTAGACTCATTTATGGGAACATGGATGGATCTGGAGGAGATTATGCTTAGCGAAGTAAGTCAGAAGGCAAAAGAAAAATACCAGATGGTTCCTCCCTTAGGAGGAACATAA
>JAGFMF010011783.1:113305-127180 GCA_019455555.1 Galemys pyrenaicus | reverse complement strand
GTGATGGTGCACTGGTGAGATGGTGATGGGGAATACATGGGGATTACAATTAATGGCAAGTATATGTAAATTTTTAAATATTTTAATAAAAAAAAATTTCTGTTCTTTAAGTCACTGAGTCTAATGTATTTGTTAGGGTACCAAGATGACTATGTTACTACCCTAGAGAACATAATAAACAATCATGTGCTTGCAACAGGAGCCATCAACAATAAAGTTATTGAATGTATTTGAATCTAATACCACAGGGACTCTTACTATAATTTCTTGCCCTGAATGCCAATAGTGCCGCCTATCATTGTAATATCAAAATCTACCCTCAATTTGCATAATAATATCTAAGGGGTGGTAGCACCCCTTTGAAGAACCACTCACAAAACATGTTCTGAATGACATGAAGCTTGGAATGGTGTGGACAAGAGCTTAAATTTCTTCTCTATCCCTTTGGGACTTTATTACCTAGGGTATGTTACAAAACTCTAAAATTTACTTTCTTCAAAAGTTTGAGTAGAAGATATGACATATACTTGATCATGTGCTAAGGAAATTACATAGAATATGCTTGCGACGTGTTTAGCAGTGTAACTGAAACTGACAATTGTTTATTCTAAATATGTTAGATCTTTTAAAATCATTATTTTTGAGGTAATGTTAGTTTACAGTGTTATTTGCATTTGGGGGAGGATAGGATCCCCCCCTTAAGGTGTTATGACCATAGTGTACCTACCACCAAAGCACCCATATTCCACCATAATCCCTCTACTCTCTCCCATTTTGTTCTGACCCCTCCCAATGAAACTCCCGCCCTGGATTCCTCAGTACTATGGTCATTTTTTAAGGATTAGCTTTTGAGTGTGCTTTTATCTGACCCTTTGTTTGGTTTCTTTATAGTCTACATATGTGAGCCCAGCTTATATTTGTCTTTCTCCTTCTGATTTATTTGCTTACCATACTTTCTTACAGTTCCGTCCTTGCTGCCACAAATGTTACATCTTAATCAAAAAGTAAATGTTGCTTTCTTTGTTTTCCCTAATTATTTTTCTAGAGAAAGAAACTTGCTACAGCTAACCTCAGCCTTGCTCCTAAAAGTTCCTATGATTCACATTTCTGTTTTATTATTATACTTTCTCAGTATCTAATTCCTTGCTATAAATTTCCCCTGCTCTCACTCTTTGTCTCTTTTCTCATCTCACAATTTTACTCTCTTTCCCTCGCTTACTTTTTTTTTTTTTTTGAAGGTTTATTTATTTATACATACAAGAGCTGGGATACAGGCCAGAGTCACAGAAGGTGAAAGGATTCTCCAGAGACACACTGGGGAACAGAACAGGCAGATCTACAAAATACACCACTAAAGGGAGCAGCAGGTGAGGCAGGAGAGGTCTGCTGCACCATGTGGGTCCCCTCCTTGGCCTCAAACTCATGCTGCTGTGCTTTGGTTGCTTCACAGTGTGGTACTCAACCTGCTGTGCCACCAGAGAGGCCCCCCTCACTCTTGTTGGTTCTTCTCTTCTTCATATGTGCTTTTCTAAGCTGTCCTCATGACTGAAAAGACAATTTATAGTTACCTCAGGAATTCCTATGGGTTGCTTGACAATCCATCAAGAATCTCATAAAACAAAGCAAGCAGAAGTCAGAAAAAACAAATTCATGTAACAATAAATGAAATAAATATTAGAATTATAATCATTCTATTAGAGGTTCTATCCAGAAGAAATAGGGGGGAAGTCAAGGCATATTGATTTGGAAAGGAACATATGAAGCCATCTTTCTTGAAGATACCAGGATCTTGTAAATTATAACCTACAAAAATTTAATAAATTCAGCAAGTTTGCAAGATACAAGATCATAATAACTCCACAGTATGCACTGTATACACTAGTAATTACTAATGTGGAAATTAATTTTAGGAAGCTATTGCATTTATAATAGCATCAAAAACATACTCCTGTGGTTAAATTTAATGAAGTATAAGAATTATACTCTGAAAACTATAAAATATCATTTAAAAAATTAAAGAAGACCTAAATAAATTAAGAGACAGTTACTGAACTACATTGGAAAACTTAGTATTGTTAAGACACTAATTCCTCCAACTTAAGTTATAAATTCAGCATACTTCTTGTCAAAATCCAGCTGCCTCTATGTAGGAAGTGATGAACTGATCCAAAGTTTTATATAGAACTACAAGGGACCAAAGTAGCCAAGACAGTCTTGAAAAGGAAGAAAAAATTTGAGCTTTCATAATTCTCAATTTTAAATTTTACTGTAAAGTTACAACAATTAAGCCAAAGTAGTAATAGAATAAGGCTGGACATATAGATCTATGTAATAGAATTGAGAGACCAGAAATAAACTCTTATATTGATAGTAAATTGATTGTCCATAAGCGTACTAAAATATAATGTGGGAAGAGTAGTCTTTTAAACAAATGATCCTGGATATCTACCTTTATACAATTAAATCAGATCTTTATCTCATTCCATAGCCAAAAAGTAACATAAAGTAGATTATAGGCTTAAACAAAAAATCTTAAAACTATTAGAATAAAACACAGGCATAAATCTTCATGATTTCAGATCCTTAGATTAAACAGTGGTTTTTCTTTAGATGTGACACCAAAAACACACCAAAAAAAGAAAAAGGGAAATCAGATTTCATCAAATAAAAGCTTGGACATCAAGGGACACCATCAAGAAGTGAAAGGGCAAGTCCAAAAATGCAGATTGTAGCTGTACCTGGGAAAGTTCTTGTGTCCAGAAAATATTCTTGATCCTTAAATATAACATTAGGATTAAAGTAGGAGGGTAGATTACTCACTGGGAATGGCCAAAATCACCAAACAGTAGTGCTTGGGTTGTGCCTCAGTAAATGGAGGAAAGGATTGTGCCTCAATAAATGGAGGAAAGGACAATTATAGAGGGAAAGGAGCAAATTTCAAACAATATACTCATTGCCTATTCAGTCATATATGTGTGTATGTATATATATATATGTATAAATATTTGCATATATGTATATATTTTTGCATGTATATTTCTAACTGATTTCCTCTTGAAGACATGGAAGTAACTTTTTATGGCACTGTATACTTCATAGTGTTTGACTCACCATAGGTACTTATATTCAGTCATTTAGACAAGAAAAAAGAATTTTTATGTAGCAAGCAATATTTATGTACACTGGGACTGTTTGAAGTAAATATGTTCTTTGAAATTATATACTTATAAAATATACATACACATTATAGACAATTTTTCTGGCTCCATGGTTTCTTTTAAACAATGACAACTGTGTTTTCTGAAACAAAAGCAGGACATATATGTCTGACATACCAAAGACAAGAAGGCATTTTAAATTGAAGCAAACTATGGATATAAATCAAATGTTGAATTGATAATCAAATTAAAGAAACTTGGGTGTCCAGAGACCAGGCTTCTGAACTTGCTGTTACCCTTATTATCTATTTTATTTTTGAGTAGGTTACTTAATCTTCCAATGAGAGGAAATAATACATTTAACATAATAGGGAAGTGATAGAAATTAAAAACTTACTGAAGTGCTTCACACTGGTCTAGGTACAAAGAAAATCCTAAATCAATTTTATGTAACCATTACTGTGAGTTTGAGGAATAAAATAATCCTTTAAATGGATAGGTATGACAAAAAAAAAATGAGTTTAACTGTGAATTACAGAAAATGGTAATTCATACTAGCCTTTGGTGGATTACATTGGTCATGCCAGGGAGTATCTTATTGAATATATCGAACCTCTCAGTCAAAAATGACATGCGAGAGGACATGTCCTTATGTGTGAGAATACAGAATCTTCCCTTGCTGGAAACATTGTTTCCAGTGCTGAAAATACAAGTTGATGTACCATTTTCCCATTCAATTTTTAGTCTTCTCACCGATAAACCTACTAATCAAATATAGAGAAGGATACCATCCCCTAACGATTACAAATAAAAAAGCAGAAATTCTAACCAGGATACATACAATCTGAGCAGGAAGAAGTAGAAATATTTAGAAGAGGTTCTTAGTGCCCCCTAGTGTTAAATCTTCTCTGACTTTAAAAAAATTAAGTTTTTTACAAAGGGAATACAAATTAAAAGCAACTAAGCTTTCTTCAAATGATCGTCCCTCAGTCTGCTTCAAATACACATACATATAATTCCTCAAAGACAAACATGTCTGACACAAAAGATATATAATTTAGTTATTTCATCAAAAAGAAGCCAGTGTACAAATGAGAGGAGACATATTTAGCAGAGGAAAACTAATTATTTAAAAACACAACTTGAGCAATCACAGAATTGAAATATGTGTATTTGTATATGGTATTTAAGTCAAAGAATCCTAACTGACTGAATATAATGATTGAATCTAGTTAAATACCTTACCTGGCTATTCCAAGCGGAAATGCTGACGCTTAATACAGAAATTTGGACACTTCTACTCTATTAGTATATATAGCCTACAGACATGTCTCATTAAAATGTGCTGAGGTGACCTTTTAGGCTTGAGACTTTCATTCCACAAGGGTAGGACATTCTAAAAGATTTCAAACATTCTAAAAGATTATAATCACTGAAATAACTTTTTAATAGTCATCAATAATAAAAATGGAATCCTGAAATTTTAGATGTTGGAAATTACTTCTGTAGTATAATCAAGAAGTATTTGGTATTCTTGTTGATTAAATTTTATCTTCAAAAACCTATTATAAAAGCTGCAGATGAAACTTTAACTATTTCAGCATGTTTATAAGTAGCTTAAATAGAACCAAAATAGATCACCTTAACATATATTTTATTTCAGTCAGACTAAATGTATCTATTGATGCAATTATATTAGAAAGCATTTTCATTCTATAAAAAAACTCTATTTGATACATAAAGTTGGTCTTAACAAAGCTTAGGTTTGAATCATGCTTTATCTTTTATTTTAGTTTTTCTTTTCCAAAATTCCATGAAAATGCAATATTTCTACTGGTTTTAATTTTTTTTCTTTTTTCTTTTTCAAAGATTTATTTATTTATGCATACAAGCACTGAGGAACAGGCCAGAGGTGTGGGTGGGTAAGAGGATTCACCACAGAGAGCAGGGAGCAGAACAGGCAGATCAACAGAAGTACACTACTGAGGGGAGCAGCGGGCACAGCAGGAGAGGTCTGCCTGCCATGTGGGTCCCCTCCCCGGCGGGCTGTTTGCTTCATAGTGAGTTGCTTAACCCACTGCGCCACCAGGGAGGCCCTCTACTGGTTTTTAAAGTCTACTTTTGAGTCCTAATGTTGTTCTGATAAGAATCATTCTCAAGTTTTCTTAGTTTTAAATTTCACCTTTAAAATTTAAAGAAGGGGAGGGTAAGATATCATTAAGAGTATTTACAGCCTCAATGATTCATCATATACTCCAGCGGTAATCTACTCTTCCCTGTAATTTCCCGGCAGTTACTCATAGTCAACTGCATTTCATCTGCCTTCTGACTCTGCCTCCAAATTCATTCTTATGAAGCATCTGATGTCTTTTTAATTTAGTCCTTCTATATCCCTTAATTCAAATGCAGAAGAGCTTAAGGTCATGATTATATTTGATGAGGTTCTCTCAAGTGATGAGATCAATTAGTAAGTGACAGATTTTTTCCTAGAACAGACACTGAAGTTATTGGTTTGCTGAAAACACCATTGCTAAGAACATTAACGTATACACTATAAAAAAAAAGTTATCAAAAGCAGGTGCTTAGTATAAGTCCAATTAAATTAAATTGACACAAAATATAAGAATTAGAGTTTTCCACAAAATAGAAAAGAGTCTGGATTTTAAATACACATATAAAATTCCAGAATTTTTGGTTCTGGTTCACTACCCCACACCACCACCACCACCACTCTGATGTTTTTCCTGAAGAGCACAATGGGTCAAAAAAAAACAATTCAACCAGCAATCTTCACTCCCACAGCAAACAAAACACTTTGCACAATTAGGACAGGAAGTAACTATCAAACCATTGAAGTGAACTCATCACACAATCACCTAACCACATCATGCTTCTAAAATTTCAGAGCAGTAAGAAAAGAGAAAAATTTTAAGGAATACCCCCCCCCCCAGTATTTCTGGTTTAAGAATTAGAGATTCTCTCAACATTGTCAACTAGTACTGAATAAACACATGTGAATATCTTTGAAGTTTGTTGGAAGAAAAGGAACACGTAGCCTCTGCAGATTACAGTAGTAGCCCAAGTAAGCCACCGACCACATTGTGAATAGAAAACATGTGGGAACCTCCTGTACAGAGGCTCATACTCAGCGGTTAGTTCAAGTACTTGGAGATAAGCCCAGGGCTAGGCTCAATCTCTCATTAAGCAAAATCTTTGACTCCATTGTCAACTCATATATTACCCAGTCTAGATACTTTGGACTCTTCTGATCCATCCACTTTTCTGGCACCTTGGTTGCTCATTCATATAGCCTGTCTGCTTTGACCCAATGATTGATCTTGACAACTCAGATAAACTTCACTTTTGTAGTGACGACTCAAAATTAATAGTAAAAAGGCAAATCTGAATACTCAAATACTCAAAAGACAAATCTGGTGCATATATTAGCTACTATTTCCTGTGTTCATATGTCACATAGAAGTCACAACCAAAATAATACAAAACTACATAACAGTTTGGAAATTGAGAAGAGTATGAGGGTTCTAAGTCAAGCACCAAAAAACAAAATGCTTAGGAGGCACAACTTTCTTAACTATGATGAACTTCATGGCTATGCAAGGGATCAATGAGTTGTGTGCACTGGGCAAAGATATAAATTATGAAAGTTTTAGTTAATACTTTGTAAAGTGCAAGGTAAACAAAATCTTAATAAATTAATAATTAACGATGTAGTAAAAAGAGAGGGAAGTGGGAAAGTAATAATGAAGAAAAAACTGGGAAGGATAAAAGGATGCATTGTGAACTAACCTAAACCAAACTAGACAATCAGCCAAAGCTCTTTTGATTAGTAGGATGCTCTTGGCTGCATATAACCCTCATCTAGAGACTTCCTACAAGGGACATGAGGAGATTCCAGCAAGGGTTAGACCAACCACTGTCAGATCGCAAATACCTACTAGCAAGTAAGCAAAGTAAAGTAGAACTCCAGTAAATAAAATCTGCTTCAAGAAGGTATGGAAATTCTACTTTATCTTCAGAAAAGCCCCTTAAGTTTTCTCTCTCTCATGTAGATGCAAAAATATTCTCCAGTAAGCCTCTTTTTAACCTGAGTCAGGCAAGAGTTGGCCATGAGCTCTGGATTTGTATGATCCTTATTTATGCAAGGATGGCGTCTGCACAATGTTATAGGCAGCCATATGCCTTAGCTCCCCTGATTTCATCAAATATTTTTTTTCTAAGTTAACAAAGCCTAATTATTAACTCCTTGATTGTATCAGTTCTCTTTGAATGTCTCCAAAATATAAAATCTTTTTAAAAATATTTTTATTGTATTTATTTATGGATACAAGAACAGGGGTATTGCTAGAAGTCTCGGGGAGTGTGAGAGGATTCACCAGCGAGAGGAACAGGCAAAGATACTGAAATACACTGCTGAGGGGAGCAGTTGGCAAGACAGAAGAGGTCTGCTGTGCCATGTTTGTCAGATTTCTGGCCAGGGATCGATCTCATGCAGTAGTGGCTGGCAGTGGCTGGCAATAGCTTAACAGTGCTGAGACTTTAACCCCTGCACCACCAGAGAGGTCCTAAAATGTGAAATCTTGATTAAGGCATTCAAATAGTAAATCACTTCCCTTAAAGGAAAAACTGAGAGTCAGCCCTATACTGTAACACCCACTTCTGCTCAATGTTTATAAAGTAAAAAAATTCAGAGTAAAACAAGAAGGAAAAAGGGAGGGAAGGAAGGAGAGAGGAAAGAAGAAAAGTAAAGGGGAAAGAAAGAAGGACAGGGAAAATGAATTTCAACTACCCCTCAGAGACATTCACCATTCCATGCTTACTTGATTACTTGGCTCAAATTTTTCACCATAACTTTGGACAGTATTCTGCTAGTAATTTTGTCTTACTACCTGTTCCCCCAAATAATACACCAATTTTAGTCACATAGTAAAAATTTTATTGATTTTCACATTAAAAAGTCAGAGGCTTTAGAATTTCAGATGTTTCTTTCTACTCCCCAGATAATTTTACTTATCATTTTTCTCAGAGAGTGCATGTGTCTTAGTGTGTGTGTTTTATTTTTGATTTAGTATAGCTATATTCATGTACCTTTGGCTATTTTGGACCCCTTAGCTTTTTGGAATCTCTAAACCCTAGTAATGGGCCTATAATGTAATTTTTTATCAGTGTGTGATTAAATAATTTGGTATTTAAAATGTATTCTATACTGCAATCCATTACAATATCAATTTCAAATATTACTTTTCCTTTTTAGTATGAAATAAATTGTTAGGTCAGAAGGAAATGACAAATAAGTAGAAGAAAAAAAAATATGATACAAATGGACACAGTTTGAGAAGATTTTTCAAAGTGATAAAAGAAAATAAAGCAAAAACAGTTGAAAAGACAATTAACAAAAACAAATTGCTACTTGAAATCCAAGTCAAAAAACCCTCTCTAAAACATCTGTTTCATTAGTTAGCAAATTAATTTGCTGGTACACTTTCCATCTTTAAAATTTAAACATAATAAGTCATATGTGTACTAAAGTACTTGTTTTCTGTCCTCAATCTTAGATATTTTGATCATTAACTTCTTTTCAGGTTCAAGTTTCAAGCTTTTGTGAATTCTGTATAAAATTATGCACAGATTTTCCTGGTAATTGCCAACAACTGTGAAGTAATTTTTCTTAATTTTATATTTGACAGAGCATTTAATAGGGTCAAGGCCATGTTTAGAATCTGCTTAACATTTCCTGACACTTATTCCCAAAGATCTGTTATGATCCTCTGGATTTACAGAGAACCAAAAAAATATATTTTTCACCAAAGCAAAATTGATAGGTATCTCTGCAGATCTAATGCCAAATTGCCATGTTGCTAATCTGAACAGAATATTGGAATATTTAATATTAGCAAGTTACTAATCACATACTATTTGAAAGGATATTTTCTCATCATTCTGTTGCAGTGGTTCTCAATCCCTACTGTACAGAAAGTAAAAGCTTCTTGGAGCTCTTAAAAAGCAGAGATGCGAGTTTTCACCTCCATCAAGACTCAATTCAAATGTCTGGAAAAGACCCAATAACTAATAATTTATAAAGCATATATCTTTTTTCTAAAATGTTGCCAAAATCTAACAGATATCATCCCTAAGATTTATACCAGAATTGGAATATACTTGGATGATATTTGTCTTTAATATGCACTTAAATCGTTTTTTTGAGATTTATTCATTTATACCTTGTGTTTTCAGTGAAGTAGCAGGCAGTCAGATGTCATTTCTAGAAAATATTTAGGAAATTGCTACTTATAGAATAGGTGGCTGTTCTTTAGCCATATACTAAAAGACATCACACTATTGAAAGGAATTTGTATAGTGAAATATTTGAAGATGGAGTATTTTCTTTAATCCTAAAGAACTTGAAGTTTTGTTCTTACAATCTAATATCAACCAATTAGCAACTAATTTATATTTTTGGAATAAATAACTGATCAATAACCATATTTAGAACTAATGGCATGGCGGGAAGAAAATATATTTTACAAACAAAAGAATATTTTATACACAAAATCTTTGTTAACAAAATGAACCTGAGAATTGAACAGTCACTTAGGGTACTACAAGGACAAATCATTTTTATCAAATACACAGATAGGAAAAAGGTTGATCTTAAATTATTAGAAGTTAAGTGACCAGAATCCTTAATAAAGTAGTGTTATTATAATGCTTCGTTTGTAGAACAAAGAAATTAGCCAAGTTAGTATAAATATTTCATAGGTTCTCTCCAGCTATAGTACTTTGGGTTTGTTTTTAAAAAAATGGGAAGAAGTAAAGTTTGTCTTTATGGCATTTTGCCCCACTATGAAACCTTCATGCTGTCCCTTAACTGACAAATATTCTTCGTTATAAGTCTGAAATCTGACCTTGACACGTTATAAAGTATCTCAGTTTTGTGTTGTGCTGGATGTGTAATTGTTCTCTTACTTAAGTAGTGTCCAAGTAATATATGTGCAGGTGTCTGTGGTCAATAAAGAAACTGTAGATTTTAAAGACATTTTAACAAGAAATCATGGAGATGAACAGGCTCAGAGTTAAAGTGGTTGAACTTAATTCATTTGAGAATGGAATGAAAGTGAGGGAAACCTACAGTTATCTTATTTAGGTGATCACTTGTCAAATCCTACTATAGTTCTCTGAATATCCATAAATGCTGAAAAATAAAAGGGATACTTTAAAAAAATCAATCAATGCAAATTTCAAATATAGAAAGAGAAGAGTTAAATAAAATATCTATGTGATAGAACGTAAACTGGGTTGACAGCAGTGCTCTCCCGGAATTTATACTCTGAATTGTCTTGGAAAGGAATTTTGCCCAATTCTTCCAGTCATTGTTAGACTTAAAACAATGCAAGTAGCTTTAAGCAGTTTGAATGTGGTTTATTTGTCACAACAACCTCATATTTAAACACAAAATGGGACAAAACTTCTCTTGACTGCAATAGCCATTGAAAATTGCATCTGATGCGTAGTGTAGTGTTTTTTGCGTACAATTTAAAACAGAGTTCTTTAAAAAAATTATTTTATTTATTCATACAAGAACTGGGGTACAGGCTAGAGGTGTGGGGGCTGAGAAGATTCACCAGAGACAGAATGGACCACAGAACAGGCAGACTGACTGAAACACACTGCCGAGGGCAGCAGCAGGTGAGGCAGGAGAGGGCTGCTGCACTATGTGAGTCATTCCTTGACTTGGGATGAACTGGTGCTGCATGGCTCCTGATGCTTTGTACTGTCTTGCTTAACTCAATGCGCCACCAGGGAGGCCCAGTTTTTTTCTTTTTTATATTGGAGTAATTTTCCCTTAGTAAGGCCGCAAGCCTCTATATGTATTAGATTTATTCACAGCAATTTGTGACTGCAGTCTCTGTTGGCAATAAATCATGCTAAGAATTAGTCAACAAATTGATAAAATTAATTGCAAGCACAGAGAATTACAAGTAAAAATATGCAATGCTGTACTTGCTCAATCTTAGATTCTAACAATCAATGTTTCTTCCTCGAGATATATTAATTATATAAATGTAACCTGGACAAATTTATATGAATTGCTTTCTTTGTAATTAAGCTCTCTACTTAGCTAATAAAAATTAGAGTTAAATTTTTCTAAAACTCTAATACTAAAAGTTCCTAAAGTAACATTTTATTTCTATTATACTTTAAAAATTAATTGATTGAAATAGTAGTATATGTGCAGTTTCATAATATTGAACTATAATTCCTGATGTGTTGGTTTGAAATCTATCAAAATGAAAACTAGAATTACATTAGAAATGGAAATGACCATGATAATATTGGTCTGTTAATTTTAAAAGTTTATGTAGTACACATGATCATAAAATTCACCATTCATAGGAAAAATAAAAAGTATTAAAGGAGCTGAAGTTAATTTAATTGAATTAAGTATTTTTTTTCCCCACTTAGGTTGATTGAGCTAAAGTTGGTTTGCATTGTTGTATCTGTTTTGGGGGTTTTAAGTTTAAATCTCTACAAGTGTTTAACACCATGTCCACCACCACTACCTCAATAATCCTCCACTATGTTCCATTGGATCCACTCTGTTCCCCATTCCCACCCTGCTATCCTGCCCTTCTGGTTGTATTAGTTTTGCACTTTGGTGTCAAAGGTTTATTGTCGGCTTGAGTTTGTCTGACCCTTTGTTCTGTTTCTTTATAGTCCACATATAAATGAGCCCAGCTGATATTTGTCTTTCTCCTTCTGACTTATTTTGTTTAACATTATCCTCTCCGTTGTCATACTATCCTCTGCCATGTTGTCACAAATGGCAAAAGTTCACAATTTTTTATAGCTGAGTAGTATTCCATTGTGTATATATGGCACATCTTATTAATCCACTCATCTGTTGTTGGTCACTTAGGTTGCTTCTATAACTCCACTATTATAAATAGTGCTGCAATTAACACATATGTGTATATATTCCTTTGAAGTCATGTTTTTTCATTCTTGGTGTTGATACCTTATTAGTGGAACTGCTGGATCATATAGTAGATCTATTTTTACTAATTTTAAAATCTCTATACTCTTTTACATGGGGGCTGGATCAGTCTATGTTACCCCAACAATGTACAATTGTTCTTTTTTTTTTTAACATTCTCATCAATTCTTGTTGTTTCTGGATTCATATGGGTCATTCTCACAGATATGGGATAATATCTCATGGTTGTTTTGTTGTGATAATAAGTGATGATGAACATATTTTTCATAAGCTTATTGTTTATTTCTATGTCTCCTTTGGATAAGTTCCTATATAGCTCTTCTGTATAATTTTTGATTGTTTTCTTTTGGTTATCTGAGTTTTTTATATATTTTCAATACCCACCCTTTTTCAGATGCATTATGTGCAAATATTTTCTCCCATTTATAAGGGTGTCTCTTTGTTTCATAAACCATTTCTTTCACTTTGCAGAAACATTTTAGCTTGCTATAATACCATTTCTTCATACCCACTTGTACTTCTCTTGCCATCAGAGATGAATTCTCAAAGACATTTCTGAAGTTAATTTCATGGAGTAGTTTCCTTATAGTTTTTGAATGTATTTCAGTTTCAGATCTTATATCTAAGTCTCTAATCCATTTTGAGTTAATTTTCATGTCAGGTGTGAGACAGTAATCTATTTTCATTCCTGCACATGTCATTGTCCAGATTTCCTAACATCATTTATTGAAGAGACTTTACTTTCTCCAATGTATTCTAAGTTTAGACATTTTTATGAATAAACTGTAATGCTTATTTGAATATTATTTCTAGCTAGGATGTTTTGTTTTCCTTTACCTCAGCACCTGCCATTATTTTTCACTTCTCAGTACTTCAGGAAGTGGGTTTTCACTTAAGATATTGTATTTATGTTATAAATCCACTACTCTGCCTTTTCACTCTCATAATAGCATGTATTGTAAAATAGTTTTCTACAATTCAAAGATTGTTATAAACTGAAAATGCTCTGAAGATGTTGACTAGTGTATATTTGGCTCTCTATCCCTTTCAGTTATAGGACTCTTTCTTTGTTGTCAAATGTCCTAAATAGACAATATCCCTGCTCAGAATTTTCCCAGAATCATTCTTATGATTGTGTAAACAACTTAGTGCACATTATGTTTTATTCAGAGTATTCCCAACTATCCCACAGTGCCTTGACTTCTGCTTAATCCAAAAATAAAAAATTTACTAAAACACTCCATTGTAGATTGATAATGATTTTTTAATATATATTTTTTAAATTTACATATATTTAACATCAGTTGTAATCCCCATATATTCCCCATCACCATATCACCCATGCACCATCACCGCAGTCCCACGTACTCCCGCCTGCCCTCCACCCTTACCCTCTTCCCACCCCACCAAGTGTCCCCAGTCTGTCCTTGTCTCCTTATTTTTGGTTTTTGTTTCTTTCTTGTTATTATTATTATTATTATTGTTCTTATTCCTTTCCTTGATCCTCCTTTGGTTCCCTTATATTCCTCCTAGGGGAGGAACCATCTGGTATTTTCTTTTGCCTTCTGACTTACTTCGCTGAGCATAATCCCGTCCAGTTCCATTCATGTTCCTATGAATGCATCTAGTTTTTCATTTCTGATTGCTGAGTAGTATTCCATCGTGTATATGTACCACAGCTTCCCAATCCACTCATCTGTTTTT
>JAGFMF010011783.1:72343-110239 GCA_019455555.1 Galemys pyrenaicus | reverse complement strand
TTTTTAGTCTGTATTTATCTTTTGTAGTTAAATGTGTTTCCTGCAGACAGCAAAAGGTTGGGTTTTGTTTTTTAATCCAGCCTGCTACTCTGTGTCTTTATATTGGGGAGTTTAGTCCATTCACATTTACAGTTAAAATTAATACCCTCGCATTCATCTTTGCCATTTTGTTTGCCTCTTTGTGGTTCTATTCTTTACCTTATTTATTTATTTATTTAGTCATGTATTTATTATTCTTCTGTTGGTTTTGGTTCTGAGGTTTCTTGTAGGATTTTTTGGAGTGGAAGTTTTGTAGAAGTGAATTTCTGTAGACTTTGTTTGTCTGAAAATGTTCTTACTTTCCCCTCATAGAGGAAGGAGAGCTTTGCAGGATAGAGTATTCTTGGTCGGATTTTGTTGGCTTGGAGTTTGTTACATATGTCCCTCCATTCTCTTCTTGCCTTCAGTGTTTTCTCAGAGAAATCTGATGTCAGCCTGATTGTTTTTCCTTTATATGTTATTTGTTTCTTTGTTCTTGTCACTTTCATTATTTTTTCTTTGTCCTGGACCCTTACAAGGGTTACTATTATGTGTCTTGCTGTAGGTTTCTTTTCATTGTGGTAATTTGGCATTCTTCTAGCTTCTTATATGTCTATTTTCATTTCTTTTTTCATGTTTGGGAAGTCCTCATCAAGAATCTCTATGAAAAGGTTCTCAGAGCCTGCTTCTCTCTCTACATTTTCTGGTATACCTATGACTCTTATATTACCTCTCTTCAAGGTATCAGATAGCATTCGAAGTGTTTCTTCATTCTTTTTCATTTTCAATTCTCCTTCCTTATCTTTCTTGGTTCTTTTTATGTCCATATCCTCCAGCGTACTGACTCGCTCTTCCAGTTCTTCTATTCTGTTTTTCTGGTAATTTTTGAACTCCTACAGTTCTCTCTGATTTGTTTCATTTGTTTTTCTTTCCCTTTTTTCCATTCCTTTTATTTTCTTTTGTTGGGACTCCATCTCATTCCTCATTTCCTTAATTGTGATCTTATCCCTTTCTGCATTGTCTCTTAACTCTTTGATTGTGTTCCTATCCCTTTCTGCATTGTCTCTTAACTCTTTGATTATTCTCATCATGGCCTTTAGAATTTCTTTGTCTGATAGATGTGCATATTCCTCTGTGTCTATAACATCAGGTTCTGGATGTTGACTTTCTTTCTGGGGTGTATTGTTTTTGAGTGAAACTACTTGGTCATTGGTATTTTTCTTTCTTCCCATTGTTAACCTTCAGGTTAGAGTCTGTTGTGTCCTGGTCCTGCTGGTGCTGGTGGGCATGATTTCTGATTTCTTTTCCTGGAGTTTTAGGTATTTCTGCCTGATAACTCTTCCTCTGCGGCTGGGTACAGGTTCCAGTAGTATTCTGTTTAGGCAGATGTTGAAAGAACAAGAATAGGGAAGAAAGAAAATAAAAGAAAACAAACAAACATACCAAGAACAGAGCCAGCAACAAGAAGAACAGAAAACCTGAACCAATGAACAAGCATAGCGAGAACAAAGCAGAAACTAAACAGGAAGAAAAAGAAAAGGGAAAGAGAGAAAATGAAAAAGAAACAGATAGACAACTAGGAATAAAGCAAGACCAACAGAAAAGACAGTCAGGCCAAGAAAAAAAAAAAAGGCTAGGACAAGATTCAAGGGAGACAAAGGAGAGGAAAGGAAAAGTAAAAACACCAAAAGCTAAAAGCAACTGGAACAAAACTATCCAAGACCAAAAATGAACAGAACTAACAAACAATCAAGAACTAACATACAACCACAACTACAGCAACAAAAGGAAAAAAAAAAAAAACCCCACTAGGGTGGGTGGGGGTACAGGGGGGTGATGGTTCTGATTGACTCGCAGCAGCAGATAAGGGCCCATGTGGTAACTGGGTGGGTGATGAGGTTCCTGAGAACTCCCTTCACCTGAGGTCTAGAGTTCCCAAATGGCCCCTTATGTAGGGACTAATTCTGAATGGCTCCCCTCAATATCAGTCTCCGTGTAGGGGGAGGAAGCAGCCACGCAGCAGTTGGTACACCAGCTGTGTCTGCCCTAAACTCCGTTTGCCCGTCTGACCTCCTCCGGATGTCCCTGGACTCTGGATCTGGACATTGGAGAGGATTTTCTGCATATGGAGCGAGGCCTCTTTTTTCTGACTGACTTTTAAAGCTCAGATCCCAGCCTGCAAGGGACGTTCCATGACCCACAGTTCCCCCGGCTCAAAAAATTCCAATATGATGCTCCCAGGGAGCCGAGCACACCAGGATCCCGAGTTGGGCTGCACTGGCACTCCAGCCCAACCCCGCTTTGTCCGTCTGTGCCAGCCCCAGGCAAGCAGCTCCTGGCTGTGGTGTTTTCTGACCGACTTTTACAGTTCAAGTCAGCCTGCATGAGCTGCTATGCATACAGCAGCCCTTCTGCCACTCTCCGTTCTCAGAGTGGTGCCCTCGGAGCGCCAGGGATTGCCGGGTCCTTACTTCAAGCAGAGTTCATTTAGAGACTTCCACTTTCCGTGGGGCTGATGTTTCCTGTATGTAAGCTAACAGTTCGTTTTCTGGCTTTTCTTTTTCCTTTTTTGGCATTCACTGATATGTGTATCTGGATACGATGAGTCTAGTGTCTTCACTCTGCCGTCATCTTGCCTCTTCTGTCTTGATAATGATTTTAATAGGGGTGTTAATATAGTCATTTTACCTTCTGATAGCTGGGTAATGCTATCAAAAAATAGTTTCTGCTGTTGGAATTTCCAGTAAATTTGTGTTAACTAAAATAATTATGTCACCTCACACACACACAAAATACATCCTTTCCTAATGTAACTACACACAAGACTGTAAGACCCCCACTACTCCAGTGAATCTCAACTCTTCATAAACCAAGTCTAGCCTTTGCTCGACCTCTGCCTTGATTTCACTTGCACCTTTTCTTACTCTCTACACATTCTTCAAAGTCTAGTTCAAATCTTACTCTTTCATTCACTCTAAAGCCAACCTAGAACAACATAGAGTAAAGTAGGTTTATCTCCTCTAAAAGATGAATGGTGCTGATTGAGCAAGGGACTAATTGGGGTATTTATCACCCCTGTTATGATCCTATGACACCTGTTGCAGTGGTTTGGTTTTGTATACTTTTTGATATAATTCTTCATTGTAAACTTATAAGAATGATTAAAAATTACATTCTCTCTTCTGGACCCCAGTCACACAGCTCCAGATACAATCACTCACATACGAATTCACATTAGAATGTTGATTATTAGAATGGAGAATATAAAGTTCCTGTTTCCAGAACTAATTTGTGGTAAAATGTGATAGTGGGTTTGTTTTCTGATTGCTAAATAAATCTATACCAATTAATTTTGGCAATTTGTAGAATCTGCTTTATAACCAATGGAAATTTAGATACAAAAACATGGATATTTTGTACTTAAAAAGCATTTATGAAGTTACATTAAACACCATTAACAAGTAGTGTCAAAATGTCCTTATGTGCTTCAAAAAAAAAACAACACATAACTAAGCAAAACAAATGAAACACCATTGTTTTCTTTCATCTGTTGATATTTTGTAAAACTTTCTATAGAAACACAATCCTTTCATCAACAGAGGATTATATAGTCTAAAGAAAACTGCTATTAATGGGGCCTCCCTAGTGGTATGAGGAGTTAAGTCACAGCACTATGACATTATCTGCAGCCACGGCAGCATGAGTTCGATCCCCAGCCAGGGAGCTAACCCACATGGCACAGCAGATCACTCTTATCTTGTCCTCTGCTCCCTTTAGCAGTGTATTTCAGTAGAGTAGTCTGTTCTGCTCCCCAATATGTCTCTGGTGAATCCTCTCACTCCCCCCACACCTCAGACCTACACCCCAGCCCTTATTTGCATATTTATTTATAAATAAATAAATCTTTTTTAAAAAACTGCTATTAACCTATCATTTGTAGCTGAAAGAATTCATGTTTTCTCCATTGCAGTATGTAAAGTTGGTAGTATTGATTAACTAAATAGTCTGAGATTTATTTAATAAGTAGGGTGAAGACAAAAGTAAAACTTATATGATTCTTCAGAAGTTATTATCTCTGGGATAAAAGAAAAATATTTTACTTTGCCCTTAAACTTATCAGTACTAAAAGTTAACCAATGTTTTGGTTTATTTATTTGCAATAAAACTGATACTCTTTGTGAAACATATAAACTAGTGTTTCTCGACTAGGGACACCATTGCAAACACTGGCTGTAGAACTGAAGCTGCAAGAGCAGGAAGGGAGACTGGAGAGGGAAGGAGGGGCGGATCCTAATGGCCTGTAGTCTCTACCATGGGTACCTTGTCAGTGGGTGAGGAGTGGTGACCTATCTGAAGAGGCAGGATTCTAGACTTCTGAATCCTATACCATGCTATAAACCAACATTACCTCAACTACAAAATAATAACAATACTAATTAAAAATAAAAGGGAACACAAAAAGAGGTCTTAGAAGCCGACCTGGACTACACACAAAGAGGGCTAATATTCCAAAAAGTCTCTTTGTGAACGATTTCATTGTGCCATAAGCATAGCAAGAATTTTGATAAACAATTACCTTTGCTTGCCAGACCTGCTCTCTGATCAGCTTGCAGAGTAATGGAGCAGAGTAAACCTTTCCAGTCTGTTCATTGCCTTCAGGAAGCAGCTTTCTACCACTCTTAAAAGTGACAAACAACCATGTTAAAAAAGAAAAGAGAAAGATCTCAGATAACCAATATATCTTTGCATTTCAAGGGATTAGGGGAAAAAGAACTAAGTTAAGGCTGGCAAAGGGAAGGAAATAGTAAAGATCATAGAACAGAAATAAATCAGAGAAAACTGAATTTAATTTTGGAAAAAGAGAAAATCAACAAACGCTTAGCTAGATAAACTGATGGAAGAAGGGAGATGATTTAAAATCAGAAATATGTATATTTTGTGCATATAATAATACATATGTATAAAACAGATATAGGATATTATGCAAAATTTTAAAAGGTCTTGCCATTTGCTACAGCATGTATAAACCTGAGAACACAGTGCTAAGTAAAATAACCCAGACATAAAAGAAAAAACATTGCATCAACTCTTTCATGTGCAGAATCTTTAAAAGTTGAATAGCTGGAAGCTGTAGCTAGGCACAGGGAGGTAGGGGTTATGATGTGATGTTGTTTAAAGAGTACAGGGTGCAGTTCCATAGGATATAGGAGTTCCAGAAAGTGAATGCCCAGCAGGTGGACTATAGTTAAGAATAATGCATTAAATACTGGAAATATGTTGAGGTTACATTTCAGGGTTTCTCAGCACACAATCAAAAAGCAATAGTTGGTAAGGAAAAAGACAAAACTTGTAAGCTGATTACAAATCTCAGGGAAATAGCAGGAGAGGAGGGGGGAGAGGGACAAAACAGGGAAGGGAAGAGCACAGAAAATGTGGTGATAAGTCATGGATGCTATGGTGGTAGGAGAACTATGGAGACTACACCTAAGGGGAGAAATCAAATGCTGTCCCAAAATTATCAATGATGTAAGAAAATGAATAAATAAATTTATTTTAAAAACAAAATTGAATAAAGTGATAAAAAATCTTGTAGCTATGTGGAGATGAATATGATTATTATCTTGACTGTAGTAATCGTTTCACTTTGTAAACAAACATCAATGCTATATTCCTTAAATTTATACAGTTTCTTTGAAAAACAAAGTAACAAAAATCTCTAACAACACCAATCTTTATTATAGCCTACAAGACCTGCAAAATCTGATTCAGGGTTACATGTCCATTCCTATGTCCTACCATTCTTTTCTCCCCTAATATTTTAGCCTCTGTGGCCTGTTTCTTATTCTCTGTATACACACCCCCAGCAAACTTCCATCCCAGGGATTTCCCTCTGCCTGGACTGTTCTTCCACCAGCATGCATATGTTTGCTGTGGCATCTTCCTTTATTATGTATATTTATTCAGACTCCTGCTCCACCTTTTGCTACTCACTTTTGATGTTTTACTTTTTTCATAGCACAATTACCTGGCATTTTAAGATCTTTTAAAAAATATCTTCATATTGACTATGTAGCCTCACTGTTAATACCCCAGATAAATGGATGCTTGCTCATCTTCTCTGTATCTTCAGACCTGGAAAGTGACCACAAAATAGTAATCTTTTCCAAAATAGTTGTGAATTAATATAGGAATCAACATATGACTGAATCAACATTTAAGGTTTGACCCAGGCAATTAAAATTATCTTTCTTATTTATGTCCTGACATTCTGATTGTGTACCTTCTCTTTCCAAATTGGGGTAAAGATTAGACTTAAGGAGAAGCAAGTCTTTATCTAGAAGGATATTGGAACAATAAACAATTGGTGGGAAAACTTGAGTTCCTGCCAACACTGCGAAAATTTATTAACAAATCCTTTAGTGTGTGATCAGAAGTTCCATTTTCTATGCCGCAATGTGTATGTGTAAGAAAGGTGTCACTTTAGCACATTAAGTAACAAGTCATGGACATAAAAAAAAGACAAAGATTAAAACATAAAAGAGAAGAAATATAGGAGCCCAAAAATGAAGTAAACTTATAGAGTGGGAAATTGCATTTGTGAGTTGATTATATCGGTGTTCACATTCTACATGTTTTAGGTTGGATTCCCCAGAAATAAATCCTCGGAGGTGGTTTCACTTTTCAGTGTCCCAGAGTAAGAGACCCCTGACGAGGTAAAAGAGAAGAAAGCCAAATTAGCACCATTACAAGCAGATTCCTCCTCTTGCCTAGCTCTCCCAGATCCCTGGAACATGGGCTAAAGCAGGAGAGCTGTGCCTTCATATCGCTTCACTCATTTTACATTGGCTATGAACCACCCCAGGAAAGACATGTGCCTTGCTCAGAGTCAGGGCAGAACAACTGTACCGGGGAACCAGGAGCTAACAGGCAGGACAGAAAACTGAAGGATGGGTATATAGAACAAATCAGGAAGATACAAGGGACCTAGCTCTGACAGCAGTACTACCTGATTTTTGACTTCTAGTAAGTCCTGGCATGTTAGCTACATGGTAATCATGCATTCATATGTTTTATGATGTAGAAGAAATAGAAAAGATAAGTGAGTTTTAATTGTTGTTTTCACAGCAGTAATTTTTAAAAAGTCGATGTTTAACATGCACTCACTGTTCCTTAAAACTATGCTTAGTTTCCAAAAAAGGATGAAAAATATCCCACATCTTGAGACATGAAAGCTACAAAATATTTCACAGATTATAGAAAGAGCAGTATTCTCTAAACTACTCCTTCACACAATAAACAGGTGAATTCTCAGATATCAGAGTGTCACTTTAACTTTCATGTGCTACAAAAATCACCTCAGAAACACCATGTACCTTACAATCTCACTGGTTTCCCATTCTACAGTTTCAAAGAGCAAGCAAGATTTAAATACTGTAATTAGATTAAAACTGTCATGAGTTATATTCCAGTTCCCAAACAGATATCCATTAGCTGGTACAGTCTGGTTTTGTTATAGATCATTTGTCTCCAAAGTTTCCTTAGTTTAAGTCAAGGAGTTTCTTTTTGAGAGAAAATAAATAGATGCCAGTGTTATGTTATGATACATACGCAGAACACACACATTATTTGAAAAAAAAAAAAATTCAGTCAAGTATACCCTTTTAATGAAGTTTGTGGTTTTACATTTATCATTCTTCAGAAACTCTTGTGTTAGAACAAGAGCAGTGAAAATAAAATAAATACCTTATCAATACCAAACGATGTTCTTTAACTGTAAAATCAGTCTTCCACTCAGTGCCCGTTTAATTATTAATGAGTTCTTGATTGTTTCCAAGCAGGCATTTCTTGGTAAAGCAGAATTTATATTTCCTCAATAAAATTTCTGTGAAACAAATGATGAACTTAGCAACTCCCGTTTTCATGTGAGCAATAGGTATTGGTACATGTTAGATAATCTTAGAAGAAATTTTCCAGGATCTCAGCTATGAACCAATGATTAAAATTGATGGAACAAGGTAGAGAACACCCAGGCAGCAGCAGCTGCCATGTGCCATAACATTGAATCTCTCCGCACCATGGTTTCAGGGATTATTTCTGCCTTACTAGGTAGGAGCTGAGAAAAGAAGAGAAGGTCGATGCCCAATTCCTGTTCTATGCATATAAGATGATGCAAGTTGGCAGTTTATCTTAGACACGTGACATGTATCGGCACACTGAATAACTGTCTTGAAGCTCTATGACTAGGAGAGACTCTTTTTTTCCAAGAAAGAAATAGCAGGGAGAGAAACAAAAAGGATAAACAGATCTATTTTACAAGCAGTATATTTATTCATTTCCTTAAATACAAATCTCCCTGGATAGGCCAGCTATTACTACAATCAAACTGCATCATAAACAAACACAAATCTCAGTGGCATCTAGCAATAATCATTATCCTTAGATTCATTGCATTAAATTGATCTAATCTAGGTTCACTTGCTTCTCACTGCTGGTCTGTGAGTCAATAAAAACAGCTATTTCTCATGTCTCATTCTCTTAGGATTAGCAGGCTGGCCAGGCTTGTGTTGGCTTTGCAAATTCAGGAGAACAAACAGAAACATGGAAGGCCTTTTTAAATACAAGCTTAGCTTTTGATCAGCCACAGCAAAGTCCCAGGAAAGGAGACATGAAACTGGAAGTTTACAAGAATTTCTGTCTCCCTTAAAGAGGACCTTTATATTTAAAATAAAATAAAATAAAATAAGTTTAAAACTGACACATTATCTCTCCTATCTATCTATATCAAACCAGCAAATGTCAGCCAGGTTCCTAAATTCAAAGCCAACCCGTAAGTCCTTTTTGCATGTGAATGAGGCATTTTAGTCCTGGGCTTGTAGGAATGTAACTGGTGGCTGAAGTCATAGATTGTTGCAGGTGGGTCCCCTGCATGGGGTTGCTGGTGGGAATTAATAGCCCCGAGGAAAATACAAAAAAAGTATGCATTTTGGGGTAGGGCAATGAATAAAAAATATAAGGGACTGCAGAAGGGGGGTGAGGATTCATTCAGTCTTCTGAATTCAGCTTTTTTGGATCTTCAGTATTTGGGATCAGTGGATTTCAGCTCCCACATGTGCTGATCTTCCAGAAGGCTGTGTGGGCCTCTAAAGTTGGAGGCCTCCAGTAGCCAGCCTCAGAGAGGAAAAGTTCATAGGCTTTAGAAGTAGCCAACCCTGGTGACTAAAACTGTTCCTGGTTTTGCTGCTATTATAGCCCCGCAGAGAAGGTGAATACCTGGAGCTGGAGCTGGGCCCTTTGTTGAGCTCTGTGTGTGTGGCCATTTATTGGGTTGTTCAGCCACTGCAGCTGTTGTTTTGAGTGTCCCATGTCTGATGCTGCACTGGGTCATCCTGAAAGCTCCAGGAGTGTCTCCTGTTGTATCTTCTGTGTCTTAGTGAGTTGGAACCTGGCATAGAGTTTGCTATATGCTCTCGGTTGGAGGAGGCAGGAAGAAGCCATCTTGGGCACGTGGCCTATTGTTCTGGAGAGAAGCTCCATGTCCTCAGTGATGGGAAGACACATTTTAGCTGCTTTTGTTTAGGACTGGAAAACTCTAAACACTGCTTCGGATAATGTAAAAGGCCATTTTTGGCCTCAGTAACTCTTTATTTTTCCCTAGTTTATTAAATAAATCCCATTGTTGTTGGTCCCTGAGCCTGAGTAATCTTGCAATTGTGTGCGTAGATGAAGAACTCCATGACAGGTACTATTTGGGTAGTGTCCTTGGCCATTTAGTGCCCCTTGCTGCATTGTATCAGGAATGGTTGAAGAATTAGGGACCATAATTAATTTAGTACACTTCCTTATTTTTCAAATCAGTAAGCTATTGTTACAGGGATGTCTGATATGCCTTCTTAGTTGGAAAAAATAAAAGGAAATTAATGAGTCCTACATCATTGATATAAAGATTTTAAAAGCAATCCTACAACTAGTTTGCCTATTTTAAATGTGTTTACTTTTTGTCAAAGTTTTCCTATCCTACATGTATTTATATATATATATATACACATCTATATATATACATATAATGTAAAATGGTCCTCAATTTTACTTTATTTAAAAATTATCTTACAAGCCCTCAGAATTATAATTGTTTTAGATGAATCACAAGATGCTAAAATGGAAATATTCTAGTGATAAGATTTTACATATAATAGTAGCTTGTACTAAATGATGTGTCAGCCAGTAGCTTGCCTATTAAAATGTGATAGGACTCAAAAAGACTTATTTAGCATTTTGTCTGTAATCAGTCAAAAAAATCTTCAATCACAGAGATGAGTCAGTCTAGGCATGTGACAGGATGGGTAAACTTTGAAGAATTCCCTCCTTAATATCAATGTAAAACGAGGCATTGTTACTTAAATTCTCAATAATCTGCCTTCTTCAAAGCACACTAAAAATGTGTCAGATTTTAGGAGCAATTACTATTCTTTTTCTCCCCCTCAATGTGCCCTCTTTTATTGTCTATGATTGATTTGATGCCAGATTTTTAAGATAAACAAAACCAGCTGAAATGTCTAGCAGATGCACAAATTTAAAGCTCTCCTCAGACACAAAAAAAACCCTGATAAGTGTCTCATGGGGATTTTTCTGTGCATAGTTTGAGAGGAAATGGTTGATTCCATAAAAGTGAACGTGATGAATAAATTCAGGTGTTGAGGTCAAGGACAAGTTCAACCCTGACCTAGACCAATTATATTTTTATATTGAATCTTCAGGGAGAACTGTGAAAGTAGCAAACCCATAAATAAATACTACTGAGAAATGAGATATAACACATGATCAACTGCACAGAAAGGAAAAACAACATATACATAAAAATAACAGCTTCCTGTACCTTGGAAATTTGTATTTTTAAAAAAAAGTGAAAGAAGATAATCACAACTGCTTGCAAAGCTGAAAAATGAGAACCACTGCTAATTTGAAATGAAAAATTATGATTTTTCTGCCCCCTTACTAGGATTATGAGAGTTAATTATCAACATTATATTGCATTCGTTGAAGAACAACTTCTCTGTGTCTCTGATTTCACTCTAAATGGGCATTTATTGAGTATGCTCTTTGGATTTTATGGCTAGAAAATGTTATCAATAAAATTACAATGGTAGCTTCAAAGAGTTGGCAAGAGTATTAGTATGGCCTGAGTTCTATCCCCAGGCAGGGAGGTGACTGACATGATGCAGCAGACCTCTCCAGTCTCACCTGCTGCTCCCCTTAGTGGTGTATTTTGTAGATCTGCCTGTTCTGCTCCCCACTCTTCCTTCAGTAAGGAAAACTTACTGAAGTTTTAGTACACTAATATGTTATAGGAATAAATAAAATGTCATTGTCATTGATGGTATGATTATCTAAAGATTAGCCCATATGGCCAAATCTAGATTATAACCTGTCCAAATTTAGGAAGCATGATTTAATTTGAAATTTGCATTTGTCCACTAAAGCTCCCATAACAAATTATTACAGACTGGGTGGCTTAAACAACAGAAATTTATTTTCTTACAGTTCTAGAGGCTAGAAGTGGCATCTCTTCCCTAGGGTGTTCAAAGATCATCTTTTTCCCATGTCTTCCCTCTGTATACGTCTATCTTAACCTCTTCCTATGAAAATACCAGTTGATATTAGGGGGAGGTTAGGACCCACCCACAGGACCTAATTTTAAACTTACCTTTTAAAATACCTAAGTCTAAATTCAATCAGCAACATTTCAGGGCTTAGGATTTAAACACATGATTTGAGAGGACCAAAATTCAGTCTATAGCAAAACCCAAAAGAATATACAAAGTTTGTCGTACTAATGAAAGTTTAGCAAAATTGATGAAAAATATTTTTAATTGTCACTATAATGTTAAAAACATAAAGTTCCTCAGAGTTAATCTAACAAAGTATTATACGGTCATTTTGTAGAAACATAGGATTAATTTGACCCAAACTGATACTATACTGTATCTCCTGTTTAACCACATCAGGCAATTATTTTGATAGAGTGCTAAGGTTAAAAATTGAGTCACTGAACTTTCATGTCATACAGGGTAAGTTTCTAGGTCATTCATCTTTGTTCAACAGAAATATAAAATTTTATCAAAGAAGAGTGAAATGGGGCCTCCCTGGTGGCACAGCAGGTTGAGAGCCACACTGTGAAACATCTGGAGTACAGTAATATGAGTTCAATCCCCAGTAAGGGAGGGCATCCACATGGTGCAGCAGACCTCTCCTGACTCACCCGCTGCTGCTCCCCTCAGCAGTGTATTTCAGTCCATCTGCCTGTTCTGCTTCCCGCTCTGTCTCTGGTGAATCCTCTCAACTTTCTGCAACTCTGGTCTATACCCCAGCTCTTTATGCATAAATAAATAAATCTTTAAAAAAAAAGCTGAAATAATTGGGATAGATACTATGCTCATGAATAGAAGATGCAATATTGTAGGAATATCAGTCATTCCCAAATGAATCTACAATTTTGATGCATATTTAGTAAAATTTGATCATGGTTTTTCAGAGTACTTGAATTGATTTACAAGAAAGAGCAAAGGGTTAATAATGGTCAACAAAATATTGAAGAAACATAAGGTAAAATAAATGTAATATTTAACAAAATATAAAATTATGTTAGAAAGATAAATGTTTGTGCTAGTGCACAGGGATAGGAAGTTGATCAACATTTAAAATAATTTTTGATCAGAAAACATCATAATGACAATAAACATCATAATGACAGACAACTGAATGGGAACTGATCTCCTTCTGTCTTTGCCACATATGATTAATTTTCAGCAGGGAGCCAACACTTATAGAGCCCAGTAGGGATTAAGTATCTACCAGACTCAGTATGGAGCTAGCACCTATAGGACATAGGAGGGATTCTGCATCTATAGATTGCAGCAGCAAGCCAGAACCTATAAAGCTCAGAAGGGAGCCTCAGCAACTATACAGCTCAGCTAGGAGCCTGTGACTCTAGGACTTAAGAGGGAACCAGCACCCATAGAGCTGGGAGCCAGAGCTATGTAGGACAGCAAAACCTCTGCCAAACACACGTAAAACCAAGTCTCCACTCAAAACCCTCTAGTGATTTCCTACTACTCCTCAGTGAAAGCCAAGGTCCTTGCTTCACTGCTCTGCATGTGCCTTCATGTGTTAACCTCTCTCTGTTTTATCTATCTATCTATCTATCTATCTATCTATCTATCTATCTATCTATCTATCTATCTATCTATCTATCCTTCTATCTATCTATCGAACTGGGTGTAGGCCAGTTTCGGGGGTTGAGAGGATTCACCAGAAACAAAGTAGAGAGCAGAACAGCCAGATCTACTGAAATACACTGTGGAGGGGAACAGTAGGCGAGATAGAAGAGGTTTGCTATGTCATGTGGGTTAGCTCCCTGGGTGGGGACAGAAAGCAGGCCATAAGGGTGATAAATTTATCAACAGTTGTTTAATATTGTATACTTAAAAATTTTTAAATAATAAAATATATAACTAATTAAATACAAAAATGTGGAAATATAACAACAGGCAATTCTCAACCAGAACTGAACAATTGCCTATACTTTTTAAAAGATCAGTGACTTATAGGAGAATGAAGAAAATACCAATTTAAATCACAATATAACACAATTTCAGATCATATGCCTCCATTTACCTCCATTTTTTTCTCTTTGTCTATTTATTTTTGGTTCTTGGGGTGTGCATAATAGGATTAATTGAATTTGATGATCTATAACATGCTAAAATAATTGGTATACTGATACAGATAAGATTTGCTGTTTTATTACTTATTCATCTACTTACTTATTAAAATGTATTTAACAACCATAAATCTAAGTCCATACTCAAGTTGTAGAAAATCTTAAAATTGTCCACTACCTATTTTTGATTTCCCATTCTAGGCATGAGTAACCTATCTCACACAGAGAACCACCTGCTTGACCTTTGAACTTATTATTCCATGCTCTTCAAAATGGGTGTTTGTATGTTGCCATATATAATCTTCTGAAAGTTGCTTTCATCATTCATCTATTACTAAGCTTTATCCAACTGTTGTCTATAACTCTAGCCTGACAAAAATGTATATATATGATAATACTAAGTATGGATCAAGATCTAAAGCAAGAAAAATCTATTAAAGTGTTTACTTGAGTGAAAATTGGTACACTTTTGAAAACAATTTGACATAAGCAGCGCAATCAAATACTTAATGAAGTATGACCCAGTCATTTGATAATGTGTTATATAGTCTAAAGACATGCTAATAGTTTCATAAAAACAAATTCATAAGAATACTTATAGAATCCATCTTGCTAATAGTAAAAATCAAAAAGAACCTATATTGCTTTACAGAAAATGAAAAAAAATCAATGAATTAAAGCTATGTAGAAATATGAATAAACTTATAATGCTGATGAAAAAACCCAAATTGCTTAGGAATGCATATAAAATACAAATAATATATAAGTATATGAAGTTTTAAAAGATATGAACCTATACTCAATATTAGATGTATATGCAAACATATGAAAAAGATAGAAAAAGATATAGAATAATAAATATAGTATGAGTTACTACTTGAAAAACTGATCTTGCAAAATTACTAGAAAAATCAACTGCTTTGATTAAGTTGTACTTATTATTTAAGCTGGATATTGACTTTTTAAAATGTTTTATTATTTTCAAAATTTTTATAAATTAAATATGTAATAATAAGTTTTATAATAATATAACATGAGGGAAAATTCCATAGCATTTTTATTCATTCATTAAGCCCAACAAGGTTTGAATCTGGGTTTAATCTGCAGCATCTCTGAAATAATCAAAACCAAAGCATAAAATTAGGTTCTTTTATAACTTTTTGTAAGCAAAATGTTACTAGAAGTATAGTTCCAATGTAAAGATTACTTTGATCTGTGACAAAACCAAACAATAAATTATCAACCGAAGAGAAATATGAGGAGACAGTTAAGGAGATAAGGAAGCACCATCTTAACTTAGACTTTTTTCAGATTGACCATGGATTCAGGGAAATACTGGCTAGACAAATACCAGCCCTGCTCTTATATGATTATGTGTTTAGAAGAGAAAATAGAGACAAATTAAATAATCACACAGTTAAAATGAAAATTAAACTCCTGATAAATGTTTGTAATGAAAGTCATATATTCCTGTAAAATATGATATAGATTCAAGAGAAATGATCAGAGAGATTAAAATGAACTATTAGGGAAAAAGTGGTAAATATGCTATTTCTAGGACAAACAAGGGTATGAGTAAACATTTTCAGCAGGGGAAGAAGCAAATTCAAAGATTTTTTTGTGTGCAGAGTCAGAAAACAAGACTGTAATAAAGCTGAATATGAGAAAAATTAGGTGATTGCTTATTTTAATATTGACCTCACCTCGTACTTGCCAACTCTCCAGTATTATTTTATAAATAATAATCTTTATTAATTGTTCTTTAAATTTAGACAGCTATTTGATGAAAAGGGATGGAAGAAAGGCTGGCTGGCTAAGGCTGAAATATAGATGCATCAATAAAGTTCAATTACTGTGAACCACCATTAAAGTTTAAAAATATTTTCAACATATAATATCTGTTCCTGTAATGATATCCTCTGTAATCCCACTGTAGTTTAATAAATATCATTGATTTTTAGATCTTATTTTGAATTTCTTTTGGTGGGTGGGGACTTAAAGGAGCTGAGAAATTGTTCCCTGCTAATGTGAATAGGAACAAAAGACAGTAAAATACTTTGTGTCTTTTCTCTATTAAAAGCATATTATTAACTATCATTTAACTCTGATTTGTCAGACCATACAACAATTGATATTTTTAATACTCCAGGAAGGATTGTCACTTTAAAAATGTCTTACTCTAAGCATCTCAATAGCTTTCCACATGAACTAAATTATACCAATTTTCACCATTCAGCATGTGATAGCATAACAATATAACATTTAAAATCATCCAGGTATAAGAAAATGACTATATGGGGATCTAAGAATAAGTAATTTATCATGTATTTTTGAGGGGAAATAGCGATTAGTTTGGTTGTGCTCTTTTAAATCTTTAGCAGGTTCATTTTCTCCATATTACTTGTTCAAAGACAAGATTTCTCTATTTTCTTGTAAACCATCTGGGACATTACATTTCCTACATAATGGAAGGAATTAAGATAAGTATCATAAATAATATTCATTTAAATTGAGTATATTCTGTTTTTGCCTCTGTCTTCTTCTCTTATATTCCCAGATACAGTAGAGTTTCAACCTGGAGTTAAAATATGTGTTTATACTCTGGTTTTAACACTTAGGAGCTATATTACATCTTACCCAAGATCCTGGAGTATCTAAAGTTAGAATAATAATAATACTTTACAAGGCTTTATATAAGAAATACATGAAATAGAATATATACAAGCACAAGCTGAATCTTCTTGGAAGTATACATCATGTCTTAAGGTTCATTGTATTTTTTTATTATTTTATCAGTCTCTATTTTTTTAATTTCTTTTTTTCTTACAATGCTTGCTTTCTTTTCTAGGTGTAGCCCTCACAGAATTTCCACCACCAGTTCACCCATACACCATTACCATAGTCCCTTGTACTCTTCCCATCCCTGCCTTGATCCCAATCCCTCCCTCTTACCTGCAGAATGTCTCTGTTTCATAGTTGTCTGTTTACTTTTGTTTTGTTTTATTGTAGGTGTTTTTTTTTTATTGTTGTTGATGTTTTTATCTTTTTCTTGATCCCCTATATTCCTCCTATAAGTGAGGCCATCCAGTATTTTTCTTTTTCCTGCTGACTGATTTCACTGAGCATAATCCCTTCAAGCTCCATTCATGTTTCTACAAGTGGCTCTAGTTTATCTTTTTTGATTGCTGAATAATATTCATTTGTGTATATATAACATCTTGACCCAGCCATCTATTTTTGGGCATTTGGGTTGATTCCATATCTTACACATTATAAATAATGCTGTGATAAACATAGGGGTGCATGCATTCTTTTGAATTAATGTTTTTGTGTCTTTTGGGTCCCCTAGGAGTGGGGATTGCTGGGTTATATGGTAGCTCCATTTTTAGTGGACCGAGGAACCTCCACACAGCTTTCCCTAGAGGTTGAACCAATTTGCATTCCTACCAGCAGTGTAGGAAAGTTCTTTTTTTCACAACATCCTCACCAATATTGTAGTTGCTAGTTTTTTAATATGTGCCATTCTTACTGGTGTCAGGTGGTATCTCATGGTGGTTTTAATTTGCATTTCCCTGATTATGAGAAATGTTGAGCATTTTTCATATGTCTATTGGACATTTGCATTTTCCCTATTCTTAATAATATATGTGATATTCTCTTGCATTGAACTTGTTCAATATACATAGGAAAATTAGATATAATTATTTACAAGGATTAATATTCCCAGAAGATTTCATTCTGCTAGTAACTTGAGGAGCTTTATGAGAGGACATTTTTCCTCCCAAATTTATTGTAAGTTTCCACAAGAAATCTAAAGCAACAGATTGAGACATTACATATTTTCCTGACTTCCTTCCTGATAAAATTTAAGAGACTTCATATCTCACTTAAAAGTACATGTTTTTAGAAAGAAAATAGCTTGGAGATCTATGTTGAACAATTATTGATAATGGAGAGGATTGAATTAGATTCATGCCACAAAGAAAGCATCCTTGAAGAAAATGTGTTTTTTACTTTCTTTTGTTCTCCTAAAGAAAAAAAATGTTAACTCTAAGACATCCTTGATCTTCTTGATATTAGTGAAAAATGATTCTCATATATTCAGAGAGTGGAGTCAATGCTTTTATTTTGAAAAGTAATTTTTAAAACCTATTATTTTTTCATAAAACAAAGGTGCTTCTAATATGTCTTCAACATTTTAAGAGACTTGATATTTTAGAAAATAAACTATATGTAGAAAGTGAATAGACAGAGATATTGGACTTTATAAATAGAAAGCATTTGTATTTCAGACAAGTACAATCTCAGACAAAATGAGACATCTGCTAGAGTCTATAGGAAGCATTTGCGCTTACATTTTTGAGAAAAATTCACAATAGCAAATGATCATAAAACAGTAAAAATAAACCACATGTTGCTAATGATTTAGAATGTGAGAAGCATTTTTTAAAAAGCTGAGATCTATTACATATGGATTTAATATGTCATCTGAAATCCAAAGTTACTATGATTATCAGGAAGCATAAGTTTCTTTATATCTGGCAATAAAGAGTAGTTTTTTCAGTGATATTGTAAAGGTTCCTCCCATCCATCTGTCCCTTTACTTGGTAGAGAAGGCATATGAGCTGCATCAAAATTGCCCTAATCATCTCTAACTTGACCTATGACTCTCTTAAAAGTCTCCAAAGATTTGAAATTCAGTATATTCCCTAAATATATTTTCCACTAAACTATATGGTGTAAGAAACACCACATGCTGAAATCATTAGAAATGCAGGTTCTGACAAATCATAAGGTGATGGTAAAAGGGGCCTTAGAGATTTCATAGCATCCGTGTATCAAGTGGAACCCCAATCTCCTATGAGGAAATCATGAAGAAATCTGTTAAAATATCAATTCTTGAACCCCACCCTAACTTAATGAATAACACCTTCTCTACAAGGGATCCTGGAATATAATATAACAAATTCTCAAGGTGTTTTTTCAGACTCCTTAAAGTTTGAGAGGCAATGATGTAGGAACATACTACCCAAAATAGCAGCTAAAGCTCATGTGGCTACTGAATCCTTGAAAAAAGGCTAGCACAAAATGTGTTCCAGATTTTGAACTTGTGAAGAAACCTTAATAATTTTATATTGATTGTATGTTGAAATTATAGTGTGGATACATTGGACTAAATAAAACATAGTATAAAAATTTCATCTCTTTCAGTTTTACTATTTTAATATAATGAGTAGAAAATTTAAAATTAAACACATTGCTTTCATCATATCTCCTTTGGGCCATGCTGCTCTCTAAACAATGGAATTTAGGTGGAAATGACAAACCATACTTTCGAATTGCCCATAAACCTTTCCCATTGATAATCCTCCATTTTTAGTCGTCAAAAAGTTAAATAAAGTTCCATAGATCTAAAAGAGAATGCAACCACAAAAATATCAGAATCCAAGAAGTCCTAAGCAAGGGCAAAAATCCACATTGATGTATGAGTGAAAAATTACATAATAATAAAAATAATAATTATAATAAAATCATCAACAATAATAGTGTGGCTGTCACTTAAATTTTTGGAGTTGCTTCACATAGTAGTCTATATTGTTATATATAGATTATGTATAATATGTATTATATATAAATTAGCCTACCCTATATTATTACATATATTTTAGAATTGAGTGATTTCTCTTCTAAATCCAAATAGGCAATGTTTCATAATCACACTGTTCTACTTTTTCTAGGAAAGACACAGTTTAGAAAGATAATCCTCATAATACACTATTGCTTATCAGAGAGTTCTATAAGTCACCTTCATCTATTAGTAATATTGCCTTGATTTTATCATCTAAAATAGCTTTATTTTTATTTGTATAAGCCATGATTTGAAAAACTTTTTCCATAAAGAGTCATATAGCAAATATTTTAAACTTTGTCTCTGTCACTATCAACACTGCTTATTTTTTATTTATTTATTTTGACACACAATCCTTTCATTATTTCTAAAAAATTATTTTATTATTTGTTGTGGTAACATTGGTTTGCAACAATATATAGGTTCATGCCTCTCCAGACAGATGTTACCACATCAAGCCCACCACCAAACCACCAATTATCTTCCACTCAGTCAATTGTGTGCCCTCCACCCTTTACCCCTGCAGCCCACCTCCCTTCTCATAGACTCAATTCTACAGTCAGATTCCTGGTGTTTTGTAGTGTTTTTGTTTGTTTAGTTTTGAAATTCTTTGTTTTGTTCCTTTATATTCCACATATGAGTGAAACCATCCCATATTTGTCTTTCTCATTCTGCCTTTTTATACTTAGCATTATCCCCTCCAGTTCCATCCATGATGCCACAAACAGCAAAATTTTCATCCTTTTACTATAGCTGAGTAGTATTCCATTGCACATGTATAGCACAACTTCTTTATCCATTCATCTGTTTTTGAATACTTAGGTTATTTACATATTTTGGCTATCATAAATAGTGCTGCAATGAATATAGGAGTTAATATATCCCTTTGAATTAATGGTTTTGTATTCTTTGCACAGATACTTAAGAGTGAAATTGCTGGATCAATGGTAAATCTATTTTCAATATTTTGAAAAATCTCCACACCATAAGGACTAGACCAGTCAACATTGCCACCAACATTGTATGAGGCTTCTCACCAATACTTCTTGTGGGTGGTCTTTCTGATTTGAACCATTTTTACAGGTGTGAGGTGGTATTTCATTGAGTTTTTGATTTTCATTTCTCTGAAGATAAGTGATGATAAGAAGTTTTTTCATGTCTGTTGGTTATCTGTATGTTTTTGTTCTAGAAGTGTCTATTAATTCTTCTGCCCAACTTCTGATTGCATGATTTATTTAATTTCTGTTGAGCTGGATGTGCTCTTTGTAGATATTAGATATAAAACCCTTTGTTGGGTGTAAGATGTATCAACTCTGTTCTTCTAGCATAATAGTAGTCTAGAGAATACAAAAATGAGTGGATATGGCAGTACTCCAATATAAATTATTTATAAAAATACATAGCCAAACCATAAGCTGCAACAGGACAATCCTATTTATTTTACATAGTAATTGAAGACAATACTAGATATTATCAGTTAACATAGCACATTCATTCAATATACTAGAAAATATCATTTTTAAGTTACTTTATACTCAACTGTACATTTATGTATAAAGTGCAATTTTTGGATAGCGTTTTCAGAACTATATCATGAAAAATATATATGCATTGTTTGGCCATTTTTCAGTATCAACTTGGGTTTATCGTGTTTTCTTTATGCTTATATATTCTTTGTTTCTTTACCAAGTTTTTTTTTTCTTTATACTTGAATATAACATACAGGGAAGATATTAAAGGGATGTGGAAGTTATTAGTATATTAAATAGAAAATTCAATTCAGACAGAAAAATGATTACCTAAGACACAAAATAGCCACACCTCAAAACTGTCTTGATAAGATGAATCTCATTGCAGCTTTTGTTCTGAAAATGCTGGTGCACTTTTCATTGCTTGTTAAATTTGGAACATATTCCTAAATTGTTATTCATTAAGTTCTAATTTATGGACGTTTAATTTAGTCCCAGCTTCAATGATAACATAACATCTCTGCATCGCTGATGCAATTGAAATAAACCCCTCCCCAAAAAGTAAATAAATACCATTTAGAAGGAAAAGAAAAATTACAGCTAGTATTTCTACCCCTTGGCTATGACTATAAATTAATCAGACAGTGCACAGAGAAGGCAAGGGATGAGAAAATTAGTTTCAATTGAATGACTTCCTTTAAAGAACTAAAATCTAATTTGGATGAATTTTTGCTTTATTCTGACAATTTGATCAAGGCAGAACAAAAACAAATATTCACATCAGTTTCATCCTTTACATAACCTCTACTTTTTAAATTTTAAGGAATATTTAATTTTTAATCAAACATGTTATATATCATAAACAAATTTTGTAAGAAAAAAATAACTCATACATATTTTAAGTTAAACTCAATTTTAAGACCAAGAATCTTGTGATAAAATTTTAAGTGCCCTCTTGTTATATAATCATGTTGAGCTCATATTTTCTGTATACCAAAATATGAAGAAATAAGAAAGATTGTGCTAAGGTCTATTTATTATATAACCAACATTGCAGTAATCTCAGCCATAATTACATTTAGGTTCTTGCTGCTTCATACCCAGAAGTTACTGGATTTATGATCAATGGTTTTAACTTTTGTTCACATACCCCTAAAAGGGAAAAATAAAATAATATGGAGCTGGGAAATTGTTCCATAAGGAAAGATGATAAGAGAGATCTTCCGTATACTGATTCCTGGAGAAAAAGTTCCCATTTTGAAAAGTCAGAAGTTTCTTCAGCAGTGAAGAGCATTTTTTATGAAACCTTATAACTATATTAAAATCCATAAGATACTTAGCCATTTCAGATATATATACATCAGCATTCTGACATTCTTCTTATATCACTTTTGAGAGTCCCAATTTCCTCTGACCTTGACATTCTTTACCAATAAGATGAGTCAAAGTGCTGCTCTCAGTCATAAAGAGCTCTATTTTTATATTGTAAGTAGAGTAGTTAACAAATTCTGAAGTTATTAAAGAACTAGAATGAGATCCGGATTTGGTAAAAGCTGAGGAAAAATATTGCTTATTTTTAGAAAGCATCACATATTTATTCTCCCTCAGAAATAATTCTGGTTCTATGTGATTAATTACCCTTATCTAATGGAGAAGACACTTGACTACTTCCTGGAAATTATTTTGCCAGCAACAAACAATTTATTTAAAAATATACTGGTGACTTTGGAAAATAGAGTGCTAGGTATAAATTGAAATAATTTTGCTTCATTGCTAATGCAGTTTGTTTTATACATTTCACCATGGCACGGTATTTTTGAATAATATTGTCTTGTGTGTGTGTGTGTGTGTGTGTATGTTGAATACACACTATGATATCTCTAAGGATTACCAAAGTGTTTAGGTTGCTATTTCACCATCTGTAAGAGAACAAACACACTCAGCAACACAGATAAACCACAAAAACTGCAAAACCAAAAGTCAATTTTATGAACTATAACAAAGTTTCAGAACACTGAGGTATTGGGATTTTATCATTTTTTAAATAGAAAAGGCATATGGATTTTTCTTGTGGCAGGAGGATCCCAAGAAGATCAATTCCTATATCATGGCCTTTCAAGGCTGCTGTGTTTCAGAAGCACCTGTCTAGAGAGATTGATAGGACTGCTCTGTTCTTGATTTCCTACTGCTCTGTTTCTCTGCCATCAATTTCACACAACCAGGATGACTAAGAGCAAGGTTAGTGACAGTGTGACATAGTTCAGAGACTCCTTCTAACACCAAATGGATAGTATGTATTCATTTTTAAGAAAAATTCCCTTCCCTCTTCGGAATCTTTAAATAGCATATAAATCTCTCTTTCTCTCTCCCACCCTTCCCCACCCCATTCTTATTTCAACCAGTCAAGTACCAACTTTGACCATCTTTTCTTTTCTTTTTTTTTTTTAATATTTATTTATTTGTGCATACAAGAGCTGGGGTATAGGCCAAAGGCGCAGGAGGTGAGAGGATTCACCAGAGACAGAGTGGGGAGCAGAACAGACAGATCCACTGAAATACATTGCTGAGGGGAGTAGCAGGCAGGTGAGTCAGGAGAGGTCTGCCTCTCCATGTGGGTCCCCTCCCTGGCCAGAGGCAAGGATCGAACTCCTGCTGCAGTGGCTTCAGTTTGCTTCATAGTGCATTGGTTAATCCACTGCTCCATCAGGGAAGCCCCTGACTATCTATTTCTAAGTTCTACTAAAACAGTACTGTTTTCCTCTTTGTTTCTGGTAATTTACCTTTTGATTTCTCCATATTTTGTCTAATTTAAAACAGATTTCTATATGTAATTATATCTCCCAATTACACACATAACAAGTATAGATTAGGGCTAACTGTGGGGCTTCTTATGTTGAAATGTGCATGGTGTGTGGGTATATGCTTCTTACATTTTTAAAGAACAGTACTAAGATGTTTAAAACCCTATATCCTCCCCCAGAGATAGAATATTTAAATTCTTAATGTCTAGGTGGGTATTGCATATGACAACATTTTTAAAAGTTTGATTGATCCTACATTTAAATTTTCTGTTATATTTCCATCCCTTCACTGCATTAGATTACTTCAGTAACAGCAAAAACTAGTCTTCTTCTCAGTAATTTATTCATTTATTCTACATAAAAATCTTTATGCACATATTATGTGCCAGGCACTTTACTAAGAATAAAGACTGTAAGGTGAGCAAAACAACTCTATTTTCCATTTTCATAGATATTTCAGTAAATCATAGATGAATCAGTTAATTCACAGAAGTATTTGCCCAAGCTAGCTTGGAAATCTCCAAGGATCTTCTGATAATGTAAAAACAGAGCCCTGACCTAGTTTGGGAAGTCAAGATGTTTGTCAAAGGAAGCAAAGGTAAACCAAATTTTGAAGGCTGTCTAGAAAGATTTGTCTTTATTTTTTTCCCTAGCAATAAATGTATTGCCATTATGGAACACAGTTTTGACACAATTTCTCTTAATGACAAATTCCGAAGGTTGCCATCCTTTACCCAAATTCTTGGTGCAGAGAATTAGACTTATTCACATATTTACCACCTCCACTTCCCATATTTGCAGGGAATATGAAGGTATCATTATTTTAATCCAATTATAGTAATCTGCTATTTCTTCTGGAAAATACTTTGTTTAGCATATCATGAATTGGAACTCCAGGCAATGTGACAAAAGGAGGAAGTCTTAAGGGAATTCTTAGAAAATGTTTTGTAAGAAGATATGTTAAGAGAAACTGAACTTTCTGCTCTGAGCATTGCTGAAGTACATGTCTTTTGTAACCATAAACAAAGTGAGTGTTTCTATCAAGTGGAAGATAGGAGTATGGAAAATGGAGGGAACTATGTTATTGATAATATTTAATTGTCGTATTGACTTTGGCATTCCTGCCTAGTCTCTGGCCTGATTTGTAAATAATAAATAGCTATTCTAAGACTCTGATGTTATAATTCCTGAAATGAAATTTATCCCACTTGAAAGTGATGTTCTATTACTTGGATTTGGTAGATTAATTATATTATAATAACAATAATAGAAAAATAGCAATAATGAGCCACACAATGGTTAACTATTGAAAGGAAAGAAAGCTTGGAGATTGGAAAATGAGTAAGTTCACAAAGTTCATGTATTCATCTATGGGTTTGGTAACTATTCCTTAGGAGGCAATAAATATAATTTCATACTCTTGTTATAAAAATTAACACTTACCCAGACTTTAGAGCATTGCTTTCTGAGTTATAGAAAATACTCAATCCCAATTAATGTTCCAATACTCACTGAATGAATAAATGTATCAAACTTGAAAAATGCTTAAAGGGGAAGGTAAAACTGTTGTATATACTTTATTTAATTCCCAGTTGACCTCAACTTTATAAAAAGAGATCATTATTCTCATTTTGCATGTGAAAAAATTAAATTCCTGAGGGATTTATTAATGGCACAGCTATTGAGAAATTTAAACTCAAGTTTTTCTACTTAAAGGTTCAGAAATTTCTCCAAATAGGGTCTTCTTTTCTCAGTATTTACAACCAGTAATTAAAATTATGGATTCTTTTTCATTTAACTTATAATCCTACCAAACTTTTCACTAGTTACTTGAACTCCCTAGGCTTGTGGCTTTTCTTTCAAATGAGAAAATCAAGTTTCCTCTCTCATTTCATTGGTTTGCTGGATATTTTTTGAAGGGATATTCTAGCTTTTTCTTCTCCAAAACAGACTAACCATCTTGCTTGTTAGATTTGAAATAAACTATTTCTAGGACCCCTACAGTGATTGGACCCAAGGATATATGTCAATAAAATACTAGAGATATTCTCATATACTGACCAAAGTTGAAGAAATGACATGTTCCATTCAGAATTAAGCTACGCTTGTTAAATAAAACTTAACCATAGAAGAGCAAAAATGTCTATTGAGATTATAAAAATTATGCATGGTTATATAAGCTACCATAAAATTAAATCTTATCTTCTTATTTCTTAATTTTAGAAATAAATATTTTAATCTCAAGAAAACACATGGCCCCTCCATAACATAGTTACAGAAACATAGTTCAAAAGTGGAAGTAAAAATAATAATTTTTTTGCAGTAACTGCATTATAGCATTAAAAATAATGAATTTTACCTAATTAAATTATACACCAAAATGAATTCGTTCAAGCTAAAACAGTAATTTAAATGAGTCTAAATTTTGTTTGTAACAAGTTTACTTAAAGTAAATCAAATCATGAGTTGACAATTTGGCCAGTGTTATATTGTTAATAGGGTCACAGAGCATACAATTTGTCTATATGACAGTCAAAATAAAAAATAAAAAAAAAAACTTCACTTAAAAGTGAAGTTACTTCTTTTTTATGGATATGTTTGGCCTTTGGGGTACTCAGGAACCTTGTGGTATGAAATGACAGAGTATGTGTTAAATAAAAAGTAGATTCAGTCTATAATCCCAAATGCCTTCATATTTATTCAGTCAAAGAAATATACAACCCGGGGCCTCCCTCGTGGCACAGTGGGTTGAGGGCCACACTGTGAAGTACCACGGCACAGCGGTGAGAGTTTGATTCCCAGCCAGGGAGGGGACCCACATGGCGAGGCAGACCTCTCCTGCCTCGCCCACTGCTCCCCTCTGCAGTGTAATTCAATCGATCTGCCTGTTCTGCTCCCCACTCTGTCTCTGGTGAATCTTCTCACCTCTGGGGCCTCTGGCCTGTACCCCTACTCTTGTATGCATAAATAAAAATCTTTTTTTTTTTAAAGAAATATACAAACCCCTTCAAGCATTTCTTTTTCTAAAAGAGCAATGATTTATGTATGTTTAATAAACTAAATCATAATTCTGATTTCTCTAGTAATAAATGCTTACAGAAGAAATAAAATACTTTTCTATTTATGGAGGCATCTATTAAATAACAATTTCCAGGCACAAAATAAACAAAATTCAGTAGAACATTGTATGCAGAGGCAAAAACATGTATAACTGTGTAAACACAAAGAACTGTGTTTTTAGGGAACTTCAGTAGAATGACAGAGGCATGTGGTGGAGTGAAATTGGAGAAAGTAGCAGAGTTAGAACATCAAGAAAGAATTAGACTTGTATATAATGTTAAAAACTGAACTTTCTTTAGAAAATTTAAGTCTAAATATAATGATGTTAGGAAGTCCATTAATATAAAATTACTCTGAATTAAGGGCTATGTACATTTCTACCTCCTTCTTGTTTGAGCAACTAAATAAATGCTGGATGAAAGTTTTTTTTTAATCGTTTTGATAATCACAATTTTTTGGTTCTCAATATATGCAGCAAAGAATCTTATATTTCCATAGAGCCCTTTCAAAGCTGCCATTGTGGAGGTAACTTGGAACATCCACAAAAAATTATATCTACAATTTACTTACTTTATATATAGGACTTTTGATAAGATTAAATTTACTGGACAAATTAACTATGTTGTATCAAAGATACTTTAGAAAGCCCTAATATTGTAGGAAATGTCTGATTCTAATGTATTATCCATTAGCTCATGTTTAATAATCAGAAGACTGTGAAGCCATCTAATGAAGGATGCTATACATCTCTAAAGGAATTACCCAAGTTTCCCTGTTGCAAGGACAGAAAATCAACTCAAATTTTTGTTTTAAAAAAAATAAGGAGAATTAATTGGTCACTAACTTGGGAGGAACAGAGGTACAACTGGCATTAGGCAGATCAAGACTCAGAAGGTAGTCTCCAATTCCTCTCTCCTCCCCCTTCTCAATATTATCCCATCTCTACTTCCTTGTAGCTTAACTTCCATTTCTACTGACACAAATTTTCTACAAAGGAGAACTGAGCCAAAAACAGCCTTAAGCTTCCATCATCCAGGTTGTCATTCAGGTTGGGAATAACAGAAGAGAAAGGTAAGAGCTTTGATTTCTTTATGTTCACATAAAAATTCCAGAGAAAAAGGCCTAAATGGCTAGTCCTGAGTCATGTATCTAGGTAACATCTTCATATATATAGCTGATAATTCTGAAAAATTTTAAAGCACATACACACACTTTCCACGATGTTAAAATATGTTCTAAGCAAAAATTTTACAACTGGTTGTAAGAAAAGCATGATCAAAGCTACTTTTATTTTGAATCTTTTAATCTAGACTATTATAATAGTCTATTATATAATATATATAGACTATATAATATATAAAGACTATATAATAGTCTTTTAATCTAGACTATTGTAATAGTCTATAATAAAGAAAGGATCTTAGCATGCACAGGTACCATAATTTAGATTATTTCTACTTCTTTCCTCTTGAATATATTGGGGTTCTTGGCTTCACTTCATTAGAATTATTCTCTGGATCAATGATCCTTTGCTTTCACCCAGGCAATCCACAGAAACTTACTTTTCATTGATGATATTCAACAAATATCACCAGAACTTTAGAGTCAGTACACAACAATGAAATGAATAAAAGTTTAAAGGACCTACTACTATGGGAAGCTTATTTTTTATTGTCAGAAACACACAATGAGCAAGTAAACAATGACCAGTATAATTCTATATTGTGATAAGTGCTATGAAGGGATGAAGTAGGTTAAGGGATGAAAAAGTAAGAGTAAGGAAATACAAACTGGGAAGAGAAAAATATTTGGAAAACTAAAGAAGGAACCCTCTGGCAGAGGAAGAGTATGCTTCTGAAAGGGTTTGTCTTCTTTAAGGGACAGAACAACGGTCTAACAGTTCGTATCAGAGTGAACTAGATTGGGAGAGCATTACATGAAGGGAAAGTGGGGCCAGATCAAATAGACCATTTGAAGGCACAGTTAGAATGTTAAATTTTATTATAACTGTAGTAAGAAACCATCAAAGGATTTTGTGCTGGAGACATGATTTAATTTGGAAAGTATTACTGGTTGCTGTGTGGAGAATAGTCTGTGAGGGGTTAAGAATAGAATCTGAGAGACCAGTTGGGAGGTGATTGCTATAAATCATGTGAGAGATGATGGTGGCCTGGTTGCTCAGAATAGAGTGACAGAGTGGAAGTGGAGAGGAATTTAATTTGAGATAGATTTTGAAGGCAAGAGTGACAGGATTCACTGATGGATTGGAGACAGTGTAAGAGGGAAGGAAGAGGAACAAAGATGACTCCTAGTTTTCTAGCCAAAGAGACTAAGCACAAGGAGAAACAATAACCTAGGCGGTGAACATCTGAATTTAACCTGCAACACTCAGTTTGTTCTTTAGATAAAATTTTCAACTAGTATAAGTATAGTTCTACAGAAAAATCATTTCTGAAATGATTGTTGCAGGGGAATGTCAGATAATTCCAAAGACTGTTCATGAAGATGTTATTTCTGGTATGTAGGACTTGACAGTACTGTTTTCACAAATTCTGATTCTGCTGTTCTGCAATTGTTTATCTTTGTTTAGCATGGTTAGCTTGATTGATAGTGATTATTTTTGAATTTTCAGGATGTGATGACTATTTTTCACTGATTATTTGGCAGCATGTCAACACTTTGATTAAATTCCCACTAGTTTTTCTACAAATATGTTCTTCTAATTAAAAAAAAATCTCAATAGTCTGGTTATTTACAAGCAATCCACTTTATAGTAGCCTCTGGGTATTCTAACTAGAATATCTATCTAAAAAGAAATTTAAGTTTTAAGACAGAAACAGTTCTATGGATGAGGGAAATTTATTATACAAAGTCATCCCTAGAAACCTAATGATAAGAGATTTCCTAGATTTCTGACTATATATATCTATATATAGTAACCTCTGCATCTGCTATTTGCAATTTCTTTTAGATTTGATCTACAAAATTCTACCTTCATAGCTCTCATTTAAAATGCTTCTTGATGAATGGCAATTCTGTTACAATATCACCATCTAAGCAGCTGGATTTTCTCATACTTGAAGCCATTGCTTTATACATTCAATTAATAAAAAGCAAATTATCATAACTACCTAAAATTAATTTCTATTGCACATTTTAGATCAAGATGAAAATAACGCAACTCTCTATATTTATTTAGCTGTTTTATCTATCAATTTGTAATTCTGTTCTTTCAATGATTAACCCAAGTGGTAAACATTTAATAAGCACATATTCAAGAACACATAGGCACACTTGTACCCTACCAAATATTTCATTACTGCTCTAGAGTGTCTAGCTAATAACTTTAGGGAATGTGTTGTGTCATTATCTTGTTATACTTAATCCAAATGAGAAAAAGTAAATAGCTTTAGAGCATCTTATTTTTAGAGTCTAAAGCTAAAGGAAGGAGAGCTGGAATTACATCTTCTGAAGACCTTCTGTGTATCTTGCATTTATACACATCACCCACTTTCATTTAACAGCATATAAAACAGAGATATTAATAATTCACATTTTTCTAATTTAAAATGATGGATGGAGGTCGTGATTTTTTCTGAAGTAACACATCTTGTAAGTGATCAGATTGTGATTAAAATATGTTTGTCTAAGTCCCAGCTCATACCATTTCTCTTATGGTAAGTCTATTCTATTAGGTTCAGGGAGAAAGAATTTCATCTAATTGTGAGCAATTTAGATGTGACTATCCCTTTGGGCCATCTCTGTTTTTACCCCACATTCATTTTATAGGAGAGTTTAGCCTTTGTTAATTATGAAGTCAGTTTCAACCTCATAGTATCAGGAGAGCATGTGATAGTCAATATATGAAAAATTCACCACTCAGCATTTAGTACTTAATAGAGTAGATAAACAAATTATCCAGAGAAACTATAGTCTAATCTTTGTCCTAACTGAATTAGGCCAGGGTGGGAAGCAGGAGTGTTTTGTTGAAGAGAAACATCCATAGATGTTTTCAAATCAAACCATTGTTACCCTACTTGGTCTAGAAATATCAGGCTAGATAATAAAGAAAGCACATGTTGAGCTTTAGGAGACATTTTCTATTTTCAAAATAATTCTACCAAATAACCCTCATATAAGCAATGTGTGAAGTTTCAGTTTTTTTATGCCCTCGACAAAACTTGCTATTATTAGATTTCTTTGGTGTGTCTATGTGCATTTGTTTGTTAAAATACAGCTCTTCTAGTGGCTGAGTAGTGATCTCTGTTTGATATGAGTTTGCATTTGTCATATGATTAATAATATATTTTGGCACTTAGTCTTCTTCCTTTGTAGTGGTTGATCAAATCTTTTGTCCATTTTAAAAATCAAACTGCCTGGTGTTTGGTTAATGATTTTAAAGAATCATTTATACACTGGGGACATAATTACTTGAGATATATTTATTGCAAATATCTTTGGCCACTCTGTGACTTTCCTTTCCACTTCTTTTGATAACGGAATTGTTCATGTTAATAAATTCAAGTTTTTTAAGCTTAGCATATACTGTTAATTATTTTTGTGCCCTCTTTGAGAGATCTTTGCCTAACCCAAGATCATGTTTTCTTTATACAACCTGTGTAATTTTCTCTTTATAATTAGATCTACATATGTGGTCCCACAGTAGAAATGATATTTTTGCATGTATGTCATCGTGTAGAGAGATCCAACTTCCTTTCTCTATGAAATCTTCGACCTTTAAGAACTGACTACTTTGATTGTTCTCTGATGTCTATAAAAAACATTTATTTGATATCCATGGTCCATGGTTTATAGTGAGAGAGCAAGCCTGATAAATGTTACCTTTTAATATAAGAGCAGGACTCCTATATATTTTAGTATCAATAATCCTTAGCATACCTGAGGACTTTCCTCCCCTTTTAACTTGAGACATAAAGCAACAACTATTTCTTTGGAAAGTCATAGAATATCCATTACTATGAAGAAAAGATTTTCTGCCCAGACTACAGTTCAGGTAAAAGCAATGTCACTACTATATTTATTTGGGTGGAATGTTCCCCAAAATCTCAAAAACCTATCAGCCATAATGGTCTTTATTACACTGATAAAATAGGAACTACTTCTTGGAAATTCAATGAAAAGCAGAAAATTGTATTTAAAAGATCCCAATGACTCTCTTTTTCCCAAAGAAAATGAATTAAATATACAAAAGTTTTCAAAATATTGGATTTGACATTTATTGAAAGAAAAGTGAATAGTAGACATTAAAGATTGGTAACCTAATATTAGAATTGTAGATTAATGTTTGGGGCTTACATCTCCTACACAATAGGCACATTTCACTCTGCAAAAGAGTTGAAAAAGCATATCATTTCCTGAGTATACAATCAAAAAATTCATATAGAACAATAACTAAAAAAATAAGATTAAGAAAAGAGCACTATTAAGCTATTCTTAAAACCATGGAAATGTCTCAAATAAACACAACTTGAATATATTTTGAAATTTTTGTGAGTATAGATACACATTCCTCATTTAAACATTTTTAATCAAAAGAACCTGGGTTTTAGCACATCTATTCTTTTGGCAAAGAACATTCTTTCAGATTTTTCCCAGAATATTCAAAGATGTCTTTGAAAGCCCCAGTGAAATATTTTCCTTATTGTATTGGCAATATTGTTGCTTTATCTTTGTATCCCCTGTTACTTTCTTCATAGGACCTTTAGCACAGAAATTATATTTTGTGTTGTTTGTAATTTGGGTGTTTGGTATCTCTTCCACTATAAGCTCCAAAAGAACAGAAACATTGTTTTAACACTTCAATTTTGGATAGTACCTAGAAGTAAAATACACATTTAAAAATGAATACATGATTGAATGATTTAATTTAATTTGGCATCTTCAGATATATGGTTAATCAATTGCAGACTTGAAAAAAAAAAACAGGTTTCTGATTCTCAGTTGAATTCTTTCAACAATCCTACCACCACTCTTTCTTTGATCAGCTTTTAAAATGTCAATTGTATTGACTTTTAAAAAGTCAAATGCATTTACATACGGTCAAATTTATATATATACATATATTCATGTAAGTTCCATCAAAAGGAGATGTAGAATATAGTCTCATTTCTAAAAATTCCCATTGTGCCAATGAACACTGACTCTGGCCAGAAATAGAAGTTTTATATTTTCCAGAATGTAACAAAATAGAAGTTTTACATTTCCCAGAATATTTTAGGATAATAAAATATACAGGCTTATTTCTGGTTTCTTTCATTGAGCATCATGCTTTGGGATTTTATCAATGTCAGTGTTTTGTTATTGCCACCTTTAGCTTGGGATACAAGTATCAGTTTCTTCTAGATAGTCGCTATAAGTACTTGCCTTATGCTTAGAATGGCTGTAGGAAACTAAAGCATTTAGTTTCCCCATTTACTTTGCTGCTTTCTCTTTGTAAAGCTGACACCTCTGTACCTTAGAAGAGCTCTTTCTCCATAATTTTGTACCTCTCCCAGTGGTTGCTTGTTGTTTTTTATAAGTGCGTTAAAAGATAAGGGCCTTTCTGGTAGCACAGCTGGTTGAGCACCGCACTGTGTAGCTTCCCCTGCCACTGTAAGTTTGATCCCTGGCTAGAGAGGGGACCCACATGGTGCAGCAGACCTCTCCTGCCTCATCCACTGCTGCCCTCAGCAGTGTATTTCCATCCATCTATTTGTTCTGCTTTCTGCTCTGTTTCTGGTGAATCTTCCCCCGAGTCCCCTCCCACTTTTGGCCTGGCCTGTACCCCAGCTCTTGTATGCATAAATAAATAAAAATTTTAAAAAAACTATTAAAAGAAAAATATAAGTAGAGACTGGCCCATATCAAAGACCCAAAACAACAAGTTATGGTGCGGATATGTAGAAAAGGGAAACGTTGTATACTTTTGGTGGGAGTGTAGGCTAGTCCAGCCCCAAAGAAAAAATGGTATGGAGTTTTCTAATATTTAAATATTAAAAATGGATCTACCTATGATCCATCAATTCAACTCCTAGGTATCTACCTTAAGAATGAAAAGTCTTGAATTTGAATAGATATGCACACCTATATTTATTGGAGCACGATTTACAATAGCCAAGTTACAGAAACAACATAACAACAAATGAGTGGAGTAAAAAGATACAGAATATATATATATATATATATATATATAATAGGATACTACTCAATTATTTAAAAGAAAAGGTGAACTCTTATTATTTTGATACAACATGGTTGGAACTAAGTGAAATAAGTCAGAAGGAGAAAGACAAATACCAAATGGCTTCATTCAGTGGTGGAATATAGAAACAGAGTGAGACAAAACACATGCACACAATACACCCCCCCCGAAAAAAAAAACATTAAAAAATGCAAGTCCTCTGATTACAGAATTGAGGTTACCCATGGGGCAGGAAAAGGTGGAAGGCAAAGTGTGGACGGGACACAATGTACTATGATGGAATGATTATGGTTACTTGGTGATGGATGGATGGATGTAGTAACATACACCTGCAGACATGGGTTCTTATATTTCTGAATTATATATAGCTTTGAAAGTGGCCCAATCAGATTGGAGCTTCCTACAAGCACCAATTAGGTTCAAGCGTGGCTTAGCACTAGCCAAGTCTTGGAAGCACCTGGTTGGGAAAATGGAGCAAGAAAGTTTGAAAAGTGGGTACTCTGGAGGGGAATATAAGCAGAAGCTTCAGTGTCCTTAGAAAAGGCTTCAGGAGAAATTCAGCTTCAGAGAGAGACTCTTCCAGAGAAAATTTTAAAGACTCTCTTCTGAGAAGACATTCAATACAGACACTCAGAGACTCCCTGGCTTCAGGTTCATTCATCGGACTTGCCTATGCACAGCGTCTCTAAATGGCTGTAACATGGTGTGACATCTGGCACTATCTAGTCCAGCTTTCAGATTGCACCTGGCTCCTGGTCTGCTACTTACCAGTGTGCCACCTGTTTCAGGTTCTCCTTGGAGAGAGGGAAATGTCAAGGATACAAACCAAGGCACCCGATTACAATAAGCATATATACCATAAGTAACAGAATATTTTTTTACTAATTTTGCCCAATCTATTCATAAAATCCTCTCAATATTATAACATCTATGTATTGTAGCTGAAGAATAAGTATTGACGAATTTGTTTCAGCAGGGAAGAACACTTATCTAATCATAATTTATAGTTCTGTTTACCTTTATCCTGTAAAAGCTAAGTATTTGTCTGAGAGTTTCTGCCCTATTAAGCCATTGGTGAGTGAAAATACAATTTAAGTTTTATGTGTGCTCTCAGTTCACAAGCTTTATTCCTCTCATTAGGGAATCAGATCCCTTCAGGACTTATGTGAATATATCCCTAAAATCCTTCTTAAAGTTTAAATCATAGCCAGCAGAAACTTCAATAATCATCAAAGAAGACCAGAACCCACATCACTTAATTTGCAATGACTCAATTATGTAGTCAAGACAGCAAGTCATTAGCCTCATCATCTGAACAACTCTATTTTAAATGAAACAAGAAAATATTTCCTTCCTATTTTGTTATGAAATGGCTTAAAACCATCTTTAGTAGTTAAAAAATACTCCATTACTCCTATGTGTCAAACCAACTCAGTGTTCAAGACCAGGTATTTAAAGAAATGGGCTAGAGAAGAAGGAAAAAAATAAGCAAATCTCTACTTTTATCCCCTCCTATCAAATTAACCTTATTTATTCCTTTGAAATAAATGTAATATAGCAGATTCAGAGCTAATAGTATCTCTTAAGCAGTGACTCAGCTATACAATTCCCCAGCTGATTATTTCAGAGGCAGAGCTCTCAAGGTAGACTACATGTATAAGAAACTTACATTAAAAATAAAATGAGAAACTATGTAAAAGTCAATAACTCCTTCTCTACTCCTTCCACTGTTAAAAGAACTCTGACAGATACTTTTGATCAGTTCTGGAATATAGCCTGGTTGCCCCTGTCTCAGAATCATGAACTCATTTTTAGTCTTATATCAGGGCCTAAAGTTAAATCTACAACATTTTAAGCTTCATTCAGTAAACTCTGTGTTTTGCTACTCGTGTTCAAGGTGGCGCAAATTGGAAGGAGTTTCCTTCTCCTTATTGATGGGAACATGTTAGAAGAGATGATTGACAGGGCTGCTCAGGATGTCGAGTTGTCTCTGTCTAGTAAGGGAGCTACATTCATAGGTGAGTAATTAAAACTAACTACTTATGTGGTCATATTCTGAGAGATAGACTATATAGTTCTTGAAGTATGAGACCATATCTCATTTTTTTCTTTAAGTCCCTTTGAGCAACAATGAAAATAATGAGAAATGTCTAAATGCTAAAATAATGGCAGTGGTGGAAAGTACTAACTCTTCACACAAAATGGTCACCATTTCACATAAGAGAAACACTGGGGAAGTAACTATAAAGGTACATATGTAACATGATGGAAATATTTTTAAGTCTTTTTAAAACTACATTTTCAAAGTTTAGATTCATTCAAATAACTTTTGTACTGTAATAAATGCTGAAAATGTATTTAAATAGAGGTTTAAAGAATTCATTCATGCACTACAAACTCTTTGTAATTGCCACTGGGATACAGAGAACAGGATAACAACTTTCTTACATCAGTTTCTCTGACAGCAATCATCAAGGGGTGTTAAAAGCTGAAGTGTAGGAAGAAAACATTATTTTTAACAAGAAATATTCCAGTGCAGATAAACCACTCTGAGACATAACAAATAGGTGATAATTTATTATCAATGTCATTATCAAAAAGTACTCACTAAGCTTGTCTGTGGGATGCAAATGCTTTGTACAAGATCCTTTTAGTTCTTGGCAGTCTTAAGTCCCTGAAGACCCTAAAGAAGGAGAGATTTATAAATATCTCAAAAATAGAGTTTTATTATTGATTCAGTAATTTCACATTTAGCATTCTAAGTAGGCCACAACTGTTTCTGACATATAAACAGTGTTATGTATTTTTTAAGTGAAAAAAAATTAAAAACATAACTTTCTAAAGTTATTTAAATAAGTTTTTTTTCAGTGTCTATATGTTGTTTGTATTTCACTATTTAAGATTATTTATTTTGTTTAATTACTTTTAATAGATTTTTCTTTGTATTATTTTATTTTGTAGAGAAGGAATACCATTAAATGGATTAAATAAGTTAAGTTTATATGTAATTTTGTCCGTTTCAAAATCTTTATGAGACTACTAATTAATATTGGAATATTATAAATTTAAACATAGTATATGTACATTATATGGTACTGGTACAGGGTTTTATCAATTGTAAAGTAAGTGGAATCTAATATTATGCTTGGTTAATGACGAGGATACTTAAGCATTTAGGTTTCAGGATATAAATATTCATTTTTTTAAAAGTGAACATTGTAGACAACAGTGGGATGTAGTAGAAAGAAACTGAATTATGACCTTTGTTAATCCTGTTCTTATCAAATATCCCCTCCACTTTATATCATTAGTAGTTAGATCTGGCTTTGCTATTGACTTCAAAATATAACTGAAATAATATGGGGGGAAAAAAAGCAAGATTGCTATATTTGGAGTTAGAAGATCTCAGTTCTAACTCCTATGTCATTTCAAACAATATTAATTTACTTAAGTGGATAAATGCCCTTAATTTCTTTGATCCTTAGTTTCTCTTCCAGCAAATGTAAGGTTAAAATTCATTATTGTTATGTGACTATACTTAAAGAGAGTACTATGTCTCTCAGGAAATAGGAGAAAATATTGCTGAGTTTTAAATGTTTATAATTTGTGCTTCCTATGTATTGTTCCTTATTTTGTTTGTTTTCTGGACTTGGACTTTAGGTTATTCCTACATGGATTTCGACTTTTATCTTAACTAAGGAAGAAATTGCTCTCTTTTTCCACACTTAACAACAATCTAAGACATTATTTAGTCATCACCTCCCACTTCTTTCCATCCTCCTGTTTATGTTGGGTTTTCAGCTTTGTATTTCTGATCTATCTATTGTCAGCTCACTAGCAGTCCTAGACAGAGTATAATCAATAGTAAATTTTCTTATGGTTCTGTTTTTCCCTTCCTCCATCCTTCCTTCCCCCCTCCCTCCCCCCTCCCACCTTTCCTCCCTCCCTCCCTCCTTCCTTCCTTCCTTCCTTCCTTCCTTCCTTCCTTCCTTCCTTCCTTC
>JAGFMF010011783.1:49705-72293 GCA_019455555.1 Galemys pyrenaicus | reverse complement strand
CTTCCTTCCTTCCTTCCTTCCTTCCTTCCTTCCTTCCTTCCTTCCTTCCTTCCTTCCTTCCTTCCTTCCTTCCTTCCTTCCTTCCTTCCTTCTTTTTTTTGGTGGGATTAGGATTGGGGACATTCTATACCCTACAATACCCAACGAGTGAGAATAGAGAATGAGAATGGAAACTTTATAATAACAGCTTAACTGTCTTCATTAGTATTACCCCTACAAATCAGATCAAATCTCGAATTCTTTTCAACTCTAATGGTTAAGAAAGGGCATTTCATCTCCCTTCACAGAAAGTGCCCATTTTGCTTCATTTTAGATATTTATCATAATCTCTCTAAATTTATCATGTTTGCTTTTGTAAATTTAACCTTCAGTTTTCTCTAATATTTGAATCGACCTCTTTCCTTTTCTATCTTTTTAACTTTTTCCAGTCTCTCTTTGTAAAATGCAAATACCTGCACCAGTAGAGATGATCTTGTATTGATTAGGAACTTATGCCATCACACAAAGACACATACACACCCAAAAGACAGGAGATATATACTAGTCATCCTCAGTGTTGGCTTCCCAACCAAGCATGTAGCTATTTTTGAATGAGAAGCACATGGTTAAATGTAAAACATCTGAAAAGAGTTTCAGCATCACTAGCCATCAGAGATATGCAAATCAAAACCAGAATTCAATACCACTTCACACCCACAGGCATGCCTATGATTCAAAAGACAAATAGTAACACATTTTGGCAGAATTGTGGAGAAATTAGAACCTTCACACTCTGCTGCTGGGGATGTAAAATGATGCAACTACTACAAAAAAAAAAAAAAAAACCCTCTGGCAGTTCTTCAAAAGATTATACATAGAGTTACCATTTAACCCTTCAGTCCCACCTTAAGAAAGTGAAAATACATGTCCATAAAAAAGGTGGGCTCATATCCTCATGAAAACATTTTCCTTGGCAGTCAAAAAATGGAAACAGTGCATATATCCCTTAGTGCATGAATGGACAAATAGAATGTGATATAGTCACACTGTAGAATATTATTACAGGCTAAAAACAAATGAAGCTCTAATGCAGGTGATGAACCTACTCCCTAAAGACCAAATTGTGTTATTCAACTTATATGACAAGTCCAGAACAGGAAAAAAAGAGAGAAAGTAAATTAGTGGGTGCTAGGGTTAGAGGGCTGGGGAAGGTTTGAGAGAGAGTGACTTAATGGGAGTATGGCATCTTTTTGAAGTGAGGCAAATGTCCTAAATCTGATTGTGACAATGGTTAAAGTATTCTGTGACTATACCAAAATTCATTGAGCTGTGTCCTTTCAATGGTTGAATTTTATGGTATGTGAGTTATATTTCAATAAAGCTGTTACATATGTGTCTATATATGCATATATATTTATGTATATATTTTACATATATACACACATCTCTATAAAAGTACAGTGAGAGATTAATAAATAGGTTCTGAGTAATATCTTCTTTGTCTTACTTAGGCTTGGAGATAACAATAAAATTTAGGTCAGCAGTCTTAATTCTCAATGCTTATATGAAATAAACCTCAGATTCTTGGCAAATCCACAAAGATTACAGGAAGTGAAATGATCCCTGCCTAATTATTGCCTTGCAGAAAAGACAGTGTTCACTAAGTCTGACAGTGAAAGTGAGAAGATCCAAAATGTTTTTTTTTTTTTTTTTTTTCACAATTGCAAGGATTGAAAACAAACACCACTATTCTCTCCAGACCCACGGTTGTCAATTTAAGTAGAACAGAGAACTATAATTTTGTGGCAATTACGTTAAAAATACAAGTAAGAGATTTGAGATTTGTGCATACAAAATATTCACGAAGATGCATAAAGTGAAATTATATTTCCAAAGATTGACTAATGAGCAATCAGTGAGTGAGGTTCCTTCCAGGGAATTATCCACACTGTACTGCTTCTGTAGTGTTCCAGAATACCTCAGGATGTCTGATTTATACTAAATTATTGTCTTTCAGGCTTGCAAAATTTACACCAAAAAAATACATTTATTTTAGAATCCAAGCACAACTCCAATTTTATATATGTTGTTTCATAGTCATACAAATAATAACATACCTTGTAATGGTTGAAATTTTTCTTTCATGTGTTTTTCGTGATGATAACTCTAATATTTATGCTATATTAGTCCATTTTCCTTTGTGTAAAATATTTAATAATACATCCCCTAGTTCATCACTAAGAAAGTAATGACAATTGATCAAGCATGTTTGCAAGTTATTTGAAAACATTAAAGCAATGGCAGTGCAGCAAATGTTATCACAGTCAAATAAATACTGCCTAGGCCAAGATTCGATATGTAGCAACAGAACCTGCTGCCCTGTTTGAACTTATGATTTTATTTTATTGCTGAGTTAAACTAAACCCACACCATTAAAAAATAGTTTACAGTTTAATGTTAGCTGGTACATGTACAATTCCATAATTCTCAAAATTATACAAATGTTTTGATAGGCATTTTTAGTTTTTTTTGAATGATGAACCAGTATGAATACCTAGACCATATCCCATTTCTGGTGGGATTTAGATTCTTCTTGTCCCATGTATAGCTGATCTACTTTTTGTCCCATCCCACTGAATCTTCACTCTCACTATCTGTCTTTGATTAATTCGTCCTCAGTTGAAATTCATTACTATTTGTAGAAAGTCATTAGTTTTCATAAATTGATTTCTGTGAAGATTTATTTTACCCTATAAACTCTGCAAATGTTAGTTACCACCCATACTTGTTATCCTAGAGGAAGGAGTCATTTAGTCTACAGTAATTTCCCTTTAGTCAAAAGATTCCTTTTCTAATTGGCATCTGGACTGATGGCAAATTCTCTCATTGCCCAGAACAAAGATACTTCCTGTGTTGAGTACTAAATATTCCCTCTACAGTACCAACTTAGAGGCTTTATTTAATCTCTTTGTATTCACCATAGCAGAGTTTTATTAACAAGTAAAAATATTGACTATTACTTGTTCAGATGATTCAGCTTATAATTTTATAGAAATTTAATATAGAGGATAATACTAATTTTTAAAAGTATGAGCAAAACTGAAATCCTACGGTATACTCGACATCAAAAGAATTATTATGCTGTTGTCATTGATTATAATAATAGAATTGCTACTCTTAAAATACATTACTGATCATGTTAAATTACTGAAGTATGTTAGTTATCTTTGCTGTATAATAAACTACTATATGCTAGTGGTTTAAAACAATTTTCTCTGACAATTTCTGTGAGTTCAAAGTCTGGACTTAGCTTAGCTGTGTATTCAGCTAAGGATCTCACAAGACTTCAGAAAAGGTTTCAACCAGACTACATTCTCATTAAAGGACTGGAAAAGACTGCTTCCAAGTTAACTTAGATTGTGGGCCAAATTTGTTTATTTGCAATTATAAGCCTGAAAAATCAGGCTTCTACTGGCTATTGGACAAGGCTATGCTGAAGCCCCATTGGCTCCTGAAATTCCTTACACGTGGTTGTCCTCAAAGGCTGCTTGCTTCATCAAGGCAGCAAAGAGAGTCTTTAAAGTGATTCTGCTGACAAAAGCCTTATATAATATACCACAATCACTGAAGTGACAACCTTTGTCATATTAGGGGTAATAGGTTATGAGTAAGTTTCATAGTGGGAATGAATAATACAAGGACATGAACACCAAACTTAAGAGTCATCCATACTACCTTCCAGTATTTCCATCCCATACAGCTTCTAACAAACTCATTTTGTTGAAAACTCACAGTATATCAAGTATAGTAATGAATTTCATTCCAGACCACAACTAAAAAAAAGATGTTATTTTTATAAGGCTATATTTTTTTCTAAATATGTTCCATGGAACTCCTTTCACTATCTCATTCTTGGCAATAGCCTCCCCTTTGCTGTTCCATATTCCTACATGTCTTCTTGAGTTCGCCAAGGCATAAGGAACTGGCTGCTCCTTTTTTCCTTCACCACTTCTCAAGACAGTTTCTGCAGCTGGTAAACTTGAGAAGGTGTAACCCTCCTGTCCCCTGTCCCTGGAATATATGCAGGCTTGCTTGCTGTTTTCAGGGAAAGCAGGGAGATCCCCAAGATCAGTGTCTCAGTATGATACAAGCTCCTTGTGTGGAGGTATAGTATTCATCTACATTTGCTGTGAAACCTCAGGAACCTTTACTAGAAAAACTGGAACATGATACATGGTGCTCAGAATGCTTGCTGTGACATAGTGATAACCTCTCTTGTTTTTGACCCAGGAGCCTTGTGTCTTTTACCAGAACCTATGAAACAGAACAAGCTAATTCTGGTGGTCAAGAACATGCTAACACATCCCCGGAGACAGGCTAAGGGACAAGTTGTGGAGCAGGTAGCAAGGCAAGACTGCTGCCCAGTAAGCAATCCTCTTGCTATTTATTAGCAGTAATGCACAAGCGTAGCTGATTATGTGACAATGGCAGTAGATGCAGGGTCCAGGGGACACAAAGGGTAATCAACTTTATGGGGTACAGGAGGCATCATGTGGCCCCACATACAGGGTGGACTGCCTCTGCCGGTCCTTGGTGTAATTTCTGAGCTATTCCCAGACCACCTCAGACTATGATCACTCAATCAGTCAAATGGCTATCTGGGCATCCCTGTTTGCCTCATGATATGGGCCATTGACTCAAGGCAGTCATTCAGGAGAGCCTTATCCAGTTCTTTCACACATACACAGCTGTGTAGAGAGGCCATACACACAGGTACTGAGGCCCCATGTGGTAGAGACACCACAGCTAATGTCTTATCTTGCAGGTCGATTGAATTTAAAACCCCAGATCCTTCACAGCACTTGAAACTATTTACCCTTGGAATGTTAGATTAGAGGACTAGTATGAATTCCATTCACCCAAGTTTAAAGTCACCAACCATCTAATAATTATTTATGTTGCTAGTGTTTTCTATTTTTAAGATAGTTTGAGTTTCCCTTGCAGATGCCAAATTAGTAAACAAATCCCATGGTACTTTCCAAGGTTCAATAACATGGCCTCTGCTGTTCAAATTGGCCATACTGTTACAAAACTCAAAATATATTCAAGTGTCTGTGATCTAATGGCATTTCTACTGAAAACTTCAAACTGGGAGGAAGAGTAAAAGGAATCCCTTCCTGAGACACATACTTCTGATGAGATGCAAAACATTTTCTGAGAGGCTCTTTTTAGCACACACTAGGCAGAATAGGCAAGACAAGAATATGTCTTCCCAAGTGTAAAATTTAAGTTGCAATGGGTTATATGTTCCCTATTGCTTGATATCCAATTTTCTGTACATACCCTAAGCACATTGCCTTCCCAACACAGAATGTCACTTTTGGGAACATTTCTTAGCAACTCCTGTTCAATAAAAATGCATTATCATCATAAAACCTATACTATGCTGTGCATTTGTGCTAGAGGCTAAAATAAACCTTGATACACATTTTCTAATTTATCTTCAGAAGAACCATTTTAAGAAGGTAGTATTATCAATCTTATTTTATAGTTCAGAAGATTTAGGTTTAGTAAGGTACAATAATGCACCCGACATTACCCAGCATAAAATAGATTAAACTGACTTTAAGCCCATTTCTATTTGAGTCCAAGATACCTCTTCCTTAGTATTTTCTCCTTTAAGACTATATAATTTAGAGATATATGTATGTAGTGAAGGTACATGTATGTGTGTAAATATATACATGTGTGTAAAATAGCTTGTAACTGACAATTTCTCCAGCAATACTGAGAATAAGTAATCAGAAGATACATGTATTCTTAGCAGTGTTGCTTAATGAGATCTTTAAGACAAGATTTTCTGATGATTGAAATGTATCTCTTTAAGCAACAGATACTTCTCTCTGAATGTCTCCCTGAAGTGCTCTTTTTAAACACTTATTTCTCTGTAACTTCAGTACGTGATATAAAAAATGATTTAATCATGAGCTGTGACTATAATCATAGTTTTAGATATTGTGAGCAATGGATAAGTTCAAATGCTATGGAAAAGCTATGTAGGATTACAAAATGTCATGCCATATTTATTTTGCTTTTTGATCATTTCCTCCTTTTTTATAAACTGAAATATTGGAAACACAGCTGTGTCCTCTCTAGAGGTTGTAACTTGGCTTGCTGCAAAGTATATTTTTTGATTTACTGGTTGAAGTTTCTCTTCCTTTGTGACTTATTTAAAGTACAACATATTCATCAGAAGAAGAAAACTATGACACATGGGTAGATGGAAGTGTAGTGACAGTTGTCTGTAAGGTTGTTTTTTTTTTTATATTTGATCTGGAATAGAATGCAAAGGTTAAATATTATGTGGTTCATCTTTGTTGAGATAAGAAGAGAGAAATCCTGTATGTCTTGAATTGAGTAGACATTTTATGTCTAATTCCCTGTGACATTTTATGCCAAAAAGCACTCTATTCTGCAGGCTTAAAACACCAAAAATCTTTTATCAGAGAACAAAGTCACACACACACACACACACACACACACATCTATTGAAGTTTTCAGGCCAAGAAGTCAGAGAACTAGAAACAAATGGTTGAGACAGCTCTAGGGCATCAACATACCTGGAAGCAATGTGCTAAGACTTCTAATTGCCTACTCTCAGCAGGGTGGTTAGAAACATTGGTAGATTTTCTGTAAGCAATACTACTTGACTAATTTATGTTAAATTTGGCCCCTCAAGGGTGATTAGAGTCCTGACCTTGTTTGCTCAAGAACAATAATGTTTGACTAAGTTGTCCTCATTTGATTTGCTCAAAGGCAGCAATGTATAACTAAAAACTACCTTGTTTTCATAACTAGGTTCCAGCCACACCTATGCAGTTTCAGCAGCCCATTGGGATGTAAGGAATACAGACCATGTGTACTTTAGTCCAAGTTCCATTAGCATCACCTAAAATCTCCACATGAGGGAGGAGTAGAGCATCCATTTTTGGAACTTTCACATCTGTGGAAACATGAACTCCTCCCACATATCTGCACATGGCAGGCTCTGCCCATGGCCAGATCTGCCCAACACCTCCACCTACCTCATTTGTCTCACTTTTGCACTCCTTTCTTTTGAAAACTCTTTCAGGTCCTTATTTAAGGAGGTAGTCTGTGGGAATTAAGAACCTTTTACCTCTGTTACCTGCAAGAGATAAAGTGCATAAAATTTTTGTGCCTAGTTATTTGGGGCTACTTCAAAGCCACCAACCACTTGAGTTTAGTAACACAGACATGTATTTACTGACACTTTTTAAGGCTGATTAAGAGTTATAAGCATAATTTATTATATTCAATTGAGTTTTATTAAAACATAAACATAATTTTAATAAGAGCACAAACAGATCAAAATCAGTGAGATTTTCTTGGTACAGTTCTCTCTAGTCCTGATTCTATGCAGAAGTATTTAGATGTGCTCAATTAGTAGAAGTTCTATTGAAGACTGACAAGATTTTGATGAAAACTAAAATAAGGAAATTCATAATCAACTATATATTTCATAAAATGTGTTTTCTTCCTTTCACTTAAGCAAAATGTTATCTTGCTATAATGAAATTTCTCCATATTTGTGCTCTAAAAATACTAACAACTCAAAGAATTAAAAAAGAAATGCAATTATTTAAGTGTACAAAATATGAATATATTTAGCTCAAAATATAAGTATTAAATTAGTTCAACTGAAATTATTCATTTGAAATAGTTATTAGCAATTCCAGCATTATGTCCATCTAGTAGCTAAGATAAAGAAATAGTGTATATCCTCACCCATTTGAAATAATGTGCAACTACCAAGTGAAACTGATGCATCAAGTATACCAAGTGCAATTTCTAATTTGTGACTGCCTCTGAAAAGAGAAATTAATACAGGAAATGAAGCAAGATGGAAACTCCATATTTTTGGATGAGATCGGGCACGTTCAGTGTGGTATGGCCATAGGCAAACTCCATATTTTTGGAAAGTGAGTTTTGTCATGTGAGAACTTTGACTCTGCTGTTAAGAGGATAGCTTTGACCAGAGCTTCCAGCACAATCTTCCCAATTCCTTGAAACTGTGTTCCTCTCAGAAGTAAATGCACAGTAGAACAACCCTCAAGTCCCAGACTTAGACATGGTCTCCTTTTCTTTGGAGAACACAGAGCAAGAGTTTTTGAAAGTGTTTCCCTGTGGCCTGAAAGTTGTCACTGGTACAGAGATGAACACACTGAAGTTCATTGCATCAGTTCTCGCTTGCTCAGCGAGCCTAGGAGCATTCAAAAATAAACTATACTTTGTAGCAGGCAGGGCCCTCTCTTAAGATGGGCATAGAATAAGTGCCTAAGATTGGTACTTCTCTTAACAATGTAATGAAATTAGCACTGTTGTTACCCATATTTGAGAACATAAGAAAATAGAGTTCAAATGATGAAACCAAGACACATAATGTCTTAATTTATACAAAGACAGTCAACCTTTAAGTGGTAGAGTTTGATTCAACCCACTCAAGCTAAACTCAGATCCCTACACTTAATACCTATACTGGATGCTAACATGAACCTTTTGGGACTAGTGACTACTTCATCTGTTGCTCGTTGCTCTCTGCTCCCTCCTTGCAAACCTCAGAGGCTTTCAATTCAATTCTTTCCCCATTATTAAAGAGTTGATTGATGTCCTGTTGCTTTTCCTAACCTCATGCAACACCTTTGCTATGAATTGCATCTATATTTATTGCTTTATTTTTCCCCTCTCTCTTTGGTTCGCTGGCATTATATTTATCCATCTTCTGTCATTCCCATTAATTTTCTTACTTTAGATCATGTATTATCAAATAAATTCTTGATCTGTCATTGTTCTTCATGAACAGAATTTGATAATCAAAAATTGAATCTTTTAACTGGAATTATGGAAATCATATTATTACTATAACCAGTTATTTTTAGTTGTATTTTTTTGTTTTGCTACATTTTAACTGTTCATGAAAAAGAGAGACTTAAATTTGTAGCATGCAATGAAATTTTGTCACTTTGGATTCCAGTGGAATTTTCCACATTGACAAAGCTACTCTTCCAATTACTCAGGTTTCATTTCTGTATACAATAAAGAAAGTACATATTGATTCTTATTGTCTTTGAAAATCCAGTGCTGAGCAAAAGTGTTGCAAGATTTTTCTGTATTACATTTAAATTATCTAAAACAACTTTCTTTTGTTAATCACCAAGTATTAATAGATATGTTGCCACTGAAAGTAGGGAGTACTGTGAGGTAGGTTTACCCACAAAATAATTGACTAAGTTCCTCAACCCACTGCAGATCATTTAATTAGTATATAGCTTTAAAATAACTTATTTGAGTTATGACTACAGTTATTGAAGAATGAGAGGTGAGTAAAATAAACTAACATCATTATGTTTAGGTAGAACTTTTCAAGTAGTATCATTATGATTATGCTGCCATGAAGGAAAAAAAAGCAAGTCATTCATACAGATTGGTGTGGGAACTGCACCATACACTACAGGCGGTATTGGCACAAAAATAGATGTGTGGATAAATGGAACAGAATTGAGAGCCCAGAAGTAAATCCACATACATATCAGTGCTGAATCTATGATAAAACCATAATGATCCTATGATGGGGAAAGGAGAGTTTCTTTACTAAATGCTTCTGGGGAAACACTAGGAGTGTTGGACCACTCTCTTAACCCCATACACAAAGCTAAGTATTCAAAATGAATTAAAGATTTAGATATAAGACCTGCATTGATGCTAATGATCTAGAATCAAAATAAAGCTGATTACATTCTTTCAAAATAAGTAAAATGCACTAAATATGTTAATATGATTTGGACACAAAATAATTGTAAAACTTGAGTATTATTCAAACTTCATTCTCTTATAATATAAACAATTTAGCTAATATAATTACTTCTATATATCTCAGTGACTTAAGGAAAAGAAATTTATATATTCTTACCTGTTTGCCCTAGTAACTACCTGGGACAAAGAAGCCAGAGCTTTTTCCAGTCTTATATATTAAAACAAGATAGAAAAAAAATGCTTAGAGACTGATACTGGATTATGGTTTGAGACACATACTACATATAATTTCTTTACTGACTTAGTCTTTGAAATGGAGTTTAATCCTAATGGCTTTACTTGTGGAAAAAACACTCGGTAAGAAACAACTGATGTCAATAGTGGTATGAAAGTGGACATTAATTTCACATCCTTCTTTTAACTACATGCATTTCAAGAGAGTATCTTAGACTCTTCTACTTGGGGCCATGGATGGGAGAAAGCTGAGGACGATGGGACTGGGCAGACAATTTGACATTACTTCTCTTTACCTTTAAAAATCTGTTATATCCATGAAATATAAAATAGCCATACACACAGAAAGACACAAACATAGATTATTAAATTTATTATGTTCTGAAAACCATGTGAAATAGCTAAGAGTACTGTGGATGAGATGGTTGCCTCTCCTTAAATTCCTACAGTTAATGTAGCTGTATTAAACAACTATCTTATCATTAGTACATGAAAACACATAAATTTTTATTTTCTTTTTTAGTAATTCATAATTCTATCCATACCCTATGTCTACTGAGTACATCAAATCTCAAATATTTCTATAACTTTTTTTTTAAAAAGAGCCTTTAGCATCCATTTATTTTCTCTTCAGAAAGTAACTACAAAGAGATAATGAATATCCTCAAATCATGGGTTAGATTTCATTTTTCTTGACTAGACAGCTCAAAAGCAGAAGGAATTGTCCTTTCATTGCTAGTAATAGCTCTATACATGATAGTAAAGAAGGCTATTAAATACTGACTGCATATCATGCTGAATGTATTGCATATTATCTCAAAAATCCCCAACAAATATTGTGCTGGTTAAAGCAGAGAGTCTACCATAACCAAGCTTTAACTTTAGTTTTACAATATTATGAACTGCGTGGCAAGTTACTTTTCACTAACTTTCAATGTACTGATGGCTTTATGGCAAAATAGCTTTATGGCATGGAGTATTAAGAAAATGCTTCAACTGGTATCTGCAAAATACATAGACCAAGACCTCACATGCAATTATACATAGGGTATAAGAGTCTTAAGACTGGCAATGCTTTTCTCATTTTAATTGGATAAACTGAATCTTGGAGAGGCTTATCAACTTTCTTAGATTACAAAGTTTGTGTGTATCTAGATTTAGTAGCATCACTGGAAACAGAGATTTCTTTTTCAGATGTTTTCAAGTCAGACACATTAGTTAACAATTGCTATTATAAGAATTTATAGTACTTAGCAACTGGTTAAACTTAAGAAGTAAAACACTTCTGAATGTCTTTATACTAAACAAGAAGGTTTAAAAGCAAAATCTCCATCTGTTATTTTGGGTCGAACCAAAATGACATTTCTGGTCACATTTACAACTGCTTTTGAAACCAAATACCCAGAGTTTAGATTCATTTATGTCATTGTACCCCCCTGCTTGAACACTAATCTGTTTTCATTCAGTTCTTTTCATAGAATGCAGTATAATTGAACAGTGCAACTATAAACATGAAGCTATTTATAAAGATCAATGTGTTCCACCCCATGTCATTTGTGGAGGAAGTTCTATGTGAATCCCCTGTCCCAAATTCTGTACAATCACACTTAAAGCAAACATTCTTTAAAATGAAGCTAAAAAATGATTCAGAAAGGGCTTCCCAGCAGCATGTTCTGCAATTTGGAAAGGATTAAAGATCACTTTACAAAATCACTTAATGAGTCCTTTTCTAATCCAGCATGTTTTATTCTGTTGAGGTTTGGTATATAAGAAAAAGATAGTATGTTGGAGAGTTTGCTTGCACTTGTTTAATCCTTCTTATTTACATGATATAGTAGCATCTGGCCAAATTAATGTTAATTAACTCAAAAGTCATCTAATAGTAAAGCTATTGGTGTGTAGAAGAAAATAAGCTTTATGGCAGCAACTGAATACCTTGAGCATCACAAATATTTCAGGTTTCGGGAAGACGCCAGGCATCACAAGGGCTGCATTCTGCCTTTTGCTCGTAACCCCCAGCCCCAGTGATCTTGATGGCTCCCAAATATAGACTGCAAGATTTTAGGTGTGGGAGAGGAGTAACAGAGAAGCTTTTTGATGGTCTCTCTGTGGCATCTGAGAAGGAGGGGGAAAGGGGCAATGACTTACACTAAATGTGACCATTTGGAACCCAATTTTGTGCAAGTTTTGTATTTTTGGTAAAGCTTTTCCTGTGCACACTCAGGCAGTCTTGTTTATCAAATAGCATTATCTTCAATGCAAAGTGATCCAACTATAATTTAGAAAAGCACCTAATAAACTTCAGAGTGACTTAAATGAAAGTTTAACCATTATAAGTTCCAGGACCTGCAATAAATGAATGAAAGAACCAGAAATTTGTCTTTACCTCAAATATTTAGTCGCTTTATTCAATGGTTCTGAACAAATTCTAGTTGGAGAACTAAGAATACAAGACACAGGCTCAGTGTTAGAGGAGACAGTGACATACCCCCTGATTGTGATTAAAAGAGCAAACTTTCTAAGGATAAGCCCATCATAACCATTTCCATGGGGTGATTTCCAAAACTTGACATTCGAGCATAAGAATAATGAAAGAGTAAAACATTAGAAACAGAAGTTATGGTAAATTAATGTGCCACTCTAATCTTTTGTATTATAAAGAATATATATTGATTATAAGATAAAATATATCTGGAAATTAGAGAAAACTAGAGGAAAATAGAAATCTGATTGCTTGGAATCACTTTCTTTATTACAAATGTGATATATGCTTGAATACAAAATAACTTTGAGGCTACAGAAAATGTAATGAAAAAAGTTATTCATAATCCTTATAGATCAAAGACTAACTATAGTTCATCACTCTTAACTGGCTAGATCGTTTGATCAAATTTGTTATATTAAGGGCACTGAAAACTTAATAGCAATTTTCATGAAATCAATGCAAAGTCTTGGGTTTTATTTACAAACCTAATTAATACAGAGGAATAATACAGATCATCCAGTCATTTCATGTTTTAATTTTTTATTTTTTATTTTTTTAATATTTTGTACTTTTATTTTTCCTCAAATTTATTAATTAGGCTGTCATTTACATAACCATATAATTTGGGGAGTATGACTTCACAACTCCATTAAGTGTACATGTGTCACTCACCCTATACTAAAGCAGCAGTGCCCATGTCCCAAACACTTCCTTTCCCTATTGCTTCTTCCCTCCGCTGAATTCCCTCTGGTAACCAGTATATTTTTCACGGAGTCTAAGTATTCCTTTTGCTGTGCTTTGCCAGTTTATCTTCTCTGGTTATCTGTTTTCCACAAATGCATGAAACTATCCATTACCTACTTTTCAATTTCTGTCTTCTTGCTTAGCATAATCACCTCAAGATCACCCATTTTGTCCCCAGAGACACTATTTCATCTTTTAAATAACTGAGTGGTATTCCGTTGAGCATTTATTTCACAGTTTATCCAGTTGTCTGTTGATGGGAGTTTATTTTTTTTTCTTTCTTTTTTTTTATTAAAATATTTTAAAATTTACATATACTTGCCATTAATTGTAATCCCCATGTATTCCCCATCACCATCTCACCAGTGCACCATCACCTCAGTCCCTTGTGTTCCCATCTTCCCTTAGCCCTCCCCCTCCCCTCCACACCAGGTGTCCCCAGTCTGTCCTTGACTCCTCATTTTTGGTTTCTAGATTGGAATATTATTCAGCAATCAGAAAAGATAAACACATGCTATTTGTGGCAACATGGATAAAGCTAGAAGGGATCATGCTCAGTGAAATAAGCCAGAAGGAAAAATAAAAATATCAGATGATTTCACTTATAGAAGGGATATAGGGGAACCAAATAAGGGATCAGGAAAAAAATAATAACAATAATAATAATAAACAACAAAATTAGCAGGCAATCATAAATCAGAGACAATCTGTGAGGAAGGAGGAGGAAAAGAGATCAAAACACAAGGGGGAGAAGAGCACAAGGGACTATGGTGATGGTGCATGGGTGAATTGGTGGTGGGGAATTTTATGGAGACTACACAATGATGTAAAAGATATTAAAAAATAAATAAAACTAATTTTTTTAAAAAGATTATTTATGCATAGAAAAAAATGGGGTGTAAGTGTAAGCCAGAGTTTCAATGGATGAGAGGATTCACCAGAGACAGAATAGGGAGCAGAACAGGAGGATCTACTAAAATATACTGTTAAGGGAAACAGCAGGCAAGACAGGAGAGGTCTATTGTGCCATATGTGTGTTAGCTCTCTGGCCCAAGACTGAAGTCAGGCGTCAGCAATGATAGTGCTAAAACTTAACCCCTATGCCATCAGGGAGACCCCATTTCACATTTTAAATACTTGCATGTAACGTTAACACTTGAAGATCTTACAAGGCTCATTATCTTCATGTATTCAAATTTAAGTATCACAAGACAGTGCAATCAATAAATAGGAAAAAAAAATATCCTGTAGAATCCTCCACACCAAATGAACCCACACTAACACTTTTAAGTTCATTTAACCACTACAGTATTCTTCACTCCTTGCAGTTGGTCAGAAATCTCTTGTAATTGATTTAGCAAAATGTTCTTTCTACTCTGAAGCCCCTAATAAACAATTTTAACTTATAAGCTCTAGACAGTTGTACTGTCAACCCCAACCTAACACCACTTGAGCTCATCTGACAAAAAAAACCACAAACATCAGTATTCCTTCATTCAAAATGTGGAGGAGAGAAATTTGGTTGCAAATAACTATTTGTGAGTGTGAAGGAGATGGAGACATGGAAAGCAGGGAAACATTATACTCATGATTTGTTTTTCACTTCCCTATGACCAGAATTTTGAGTTTTATTGGGTTCTTTTGGCAGTATCTTATTTGAACTGTAAAATTGAGGCACAGTTATTTTATACTATGGCCCAGGTATTATGAAATAGACAGTGAGAACATCAAAACATTGGAGAGTAGTTGAATGTGTGTGTTTGTGTTTTGAGCAAATGTATCACTGTACATGTGAGCAAAATATAGTCACAAGTACAAGGGTAAAAAAGGAACTTTGAGACTTAAACTGACCAAAGCTCATCAAGAGCAGAGATGTTCAAGATATTATTTTGCGTATCATTAGAAACCTGTCTATAGGCAGAGAAATTTCTTCTTAGGAAGGATAATAGTGAGTTAGAAATGCAAATAAGGAGAATTATTACAACCTTGAAGAATAGAAATGAAACAAAATGAAATAATATGACAAGAAAAGGAAAATAGCATTTTTAAAATGAAGACTATATGTATGTCAGAAGAGAACAATGAATTTAATGGAATTTTATATCTTCCTACACAGGCTATAAAAACAAAGAATTGAATAAATGGATTAAGTACAGGTTTAAATATTATTGAAATATGTATTATATATTTGAGCATAACTTCTAATTTACATTAAACTTTCCCTCATGGCTATTAGGATGATTTCTTTATGAATGACAATATTTTAGGTGGATAAGAAAGGCAAATATCCAGTTATCATGGAGAAATTGTATATTTATTTTTACATATGCCACAGAATGTCAAGTTATCAAACTTACCATTAATTATTGATATTTCTCCTCTAAAACACACTAAATTATCCTATTTGACTATAGTATTTTCTCAAATTCAATACTGCCACATGTCACCTGGGAGTTTTATTGAAATGTAGGAATATTCTGCCCTCAAAGATGCTCCCACATTTCCCTGACTCTGTGCTGCTCATCCTGTTCTTAGACCACATTTTGCACAACTGGGGCTATACCAGATTGTCCATGAATATTTTCTATGTAGAAGTAACTATTCTGTATCTCTAAATGACCACTGAGCACTTGAAATGTGGCTACTACTATGGGACATTAAATATCTATTTTATAAAATTTTAATTAAATTTAAATAACCACACTGTCATCTACTAAGACACTACATAATATACTTAATCAGAAAATTGTCACTTGTATATGGTCTTTGTAAATGCAGCCATCTGTGGATATGTGAATATAAACTTTGATGAGAACATACCAACTTTGGGACAATGTACTTTGATCAATTCTTTTGGTGAGATTTACTTTCCTGGTAACTACTCACTACTCACTAGGAAAGTTCATTCTATAGTGCTCTGAATTTTACCTGCTAAAGACTGGAAAATAGAAAATGAGTTATCAAGAAATGCTACAGATCACTAAGAACATTTTAAAGCAAAATAAATCGTTCCTCTTTTTCTCTTTCCACAGAGTGAAATATCTACAAAGGCATATATACAATAGAAACTGGAGTTATATGCAATCAGAAAACTAGTTTGCCAAAATGATTCCAATTTCAGATAGGCTTTTACACTATGATTGTTTCCAACAGGATAATGGTATCATCAAAGACATGTCTAAGCCACGAACAAGAGAACTTCTTGTCTGAACTTGAAACTCAGGCATTTGAGTCACGAAGTAAATTTTGGTTCAATTCTGCCATCACTCACTCCCTATCTTGGCCTTGGGCAAAGTGCTTCTCATTGTAATATTCAACTCACACACATAAATGTGGGGACATAATGACAAATGGTGAGATGAATATTCATTGCTCAAACAAGTATAATCATAATGATACCAATAACAGTGATGAAAATAAGAATATTTTACCCTTTAAATTAATTTGCAAAGTACTTACATGGGATAGTCTTATTAGTTTTTCATTAAGATAGCAAACAGAATGACTAAAAAGCCAGGTAATTATGTTTTTGTGTTTTATTTTTTATGATTGTTGCTAATATGCTTCCAAAAACTATAATGTTATAATCTCAGTTGACTTTGGAGATATGTTTCGATGCTTCACTGCCACATCCTCTCTCACCTCATCATCAACATTGTCATCAATATCAGTATTAACTTGTTGTCATTATCATAGTTATCATTGTTTTTGATTTAATGATAATTTCTCTAAAGACTAAAGTAGAAATATCAGTATTGTTCATATCTTATTGAAAGCCAGTGGTATTTTATATAAGAATAATGATTCTCGGGCCTCCCTGGTGGCACAGCGGGTTGAGCACCGCACTGTGAAGCATCTGCTGCACAGCAGCATGAGTTCGATCCCTGGCCAGGGAGGGGACCCGCGTGGCACTGCAGACCTCTCCTGCCTCGCCCACTGCTTCCTCAGCAGTGTATCTGTTCTGCTCCCCACTCTGTCTCTGGTGAATCCTCTCACCGCCCTGGACTCTGTCCTGTACCCCAGCTCTTGTGTGCATAAATAAATAAAATCTTTAAAAAAAAAAAAGAAGAATGATTCTCTTCCATTTATAAGAATTATTTTCCTCCTTTAAAATCTACTTCTAGTAAAAGCTTTCCCTGACTAAGCTAATTAAGTTTAACTTTAAAATTTCATAAAGTAGCAAGAAAAATAGAGGTACTTCAGGCTAATAATAAGCATCCCCATCCAGAGAGTAAGATTAAAAACAAATTAAAACTTATTACAATGTCCATATTCCCAGAAAAAATTCATCTTAAAATTTCTATCATTGAAAATCATAAACAGAATTCTGACATCTTATAAATATACTCAGTAGAAGCATATGATCTTACTATAATTGTCAAATTATAAACACTAGTTAATATACTCAGTTTGATTTGGAGTTCAAAGGTTAAGAAAAAAGGACATCCAAGCGTTACACTTATAATGAAGAAAAAAGCTAAAAAAATTATGTCTATATTATTTGTGTTTGAAAAATTCCAAAACAGAGTTAAGGTCATTTCAGGTTGATATATTTATAAGGTTTTGTTAATATTTTTGATTTCTGTATTTTAAAGGTTATCACCTTTTAACATAAAGGGAGAAAAGAAGGGTGTGGATTCAATTACAAATCTAGGAACATGGGATTTGTAGTGAATTTAAACATTCTTTACTTCAACATTCTCAAATTTCAAATGAACGCAGTGAGACGGAGTGAGAAAAATTTTGGTTGTTTATTCATTACTCTTTTTTAAGTTTCTAAAATATGCTATTTCAGTCAGCAAAAAGTAAAATTAGACAAGGTCCCTGAGAAGAATATAAGTTATCAGACAGGCAGACATAATGCACATGATGGTACAGGGCATGCCAGAATACATGTCTGAGTGGAGAAAGCACGATATACACCTGGCAGATGTTACTAGGAATTTTTTTTTTCAATTTGTCACAACTGATAGGAGTTAAAATGCTTACTTTGCATAGTTTCCTAAAGACAGAAAGCAATTTTTAGATGGGTCAGTGTCTTCAGTTTCAAGACTATTACTTTAATATAAATTATGTTGCCATTAGAATGCAGGGCACTCTATAAGTCTATATTATGAAGGTATATTTATGGACATAGAAAGAACTTAATGAAATATTTATAAGTAAAAGTTCCTCAAAAGATACATTTTTTTAAAGATTTATTGTATTTATGCATACAGAGCTGGGGCACAGGAGGCCAGAGGTAAGGAAGGTGAGAGGATTCACCAGAGACAGAGTGGGGAGCAGAACAGGCAGATCGACTTTAATACACTGCTGAGGGTTGCAGTGGGGGCAGCAGGAGAGGTCTGTGGCACTATGTGGGTCCCCTCCCTGGCCAGGGATAGAACTCACGCTGCTGTGCAGCAGATGCTTCACAGTGCAGCGCTCAACCCGCTGTGTCACCAGGGAAGGCCCAAAAGATACATTCTTTAAATACTATATTGGCTCACTATGTATTTTTTTACTGGCCATGATTATTTTGTGCTTATAAATGATTGTATGTTTTTATAAAGAGAAACAAAGATGTATATACAAACATGAAATCAAATTCTGTAATGATATATCCCAAAAATTATGATATTAGCTATCTTTAAGTTGTGGAATTATGAGTATCTAGCTTTATTTCTCCAGACATTAAACATGTTTAACATCTAAAACAACTTTCAGATGTTAAACATGAACAACTTTATAACTTTATAGTAACTATTATTATTATTCATTTCATTTGCTTTTGAAGTCCTTTTTTCCAAGCTATCTAGCTGATATATTTTATGAACCCTGGATTTACTTTCTTTTTTCATTTCACAAGAATGAAGATGATGACAGCACCCCAGGCTTCAATGTTTGAGCACATTCTAGTTTTATGTCTTATTAATCAATGTTGCAAATAATATGCACATATTTCAATAAAGTGTATGAAACACTTTGCACAGTTTTCACAGGATGTTTTATCAACTCTGGAAGTCTATGAGAATCTGGCAAACTGTCAGGAAGTGAGGGTAATATAAAAGGATGCTAAAACAAAGGTTAAAAAGGTAGGGCAGAGGTAGGGAAGGTTTAGGGAGCATGTGGAAAGGACATACTAAGAACGCTGGCATGTATTCCATTTGAAACATACTGGTATCTTAGGATTGTTTTGACTGCTTTTTTCATTCAAAGCATAGGCATAAATATATCTACGTATCTATGTAAAACAAGTATATTAATAGTCATTGAAAAAAATGTCTTTTTACAAAATACTGAAGTTAAAATGTTATTTCAGTTTAAGATTATGTTATAAAGTTAACTCAAATTCATGCCTTCAACTTCATACATTCTATAATAAGATGTAATATTAGGTAGAACATGTCCTATAAGATACATTGTCAGCATCTCACTATTATTTTATATGTGTGTGTGTACATGTGGGTAATTTCTCTTCCTTTAAGGAAATTTTTCTCTAAAATCAACCTCCTAAAGAGATTTTGCCATGAGCAAATATTTAGCCATAAATAATAACATTAACAACCTAATTTTAAAATTATATTAAAGTTTGAGTTCTGCTAAAGTATGAAGCCCATTCTTTAATTCTTGTTAACACAAAGGATTGACATCAGAGTTGCCACAAACATCAAAGTTGAGAAAGCAAGGACTTAATTCTATAATTAAGTATCGCTGACATCATAAAATTGTCATGGATAAAGCTCTTTGCCTTTTAAATGCTTAAAGATGATTTAATGTCAGCCATAACCCATTTCTCAGAGGACCTCTATCCCCTGATGTCTGAGATGAAAGGATTTTACAGTTTGTTTACTTCTTCAAAGAAAACAGAACACCATTGAGAAAATGGATTAGGTAATTTAATAATTGACAATTGGAAAATTAGGCAATTTAACAGTATGAATCACTAACCATTCCTGCTGAAGACAAGTTGCCTTGCCATATTTTGTGAAATACTGGGAGCTATTGTAGTTTAGGTATCAAAGTTGGTGATAATCATAATAAGCTGTGGTAGACAATTCAATTCAGCAAATACTCATGAACACCTACCTTGTTTTGCTAGGCTTGTGAGCCTAGTCCTCGACCATGTGTAGACAAATCTCCACATAAAACCTGGATCCTGCCTTTCATAATCTGAGACATGGACATGTTATGTCACTCCCCTCTACCTCATTTTCCTCAGGTATAAAATGAGGACTATAACTACTTCTTAGGGATAAGTAACCTAGAAGCAGGAGGACCTAAACGCATTTCACTAAGCCAAATCACAAAATGTGACCTGCTCAAATGGAAAAAGAATATCTTCAGCATCCTCCACCTAAAAATGTAATTTACACATGAACTTATGGAGCATCTCAAGTTAGTCTCAAATTATTTTTTTAAGCAGCTGTAATTAATTAATAAAGCCAGGGCATATGTCAAATATATTGTATTTGCCTGAGATAGTACTTGTATGCATCTCTGATAAATAGAATTTTTAAAAAATTGTTATTGCACATGTAACCTGTGTATGTATTAGTATTAAACTAAAAAGGTATAGATAATGAATTATCTCCCATTGTGACCTTCAGATATATAAGCATTTAAATCTCTTTTTGTTATTCTTGAAAGATTTCCTGAGTAAATTCCATAATTGAATCAATGTTTCTCCACTTGCCTTGAATTCATGAGATGATGTGAGGTGTGCAATAATTGTTGTAGTGTTGGTGAGATTAATGCAGGAGGTCTGTTCACTATCCATTGAAGAAATCAGTTGTTAAACCATTCCTTTATATTTTTTTTGCATGTTAGTTTGCATATACTTTTATTTCTATGGTAATTTATTTCTATATTTCTATAGTATTTCTACAGTAGTTTTGTTATTTTTCTGCAGAGAATATCTGTCATTTTGGATTCTATACTATAAACAAAAAACCCTACTGGCATTTTAAGCAGAAAGGGCTGAAAAAAGGAAATTTGGTGCCTGTAGAATTATTTGAGGTGCTGGAGCAAAGAAGTTAAATTGAGACTTATGTCACAGAAGAGACCACCAGAGTAGCTACTTCCCCCATCATACTCCATAAGGTTTAGGAATCAGAAGGATGCCAAGGAAGTTTGATGCTTAAGAACACACTTCTCTGCCCTCCCCTCCTTCCCCTCCCCCCATGGTCCCTTTGGTTTATCTTGGCTTTTTGGTCTTGTTGAGTTTTTGTTTGATTTTGGCTATAATTGTCCATTTCCTTGAGCTTATTCTTTGTTGTTGCTGTTGTTCTTTCATATTCCTCCTAATAGTGAAGCCATCCGATATTTTTCTCTTCCCTTCTGACTTGTTTCACTGAGTATAATTCCTTCTAGTTCCATCGAGTTTCTATAAATGTCCCTAGTTTCTCATTTCTGATTGCTGAATAAAATTCCATTGTGTGTATGTACCACATCTTCTTAATCCAGTCATCTACTTTTGAGCATTTGGGTTGTTTCCAGGTCTTACCAATTACAAATAGTGCTGCAATAAACATAGGAGTACAGGTGCTCTTTTGGATCAGTGTTTTTATGTCCTTTGGGTAGATCCCTAGAAGTGGAATTGCTGGATCATATGGTAGTTCCATTCCTAGTAGACCGAGGAACCTCCATACAGTCTTCCATAGTGTTGGATTAGCTTGCATTCCCACCAGCAGTGTACTAGGGTTCCTTTTTCTCCACATCCTCGCCAGCATTGTTGTTGTTAGTTTTTTTAATGTGTGCCATTCTTACAGGTGTAAGGTGGTACCTCACTGTGGTCTTGATTTGCATTTCCCTGATTATGAGGGATGTTGAGCATTTTCTCATGTACCTGTTAGACATGTGTATGTCCTCTTTGGTGAAGTGTCTTTTAAGTTCTTCTGCCCATTTTTGATTGACTTTTTACTTTCTTGAGTCTTATGAGTTCTTTGTATATCTTTGTGATCAGACCCTTGTCTAGTGTGTGAGCGCAAAGATTTTTTTCCCATTCAGTGGGGTTTCTTTTTGTTCTGTTTAATGTTTCCTTTGCTGTACAGAAGCTTTTTATCTTGATGCAGGGACTGAGGTGATGGTGCACGGGTGGAATGGTGGTGGGTACTCCCTGGGGAACACAAATGATGTTAAATATAATTAATAATAATAATAAAAACACACTCTCCATAGCATATTGGTGGCAAAAATAAAAAGAAGGAAGGAATGAAGGGAAGGGAGGGAAGGAAAGAAGGGAGGAAGGGAGGGAGGAAGGAAGGAAGGAAGGAAGGAAGGAAGGAAGGAAGGAAGGAAGGAAGGAAGGAAGGAAGGAAGGAAGGAAGGAAGGAA
>JAGFMF010011783.1:6771-43559 GCA_019455555.1 Galemys pyrenaicus | reverse complement strand
CCTGCTCTCTGTGGTGAATCCTCTCACCCCCCCACACCTCTGGCCTGTGCCCCAGTGCTTGTATGCATAAATAAATAAATCTTAAAAAAAAAAAAAAACTGTAGTGAAGTAACTATCTGCAGATGATAGATATGTCTTTATATGTTCTCCAAGTTGTGGTTATTTTTCAGATCAAAGCAGTCATCATTCCATGAGACATAAAAATTTCAAATCTTATAAATCTGAATACATTTTAAACATCTTCCTGCTAGTGTACTATATGTACTTACTTATATTGTACATTGGATAACCCTGGTACTGTAATTAAGATTTTAGATATTAACATGTCACATGTATAAACAATCAGTTGAAGTCTTGATTTTGGAAAATTTGAGTGTGAAATAAGATGATACCTTTTTTTTAAAAAAAATTGTTTTTAACTAAGGCAACATTGGGATATCCCCATCAGATATCACCGCCATAGTGCACCCACCACCAACTCACCCATACTATACCACCACAGATCATTATGACCCCCTCATTTCCTCCCACTTCTTTCCCTTCTCCCACCCTGTGATATCTCATAAAGGAGAAGATACCTTTCAAAGCATAACACATCACTCTACATACCATAGTTTGTTAGACTGAGAGTAGCATGTGTTGATATGCTCTAAACTTTCTGACTATTTAACATTTCTTAAAATTAAAGAAACAAATTCCCAGCTTCTTTATGATCTACAGAAATTGCCTACAGGCTGTGAAAAATAATTTTAAAAAATCAAGTCTTTTAAAATTATAATTTAAGGGTCATGGAATGAGGTCTAATGACAAAGTATGGATTCAAAGCTGTTATACTGTATGCTCCATTTCTTCCCCTTTCACTTCATTTATATGATCTTGGGGATTAGTTGGGGGGGCTGCCAAGAGTCCAAAACTAAACACAATTTCCATCCAGTCATTCAGGGCAAAAGACTGGAAATAGAATATGAATATAGATTGTGAAGGCAATGGGTTTAGCAAGAGAATTGCTGGAGTCATTATGTCTGAAGTCTGAATGGCTGAATGTGTGATACAGGCAATTTCCAAGCATGATAATTTTACTTCCATTTTAATTTACTGGGACAGATATTCAGCATATAAGTAATTAGTTCTCCAATACATATTATGATCTAAAAATGAAAGTTATATTAGTTTACCTTTCTTTGATTTTTTTTATTAGATTTATTTTTAGCTGACTGGATATTTGTGACACTATTACTAACAAAATATATTTCTTGATATAAGAAGCTTTTTAAAAATGAGTGAAAATATAGTGTTTTTAAAAATTGAAATGTGACAATTATGTGATTTTTTAAAAAACACATTTGCATTTAAGTTAATATAGTGTGCCATAGATTAGACAAGAATACCAGATGTGTATGCAAGCTACAATATGGAAGCCTATGGTGGTCAGTGTTTCATATAGCTTGTATTGATGCAGTAATCATCTACCTGTTTTAGGAAACAGAACATTTAGAAGGTTTGAATGAAAAGAAAGGGGCAATTCTATTTCACACAAAAAAATAGTAAATTGTTGAATAAGTTGTTTAAGGGGTAGCAGTTTCAAATTTGAATGCACACACAGCTGAGATCACAAATTGACATATAATCAATAAAGATATACTTAACCAAATAGCTTTGAATTTTAGACAAATTTATTTGTTGCAGATCTGGATATTTGTGACAATTTCTATTACTAGGAAAGTCTATTTCTTTGATGAAGGAAGATTTTTTAAAATGAGTAGCTAATGTTTATTAAGTTTTTATTATCCATTGGTAGAAAAACTAATTCACCTCTAGTAAGATTTTGAGTAAGTCATTAGCTGAGTTTTTCTACATGTGTGTTCTTAGTTCTGTGTTGAAACTACTCCGTTCAGTAGTTTCAGTTAAGACTCAGGTGTTAAAGACATGCTTTGATATAACTTCAATGAGTGCCTTTCAAGGTACCAAGGAATGTTTTCTTATGAGAGTATAGTCCGGAAACCTTTCATTGCTTACCATAGCCATGTACACACGTGTACACACGTTCTCTACTAAAAATGCATAAATAGTCTTTCTTGCCTTATCATACACCCCTACTAAGACTTAGTCAGTGACCTATGTCTTGTATACAGGAAACATATGTGGATAAGCAAACCAACTAATAAATAATGCAGTATGCTGAAGATCAGAGGAAACTGAAAAGCAATGTCCATGCCAGGGAGTCAGTCCTTAGATACAGTGAATGACTATCATGGGCCTTGTGCAGAGAGATTGTCCTTCTTTCTTACGTTTTCTTGTTCCTCCCCTCTCTTTTCCTTCTTCATATTATTAGATAGAAGTTCAACTTCTATGTGCAATGTTCCTATTTTGAAAACAATCTAACCAAAGCACATAATAAGCAAAAATACATACAAAGGATATTGCCAATAGTCTACCAATCCAATTTATTCTCATCTTACAAATGAAAAAAAAAAAAAAAAGAGTCCTTGCAAAACTAACCAGAAATATTGAAGAGATAAAACAAAGGGTAGAATCCTGAATTCATCATGAATAGAATATGCATGCCATTGTAGTTTTATAAATCTTTGCCTTCCTACTCCATTATTTTATTTGCCATGGAAGCAAGTCTATCACATTTCTCACTAATCAAAAGAAATTTAAAACTTTTAATACATTATTTTCATCTTACAATCAATTTGCATTTTTTGTGAGCTTTATCTTGTTAGGGAAATATATTTAATATCAAAATTGCCTCTCCAACTAGAAAACATCCACAAAGATAAAAGAAAACAATTTTGTTGTTAAATAAACATAAACCAGGACATATTGCTCATCACAAGGAATATGCTCAGAGTTTGCAAGACAAAAAGAAATCTCTCCCTTTCATAAAACCAAGGAGAGACATTCATATTCTCAAGAAAAACAGTAACTGCTCTTGACAGCACCATTTATTTTTTACACATGTATTCTAAACTCACCTTGTAGTTGGCATTGTCATCTGTATTAGTTAATTGGCCTAGCTGTAAGAAAAAGCAACTTCTATTATCTTTATGCAAAGAAGTTGTTTTGCTATTCAATGTGAGAAACCCACTGAAGTTAGATTCCTACTCTCACCCAGAAACAGGAAAATGGAGGCACTGTCTTCCTGGATGAATGCATCTCAAAAGATGGTTCCAAGGTCCTTGAAAAAGACACTCCTGGTTATAATGCTTGGGAGAGGTTTATTTAGCTTAAAAAGAAGGGATTTACATACATTTCAAAGAGAGAGAAAAAAATCACAAATTTTCTATGGTAAATGATCTAAGAAAAAGTGAGGGTTTAGCTTTTCTTATTTTCAATAGGGAGAACTAAACCTCTTATTTTTAACTTGCATCTGCCCTTACAAACTTCATGGATTGATGTTACAATTACAGGTTGAATACATCCCTCTACTATCTGCAGCAATTTAGTTATTTTAAAATATTTTTGTAGATAATCTTCGGTTTTATGATTTTTTTTTAAAAGATTTATTTATTTATACGTACAAGAGCTGGGGTAGACCAGAGTCGCGGGAGGTGAGAGGATTCACCAGACAGAGCGGGGAGCAGAACAGGCAGATCAACAGAAGCACACTGCCTAGGGCAGCAGCTGAGCGAGGCAGGAGAGGTCTGCTATGCCATGTGGGTCCCCTCCCTGGCCAGCAGCAGGGATCAACCTTGTGCTGGAGTGGTTGCGGTTTTGCTTCATAGTGCGTTGCTTAACCCACTGCGCCACCAGGGAGGCCCCAGTTTTATGATTTTTATAAGTGGGAAAGAATTTAATTTTCTAACGAAGTGGCAGACATATATCTTTATTTCCAAATCAAAACTAGAAAAACAAATACTGAAAAGTATAATTTTTATGTAAATTAAACATAGAGCAGCTATGTGCTATTGAATTCATGCTCCTATTTCCTCATAGTCCAAAGACAGATTCATCTGGAAGGGTATCAAATTGCTGTCAATCAGCAGCTTAAGCTCATTGTTTTTTTCTATATTTATTTATGTTCTTATATCATTGTTCTTTTTTGTACAGTAATTGGTTATTGCCCTCAAGTATGGTCTCCATAGTTCTCCCAATACCACAGCACCTGTGAACTGTCACCATGGTCCCTTGGGCTCTTTTGTTTCTTAGTTCATTCATTTGTTTTTTTTTTTGTTTTTATGTGCCATACCTGAGTGAAATCATATTATGTTTATCTTTTTTGCCTGACTTCTTTCACTAAGCATAATACCTTTTAGATCCATCTATGTTGTTGCAAATGGCAGTGTTTCAACTTTTATTTTTTAATGCTGAGTAGTAGTCCCTTGTATATGCATACCATGCCTTCATCCAATCATCTGTCCTTGGGCATGTAAATTATTTGCAGCTCTTGGTTATTGTAAAGAATGCTGTAATGAACATAGATTTGTTCAAATAAATACTTTCATATTCTTTAGATAAATTCTCAGAATTGGGATAACTAGATCATATGACATTTCTATTTTTAATTTTTTGAGGACTCTCCATGCTGCTGTCCATATGGTTGTACCAATTTACAATTCCGTCAACAGTTTATAAATCATCCCACATTTCCTTATTCTTCCAATTGCAATACATGTTAAATTCCTCTTTCTGTTTTCTATCTGACACCATAATATCTTCCATTAATTTCTGGTGTTCATGGGGTCCCTCAGGAATCTAATCAAGGCAGAGTCTGAATTTCTGCTTGTCAGAAGGTGTACTGATAGGTTTCAGATTTCCAGATCAATCTTAAACTCTAACCAACAAAACTTATTCTCCTTTTCTGCCCCTAGCTTTCTCTCGTACTGAATACCTTAGTAATAATCCTACCATACTTGTTAAAGTGTTATTTTAAGAAAGGAGGAAAAATCCTCACATGAGTATAAACTTTGCCCTTCATTAAAGATGTAAATCCTGAGGTCTCCTACCTCTATCCTATGAGTTTGGGTCCTCTTAATACTTTCACCTTAACATGGTTAACTTGGGCACTTCCATTAGCAGTATTGCTGGATTGGAAAATTGTTTTTAAAAATCTGCAAACCCCACATCTGAACTAAAATTGGCTTAGGGAAATTACTGGAATCTAAAGTGAATTTATTTTATTTTATTTTATTTTTAAGTATGTCTTTCTTAAATAGACAGAAAGCAATGGGGAATTATATCAACCAGAGTAGTTTTGACTAGATACCTAAAATAGGTATACAGGATGTTGACCTTCCTGCACTTCTCTTACTTGTTCATGCTACATGATGATGCTTAGAGATTTTTGTCTTCCATCTGGTTATCTGTCTTCTTTTCTGTCTTCCATGCATGTACTTTTACATTGAGTGCATAATAATGTTCTCTGCTTAGTTATGCCATTTTCCTAACTATTAGCCTTTTCTCCCTTATTAAATAATTTGAGATTTGTATGGTCAGAGTTCTATCATTAGCCTTTTTGCTACCTTAAATACCTAAAAATATTTAAGTCTTCTGTTTTAAAATCTAGAGAGTGTCTATCTATAAAAATAACTTCAAATATATTCAAAAGCTTAAATGGACATTTTTCCCCAAAGTTTCCTGTACTTTATGAAATAGTACTTTATGAACCAAATTCTACTTGTTGATCAAAACCAGGCCAAAATATTAGTTCCTCTAATCACGTCCTTTCCCGCCCAAGACAAGAAAATATCAATAAAGCCAGGCAAGAATTTGTTAGTTGTGTTGCTTATGTGGAATAGACATCCAGAAGAGGAAGAGATTGTTTTTGTGTCACTTTTATAGGTTCTATTGCAAAAGTTTTATGACTGAATAAGCTATACATCCCCAATTGTTTTCCTCTAATTGTACAGATGGATATTTTTTTGCCACACTCAAATTACCTTTCCTATTCATTTCTTTTGTCTCACTTAAATGCCCTCTCCAGCCTCTGTCCATATTAATGCAGAACATACAGTTCACAATAGAAAGTGATGTTTTAACTTCACTTTTGACTACATGATTTTTGCATTACTATGTATAGATACCTAAGAAAAGTACATCCTACATGACTATTATAATAAAAATTAGTAACAAGAGTTGGAAATTCCATGAATAACAAGTGTTTAGCATGCAGTAGCTACTTATAACTAAACTATTCTTGATCTTAGTTTCACAAAATATAATAATATAGTGCTCATAATTCTATTAAACAGCAATAACTTAAGAGTCACCATACATAAAATCTCACTGTCACTTAAGAAAAATACTCAGACTCCTTGTGTCTATTAGACAAAATTAATTTTAAGTAAATAAGAGATTAATCACTATTCGTATCATATATCTAGTCATATTTAAGTCATTGGCTATTCCCTACATTGCATATTAAACGATCAGAAAACAAAGATGGGAAGAGGATCAACATCCACTATCAGTATTCTACTCAGGCACCTTGTTAAATGGTTTATATATATTATCTCAGTTTTATGGAACATTTAGTCCCATAACTCTAGCCTCATTGTGGCAGCATGTATCATTATAGAGCAGAAAGAAGCATAATTAACCTTTTAAAGTGAAAGAAATGAATGAGTATGTGGTTCAATTTAAGATACAAATAGCGAAGAACCTGCATCATTCTAGTCTGTCGTTTTATTTGTCTCTTCTTAAAGAAAGCTTCTTTATTTCCTATAGAATTGTACCTATTGTTCACCAAGCATTCTAGCTGAGAGACAACTATCTAACATAGGGGGTAGAAAATATTGCTAAGAATAGAAAATATGTCAGTAATTTATAAAGAGCTGTTTGATTAGTATTTACTAGTATTGCCTTGGCAGTGTTACAAGTTGGGCAACTTAGAGCACTGCAGTTTATTCTCAGTTCAAGAGCCTGGCAGTAGGTCTAGGTGTCAGCAGGCTTGGTTTCTTCTGAGGCCTCTCTCCTTGACTTGCAGAAGGTCTTCCTTTCTCTGTATCTCCACATTGTTTTCCTGCTGTACATTTCATTATTTATAAGAACACTTAATCATATGTGATTACAACCCACACTAATGATCTCCTTTTAACTTAATTACCACTTTAAAGACCCTGTCTCCAAATGCTGTTCTATTCTAAGACATTAGGCAATAGAATTTCAATACATGAATTGGGTTGGGACTGTGGGCACAATTCAACCCATAACACCCAACAAAACACAAAAAAGTTTAAGAATTTGGAACTAGGAATGACCATGACAATTTATTCATTTTACCTCTAGTCTTCCATTAAAAATTGATGGAACAACTAAATATGTTTAACACAATTGTTCAAAGTCTATCTACCAAATTGAAAAGGATAGCCATTTTCATATGCTTAGGGGACTATCCTCCTGCACAGCAAAAGTAAACAGTTCTTTAAGAAAGTCAACCCACAGGATAATAAACCCTTGTTACTAACACACACAAGGTATGCTTTCATTTTTTTCTTTTGTTTTGATTTTGTTGCTTTGTTGGGCTGTTTTTGTTTTACTTTTGCATCTCTCCCCTCTAAATTATTCCTTAATAGGGCCACCTCCTGCATCAGATTAAAAAGAGAAGCAAGAGCTGATACATGTTCTTGACGATATCTAAAATGCATTATTAAAATGTCAAAATTAGTCATTGTGTTTTCCTAGCATTTGATGTTTACCATTTTGCAAATATTGAAACTCACTTTAATTATGCTGAAGGAGTAGGTAAAGAACATAAATGACAGGAAAACACCCATCAAAATATGCCACTGAGCAGAAAGTGTCACCCTCTTCCTGCCTAGAAAATAACCAGTCCACCAGGAATATTCTGTGGGAATATAGCAATTTGTTCATTCTTCCTATAAGATAATTTACTGATTATTCTAAAAATGAACCCCAAATCTTCAACTTTGAATCTTCCCATAAAATTTAAAAGTAAAAATCTACTAAAAATTATGCTGTGATAACATTTCTTCTTTCATAGAATAACCACCTCTTACTATATCATATCGCAAATGTACAAAACTAAAAGATTACATATAATTTGTTACTTTCCAAGACATATCATTAAAGAAATTAGAGACAATTATATCTGCAGTGTCAAAACCATTAAAGTAAGCATAACTATCTTGAGATATTTTTTAAGAACATGAAAAATATCACTAAGATTGAGTTTTTTTAAAGAGCAAATGATACTCATCATTCATAATTTTGTAGTCCAGTAAGAAACATTAAAATATTGTTTCAGTGCTTGCTATAAAAATATGCTTCCCAGAATGGAATATCCTTCCCACATTTTAGTTTGACTAATAACAAACAGTTAGAAATGCTTAAAAGCTATTTCGTTAAAACTGGGGTGAGTTACAATGTATACTCTGCTTAAAAGGCTTAAAGGCAAAGCTCTGTTGACCCATGCTTCCTCCTCAGTCTTCTTTTCCTTGAGAACATGTTTTCAGCTACTGAATATTTTCAATTAGTTAATCTATAGAAAGAGTACAAACATTTGCCTTCTATATTGACTTTGTGTACATGCTCAGCTTCTTTTAGCATTAAACTGTAGTTATCTACATCCTACTTGATAGGCAAGATTTTTATCTTCTTTAGTTTCCTCTTAACTAGATAAGCTGAGTGTTCAGAGATTAGGAGTATATTTAAGCAAAAATTCCCAAAACCCAAATCTTCAGATATTTTGAATCACTTTAGTACACATATTATTTACTTGATGATTATCCACAAAATAATTATTGTTTAAATGAATATATTTAGTTCCCATCGACAGAGTAACAGAGTAAGATGTGTTATTTGTACATAATGGAATGCTATCCAGCTATTTAAAATAAAGTGAATTCCTGCCATTTGTGACAACGTGGATAGATAGAATGGATTATGCTAAATGAAATAAGTCAAAAGGAGAAAGAAAAATAACACAAATACCAGATGATTTAATACATGTGGGATATAGAGAAAGCAAACAAACAAACATCACAAAGGAACTGAAAAAACTAAAGCAAAATACATTCTGGAAATATGATTGCAGAATTGAGGGTACTTAAAGTGGAAGAAGAGTGAAGTGGGAACAAAGGCAGGAGGGGAACACCATGATTTATGATAAAGAAATATGGGTGCTTGGATGGGAGTGAGGGGTCATGACAGACATCTGAGAAAGTATGATCCTATTCCTCTAAATCATATACAGTGTTGTAAACCAGTGTTACTTCAATGAAGGAAAAAGATGTTAAAAAATTAAAAAGAAATGTGTGACTTTAGAAAGAAGCTGATTTCAGTCTGGGAATGATTGGTACACACAGTCAATATAAAGCATTATTATTACATTGGAACTATATGCCTTTGCCTAAGACAGTCACTGAAGTCTCTTTTCAATGTTATAAACAGTTTGCCAAGTATTGGAAAACCATGAATGACATGGCCGTGCCTCAGTGAGACTTCCTATTTTGACCTAGTTAAAAGGATGAAAAAATTTGCTTGTTTTATTATTTAATGTCAGTATTGCCTGTGTCCATGTATATATGCATACCCCCTGGAACTATCATTCCAATCACTGTTAGTTTCTGTTTCACACTTTTGGAAATCTGTGTCTCAGCATATTCTTAATTCCAAGACAATGAAAAAATTAAATCTTTGTAGACATTTCCAAGCTAATGGGCAGATATTCAATATAATAAGATGCCAACTATTCATAGGAAAATAAAATCATCATGTAGAATCTCTGAAATAAATTTAGATTTGACTGTGGAACAAAGATGATGTTTTCATACTTGCTCTACCTACCAATTGCTAATGCTCCATCACATGCTATGAAGCAGGTATTGTTTCTTATAAGAGTATCAAGAGCAGGCCCTGTACCTCAAAATCTTGAGAGTTAGTACCTCCTTTACTTTGGCAGCCTAGGCACTTTATTGCCTCACCCTCATCCTGGTCTTGCTTAGTAATACATGCATTAAGTGATGACAGCTAGAGAATCTGAGGTTATAACAAAGTTTCATTATCTTCATATTGATGAGACTTCTAATATATGCAAAATGACAAGACCGACCAAACTCTCAGGCAATTGCCTTTAGTGTTGGAAAATGATTCAATGCCTATGAATACTACACCGCTAACAAATGTGAGATATTACAGTTTTTAACCCAATTAATGTCCTCAAACATTGACAAGGGTCCTTCCCTGGGAGTAACTAAATAACCAAAGATGATAAGAACACAGTCATTGCCCTTGGGAGCTTAAGATTGATTTGTATATTAGGGATTTTGCCTCTAGTAATGGTAATAAACATGCACTGTTTTTCAGCTCTTGCTATTGATGTTAAGGTATTTGTGAGGTAGCTGGAAAAAAATTAGGAGTCTGACAAGAAGGCAAAAGACAATAGTATCTCTCAGAAAGGTCTGGCTGTCATGAGATTTACAGCTAAATGCCTAAAGAAGCAACAAGTCAACAAGTATCATGATGATTCATTTCTCTTGTGCATAAGGAAATTTAAAATAGCCCATGTTCTTTTTTTAACCAGTGGACATGATGATACTTTTAGTGAGTCAGCAACTCAAACCAAATGGAGACTGATTATCTGGATTTTCTCAAAACGTTGCCCTTACACTCAGTGAAAACTTCATTTGTGGGTACAGACTTATATAAGTGAGCAAATTAATAATATGAATTTTAGAACACTAATATTTTATTTTTAATTTTTTTAATGAATACATTACTTTTTGACAGTACAGAATATCTTCCCTCAGATGTGGTCATCATAGCTTACCCATAATCCTCCACTATAGTCCATTGTGCTCACCCTCTCACCCCAAAGAACACTAGTATTTTATTTACTAAAACAGTATCCTTTTTTGACCTAATTAAGAGGATGAAAAAGTTTGCTTGTTTTATTATTTGAAGTCAATATTGTCTGTGTATATTCTCATAGCCCCTGAAAGTGTCTTTCCAAAGTTTCTGTTCCACAAAGCATCAGGTTGCCTAGAAAGTCATTAAAACTCTCTGATATATGTAAAATCACTAAAAACTTCTAATAATCTTCAAAGAGATTCACTCTGATTTTTAATGTATTTTCAAAATCAAAATTTAAAAATCTGTTATTATTCAATAGAGTTAATTTTGATGACCAAGACTGAATGTAATAATAAGATGTAACATAATTCATTTATTTTATCAAGTGCTAAAAGATTGTTTTTGATCTATTTTCATCAAACTAGAGGAAAATTGATGATTCCCATCCAGTTTCCTGGCTTTAGAATAAAGAAGCAATGCTAAGTAAGACCTACTTTAATTTAAAGTGGACAGCCCATGACTTCAAAAATTGTCATTTATATTGCTCTATAGTTATTTTTATGTACTCCCTTTCAACTTCTCATTTCCAGTGGGGTTCATTGAATTTGAAATAATTTATGTATAAAATAGGATGAACCCAGCATACTAGAAATAGGAAATATGATTAATTTATGCCATAAACCATCACCTATATCTGTCCATTTCTAAGCTTCTGTGATCTGATGATTCTAAGGTCTTGTGAATTCAAATTCAGTGTTTCTTAACCTGTTTTACATCATCACACCTCCATGAATACATTCTAGACATTTTCCTTAATTCCCTCTCTTCCATTAAATTTTAATACTGCAGATATCATATATCTGTTAACATATATATATTAGTACATTACCCTTAAAATTTATTGAAAGAAGGGCCTCTCTGGCGGTGCAGTGGGTTGAGCAATGCACTATGAAGCAAACCACACCCACTGCAGCATGAGTTCTATCCCTGCCACTGGCTGAGGACGTGACCCACATGGTGTGGCAGACCTCTCCTGCTTCACATGCTGCTCCCCTCAGCAGTGTGTTTCAGTCTATCTGCCTGTTCTGTACTCTGCTTTGTCTCTGGGGGATCCTCTCACACACCTCTGGCCTGTACCCCAGGTCTTGTATGATAAATAAATAACTCTTTTTAAAAAATTATTAAAAGAACAAATATTTGCCAAAGAAAAATATTTACCAAAGGACAAATATTTATCCCTTTGGAAGTAATGTAATAGATGCTACAGAGTGATAAATAGCACATTGCCTGGGCATATAGTAAAAAAATAAATAAATATTTATTGTCAAACAAGATATAAGAAACTTTTTCCTTTTTTTTTAAATAACATTAGTTTATATCAAGATATGATTCAGAAAAAATAGGTTCATACCTGCTCAGATTCATGCCACCACACCATGCCAGACACCAAAACATCCATAGTCCATTCCCATAGACCACTGACTCCCTTATCCCCTTTGCTCCCACACCTATGCTCCTTCCCACTTAGTACCCTCAATTTTTCAGTCAGATTTCTAGGGTTTGTTTTGACTTAGTTTTGTCAGTTCTTTTTCTTCCTCATATGGGTGAAATTCCTTGGTATTTGTTTCTCTCTTGATTTATTTCACTTACCATTATCCCCTCCAATTCCATAACATTGTCCCAAGACTTCATCTTTTTTTAAATATCTAAATAGTAATCTCTGTCATATATAAACACATCTTAATACACTCATCTTTATTTGGGCACTTAGGTTGTTTCTATAACTTGGCTATTGTAAATAATGCAATGAATACAAGACTACATATATTCCTTCAAATTAATAGTTTTGCAATCTTAAGGTAGACATCTCAGAATGGAATTGGCATATAGCATATCAATTTCTAAAGTTTTGAGGACCTCCATACTGTTTTTTATAGGATATGGACCAGTCTACATCCCACCAAAAATGTACAAGGATTCCTTTTTCTCTACACCCTCACCAACCCCTGTTGTTTCTGGGTTTTTCTTTGTTTCTTTTTTAGTAAGGTGGTATCACGTTGTGGTTTTGATTTTGATTTCCCTGATAATAAATGATATTGAATATTTTCATGTGCATACTGGAATCTGTGTGTCTTCTCTGGAGAAGAGTCTATTTGGCTATTCTGTCCATTTTTGATTGGGTTCTTTCATTCCATGGAATTGTATGAATTCTTTGTAACTTGAATATTAGGCCCTCTTCAGATGTTTGAAATGAAGATATTAATTCCTATTCATCAAGGTGTTTTCTTTTGTTTTAATAATAGTTTCTTTCACTGTACAGAACTGTTTTAGTTTGATGTAGTCCCTTAGTTTATTTTTGTTTCTATTTTCCTTGCCATTGAAGTCAAGTTCACAAAGCTCACTGAAACCAAAGTTATGGAGTGTTTTACTTATAATTTCTTCTATACTGTTATCACTTCTGGTCTTGCATCCAAGTTTATAATCTATTTTGAGTTAATTTTAGTCCATGATGTGAGAAAGTGGTCTAGTCTTATTCTTTTGCATGTGCCTGCCCAGTTTTCCCACCACCGTTAGTTAAGGATACTTTCCTTTCCACATAGTGTACTCTTGGATACTTTGTGAAAGGATAACTGTCCATATAAATGTAGGTTTGTTTCTGGGCTCTCAATTCTAATCCATCTGTATGCTTGGCTTCATTCCAATACCATACTGTTTTGATTACTATCACCTTGTAGTGCAATTTGAAGTGTAAGAGTGTGACTATTCTACTTCCTTTTAAAGTCTTATAGCTCTCTTTGCCTTGTCTTTAACTTCCTTTATTAGGTTTATTCCTACATATTTAATACCTTTTGGTGGATTGTTTTCTTTATTTCTTTCTCTTTCAATTCAGTATTAATATAAAACCCAGATAAAACATAGAATCCTGGGAGTATCCACCAAAATTACATGGAAAATTTTGCTCATCAAGAATTATTTGGGGAAGGTTCACAGTTTCCACTATATATTCTTGTTTTCCTTAAGAGATTATATGCAAAACTGAATTATATCCTTCTTTCTTTCCACCCATCCTACCTTCTCCTTCTGGCTTCCACATCTCATTCTCTCATTCTCCCTTCTCTTTTTCTCTTAACATTTTTATGTTCTTTCCATAAGAAGACACCTTGAACTTAGGTTCTGTTTTCCTTTTCTTAGAATACTTAATACAAACTGCAATAATCTACCATATGGAAAAGAACCTGTCTTTGCTCCTTTAACATGTAGATCTACACTTGTGGGTCAAATTATTAGAAACACTGCACTTACAAATTTTTATCATAGGCCAATCAATTCACTAAAAGTTAAAAAAATTGTATGAAACTAAACCTCAGTAGTATTAATGAAATAAATAGAAGTATATAATCTAACTTTAAAAAATGCTAAATTTATGAAAACATATGGCTGGCAAAATTACCCATGATAATTCAACTGTTTCCACAGAGACAAATGTAAGAGTTTTGTTAGGAAAACTCTTGAGAACAAGTTTATTTTTGGTTCTTTTATCCCCAGAACAGAGGTCATTGTCAGAAAATCTCAGATATTCTCCCAGTGTGTGTGTGTGTGTATATATATATATATAAAACAACCAACTTTTATATATAGAGAGAGATATAGATATATATAAAAGTTGGTTGTTATTTGAAGCATTATTTTTGAGGTAAGACAAATTCCTTTGTGAATTATATATCAGAAAGTTAAAATCTAAATGAAATTTCTTTACAGTACTAACTGAATGCTTTATCTTAAACACTGTGGTGAAGCAGATCTATCTTTGCTTGTCTTCATTTTCTCAAATCTCCACAAGTATCAGTCCCTAGTTTTTTGATCTGTTGCCAACATAACAGATTAGTCAGGGTATTTTTATTTTTAAAATTAGGTCCCACATCAGCCTACATTCACAAAGACTGGTCCTATCTATCTGATATCATTCTCTATAGAAATAAAGCTACAGATTTTCTACATACTGGTCCAAAGAACACAAGTTTGCTTGTCCATGTGGTAGGTATCATATGCCATTTGAGAACTCCTCATTTTCAAATTGTTTTAGAACTAATTTTAAAATTTCTTTCTAAGACATTTTTATGAAGTAACAACGTGGAGATTGATCCCTATATATATATAGGAGAGGGGTAGATGTAAGTTCCTGAAATCTATACTAGTATTTAAGGAGGAAGGTAGGAAATGGGTGTAAGCTATCTGTTAGGAACAGGGTCCCCCAAGTCCCTATGTCCACTTATCAGCCTAATTGAGGGACAGTTGCTAGGAAACAGGAGGGAATACTTGCATCAACCCCCAAACCCTAGATCCATTTATCAGTCTGATTGGAGAACAATCCTGGACCAGGAGAGAACCCTCTCCCTTCCCCCAGTACAGAGTGGAATGTCAGAACATCAAAACAATAACACTTGCAAAAGCAATCGGTCAAAGCTAGTTTCAAGAAGGTAGACCATGTAACATGGGCAAACTCAGTGGGCCTGGGTAGCCTAGGTGACACCTTGCTTGGCCCAGGCAAGTCATTAAGATACATGATGCAACAGAGACATCTAAAGACCAAATCCCCACCCCATGCCCACTGTAACCACATAAACTCTGCTTCTCGCCTCTTCAGTGGCTACCCACACAGGACCCTCTCTGCTTGGAGAGATTTCCTGTACTTATTCTTACCTACCTATCAGTGAATCTCTTTCTTTTCTTTACCTTTGGTCTCAATGTTGAGTCCTTTCCTTGCTAAAGACAAGAACTGAGAAAGAGCCCACCAGCCTGGGCTCCTCGCACTCCAGGCTTGCTCCCAAAACCGTGATTCATCATTTTCTAAAGTTTGTATTATTTAATCCCCATAGTGCTTTTATTTCCTTATGTAGGTGCACATGAGCCCCAGAGTTTTTGCCTTTTTTCCCTCTGCATGCTTCTCTTTTTAGAGGATTATAAGTTTTCATCCTGTGACCCTTACAACAATTGATGCTCATTGATGTTAAAATATCAACTATCTGTTAAGAATAAATGTCTTGCATATACTGGTGGGTTGAAATAGTTTATCTATAATTCATTTCTTCAGCTATCAGCACACTCAACAGTTGTTGTGACTAGTATTATTTTTAAGATTTATTTATTTATGCATTCAAGAGCAGGGGTACAGGCCAGAGGCATGGGGTGGGGGTAAAAGGACTCGCCAGAGACAGAGTGGGGTACAGAACAGGCAGATCCACTAAAATACACTGCTGAGGGGAGCAGCAGGCAAGGTAGGAGAGGTCTGCTGCACCATGTGGGTCACCTCCCTGGCCAGGGATGGAACTTGCACTGAGGTGACTGAAGATACTTCATAGTGTGGTGCTTAACCTTTTGCACCACCAGGGAGGCCCCTGTGACTAGTATTTTTGAGTTTAACTTTTTAAATGTTAAATTTTTTTCAACTTCTCTATGTAGCTTGTAGGTTCAGCAATGGGAACATTCTTGATTCTCATTCCATTAATTTTCACAAGATTTCCCCCACATGTGCATTAAGATACTTTTTTAAAATTATTCACCTATATATTCTCATACAGACATATCACTGTGAATACTAATACAATTTTGTCATTTATTTTTAGCCAATATTTTATTAAACCATGACTTTTAATACAATTTTGTCATTTCTTTTTAGCCAATATTTTATTAAACCATGACTTTTAATATATAAATCTGATGTTTACATTACAGAAGTCTTAATTTCATTAGGGCCAAAATTTTGATGGACTTGAAAACAAAATTATATAGTCCAAGGTTAGATAGATTGTTGCATTAAGCAAATAAAGAGGACAAGTTAATTAGACAGTTAAACATTACTGACATTCTCAATTACTAAAATATGCTAATTTATTTAGTGCAATTTATGCAAAGAATTAAATATAATTTCATTTGATAAGCCTTGAAGTTTAAGAAACAATTTTAAACATTTCTATTCAAGTAATTGCTCAGCACCATGAGTACATCTTTCAATTATGTGTTAATTGACTAAAATGGGACTACATAACTATGCCATCTGTCACTAATGCTCATTCCAAATACCAGTTGATCCCTCAGTGTTAAATGTAAATTGATCTGTTCATTCAACTAGTAAATTTCACGTGTTTGATTCACTTATGCTACTTTACCACTATTTTATACTCACCACACATCAGAATTTCTTTCTAACATGGCAGTAATTGTGTCAATAAACATTAAAATTCATATCATTCAGATGTAATCCTACCCTTCTAAACATGGTCTCAAACATGATCTCAAATTAGATCCATTTGATACTTAGAGTTAGGTCCTATTATTTTATTAAATAATCAGAATAACTCTCTTTTATTTACCACCTTTAACCCAGACTAATATTTTTCAAATACTCCACTCTGGCAGTCATATGATTGAAATTTTATTATGAATAAAACAACAAAAGGATGAAAAAATCTTCAACATCATTTTAATAAAGGCCTTTTTGAAAACAAAACAACTTTTTAGTCTTTAAACACTGAAAAAAAAAAACAAAAAACAAAGGAGTATTCAAAACTTAACATATGACCATGCTTTATTCTTTCACTAACACATGGGAGGCTCTACAAATTATTCTCATTAAAGCTAATGATATTCTTGACTAAACTTCCCTAGGGTCTCAGTGGGAAATTAGAGGCTGGCATTTCTAAATTGTCTAAAGATAAAGATAGCCATGCTATACAATAATTTGAAATGTTATCCACGACTTACAAGCCATAGTTTACTTAAATGGTTTAACTTTCCTAAACACTACACAAGTTAATCCTCCCTCACAGCTAGCATTGCAAGTATTGTAGAAGTCAGGCATCTCATTACAGTGTATACTGTGGTATGCTGCCCAGTAATCCTTCTCAGGACTGAAGCAAACATTTCTTCCTTTCCTGGGAGTGTTAACAGTCTTTCCAATAATCGGCCTCAATGAAAATAAGCAAACAAACAAGTCAAGTCCTTCCCTAAGAGTGACCTGTATCTGATGACTGATAGATGAGAGCTATAAAAGCCTGGCTCCTTGCCTCAGCAGACAAAATCTCTGAATAGTTATTCCAGATAGAGTGGCTGCCTTTAGGGTTGTCTGAAGTCACTGTTGCAACTGCACCATTGCTCTCCTTCCTCTCATGCCCAATATTGTTTTGATCCTCTTTATTAATTGTTCCCAAGAGCAATCTCAAATAAATCTCCTACATGTAAATCTCAGAAACTCAAAATCTGCTTCTTGGAGAACCTGTACTGTAGTGCTGTTTCCCCTTGATTTATATGATACTTCAGGAAAACCAATATAACCTTTTATTCTATGTGAAGAAAACTTCACAGTAAATTGGACTGGAAGCAAAGAACTGAATGATGTAGGTACTAGTAATCTGATAAACTGGGGACATTTGGACACATATTTTAGTTATCAGCAGAAATCTGTTTTAGAATCATTCAAGGAAACGTGTTTTCTCAGAAAAAAAAATGGTGGGAATTTTTATCAAAAGAATATAGCACTAACTCAGATGAACTGGAATTGAAGATGGTGCATTGTACAGTAGCATTGAATTAGCTATGATGTATGCATATCCTCTGAATAAAAGTGATGGTTAGTCAGAGAAATACTTTGCCATCACAAAGAGAAATGAAGAAAGAAATATTATATGTAGTATATTAACCAAAGTATTTAGAGTGGATTACCTCTATCTTAGGTATATAGAAATGTACATATTGATAACAACATGGAGTCTGGCAGTGGAGTGAAGATAAGAGTTAAATCTATGTCCATTCCATGACAATTTCATTTACACTATATTTGTCGAAAAGTGGATTGTGTGCTTACTGAAATGGCAAAGATAACAGCAGATCTATTAGAAACACTATATAAAGAATCCTGGATGCTGGGACACTTCAACATCTCCTCCTGCTCATTTATACCCTCTAAGCATTGCTTCAGTTATAGGTTATGCAACTATAATTTTATATATATACAAGGTCTATCAAGCCAAATATAAACATACTCACAGATGTTTTAGTGAGTTTAGTCTTTGGGGAAGCAAAAACTCCCCATTATTGAATTGGAAACTGATAAATCAGCATTTCATGTGTTCAAAATTTGTTTACTCAGATCACATGGACTCAAAAAAAATTCGCTGTAGTTTTATTCTTCTAAGGAGTACAGAGTAAACCTAGTAGCCATTACAAACTGTGATTAATTGCAAAGAGCTGTACATTATGTAACTCTGTATATGGACCAGAAGACACCATTTATGGGACCCCAGTATATTATTAGCCATGCTGAAGGGCTAAACTGATAACAAGTTGATGATAAACAAATTTAATCCATTGATGACTGGTGTTTGACTTTCTTTTATTATTTTTCATAATGAAGAGAAAAACACAGCTTCTGAAAGGCATTTGTATGTGAATTTTATTCTACAAATTAACAGCTTCATAATAGATCAGTTTTATGTATGTGCATAGTACTATAATAAACCTTGGATTTACCAGGATTGAAGCGATATAAGGCTCATAACTTATACTTGTCACTGACTTAATTTCTTATATGAAATTAGAAACAGCAGTCAGAGACTTATTCTTGAGTCAACAACAGCTAAATTAATACTGTTAGTCATAATGACAACCAAGCAATAAATTATGATTGAGGATTTATAAATCTTATTACTAAAAAACTAACACAAAATACAGATCACAGAAAATAAAGCATGAGCTTTAAGTTTTGCAACTAGACAAAATCTAACTATTAAGAGAGACAGCAAATTTTATGATAAATAAGTAATCATATGATCTCATTTGTACCCCAAATGTTCAGACTTTATTTCTTCTTTAAGTGTATTGCATTTGCAACACCATGATTTTGCCAGTTAGTCATTGAAGAGGAAGACTTTAATGTGTGGCCTCCACTATGTGCTTAGTATTATGTTGTCATGGAAGAATATTAAGATTATTAATATTAATATTAAGATGATTAAGAGAAAATCTTGCCCTCAAGGAACATCCAGTCTGGAATAGATATGATACAGAAAGAAATAGTGGAAATAAAATAAGTATTATAACAGGACAGACAACCAGGAAATTAATTCTGTCAAAGTAAATAGAACATAATGCTAAGGTTAAGACCTATGAAAGGTAAAGTGTGTAGAAATATTCCAGGTTGTCAAGATGTAGGAGTGAATTCCATGTAAAAGATCACAAGACATATAGGCAATATTATATCATTAAGACATAGAGACATGAAGTATATGGCGAATTATAGAATAAAACAGGGGAAAGTGGGATGAATGTGAGTCTTTAAGAATAGTCTGAGGTCAGTATTGAAGCATAATAGTATCTACTTCTAACCCATATACAATTTTTCAATTATTCATGGACTTCAGATTAAAAATAGCATTTCAAAAGATGAATTAGTAATGATGGCACCAAATCAACCCCTGGTCACTAAACTCCAAAAAAGAGCAGTGATCTACTTTGCAGTTAGTTGCTTGATTTCTTAGAATATGTCATTAAGACACAGTATATCACACAATGCCACTGATTTGGGAGTTAGCTGATCTGGGTCTCTACAATAATCTAGATAAATCATGTCTCTTTACTGAATGTCAGCTTTTTACTTATCAGTAAGATGCTAGCTTGGGAATTCAATTTTCCCTTAAGTCTCTTGCAACTCCAAGAGTCTGATTCCTATTGAACTGAGTTTCAACCCTAAAAGAAAATCTGTTAAAGAAAAATTGTTTTTCTGAAAAAGAAAAAGGCAAGGTACGTGAAAATAAAACAGGCAAGGAATCGGAGGTCAAATGGAGAACACACTGAATATGATTTGTAAATGGCATACTCCTTAAAAAGTTCACAATTTTTGTTGAATGGCAAATCCTGATTTTTCCAAAGTTGTTTGCACATAAAAATTTTTATGGTAATTTGAAGTACATATGCAAATTTGCCTTTCATCTAGTCATGCATAACATATATGTATAAATTGTATGCATGTACATAGTATATGCATATATATGTGTACATACTTATACAGATGTGTAGAAAGAGATCTATTGGATGTGTGTGTGCGTGTGTGTGTAACCTCTAAACTGTTTTTGGGAAATTCTGATAAGGAAATTGTTTAATGTTGATAACCACATTCTAAAAAAGGCACAAAAAGAAAAAGACATTGACTTTGTAATCAGATTTGCCTGCATTTCTATGCTGACTCCATGATTTTTTAGATGCATGTTCGCTATACCTTTATTCTAGACCTCATATCCTTGATATGCAACAATGAAATAAAAATCTCAAAACCACTTTATGGCATTGACATAAGGAATATAAAGAATAGTTCATGAAATATACTAGCATACATCTGGCAGAGGTGGACACTCAATAAATACTATTTACACTTTTCTACTCATATGTGCATGTGCTTCAATGGTGCTGTGTTAGACTCAAGCCAAAATAGTGATAACTCTTCTTCAGATAAGGTCTACTTTAGGTCCTTCAGAAAAATTGTAGAAGTTGAAATTTTCAAACATCGAAAGAGACAAGTCAAAAAGATTTTCTATTGCCCTCCCACTTTTCACTCAAAACAATGTCATGAAATTTCTTGGCATTTATTATTATATTGATTTTTAAACCTCTTCTTGTAATATATATGTTTATATTTAGACATATGAGAGAGAGAAACAGACAGAAGTCTATATAAGTGTATCTGCTATAAAGGGAACTCAAAAGCATAATACACAATTACTTTCCCAGGTGTTATTCATCCAATAAGAGAATAGAAACTTTGACTAAAGGTAACCACTCTCTAAGACAATATGATAGAAAACCTGTGAGTGGAATCGGGAGTACATGCTATGAGAGACTAGAAATGAGAGATCCTGTCAGGCTGTGTGATTAACTGATTCTGCAAATGTGACAGGGCTTGAGTTGGGCTGAAAGATGGGTAGGATTTTGAGAGATGGCAAGTAATACAGGTAAACAGAATAGTAAAAGTTATTTCATGACTATGGAGAACCATAAATTAAGCAATAAATTTTCATGTAAAATCAGAGCAGCTGATTAATTAACACCTTCTGGAATTTTCCACATTGGAACCAATCTAAAAGAACTTATGACAGTGCCTGGCATTTGGTGATAACTAAAGCTTGCTGATTTGCAATTATCTAAAATGTTTCATGCGGCTTGCGAGGAGGGGGGAGAATTCAGTGGTTTTCTGTTATAGAAAAGAGTAGAAATATTGAGTCATCTAAGAGATATATGAAGCATATATTAAGATCCACAAATCCTGTGTAACCAATACTCTGTAAATATATGCCTCTTCTTTCCAAAAATACATCAGCCTGTTGTTTTGAAACCTGAGTCTCATCTTTTCTTCCCCTTATTTTTCCTAAGTACCTCTCTTTAAACCGGTGTTTAACTAGAGAATTTTCAGAGGAATTTTAGTCAAATATTAAAAGTAAATATGCACTACAAAGAAGCTCTTTTAAAAATCTTCTCTTAAATGATAGATTCTTTTTCTTCTTAACTTTATGTCAGGTTGACATCAAAAGCCTATGATTATTGAATTGTTTTCCTGTTTAGGGCAATGCAGCTGGCAGTCACCAGCATAGTTTGTTTCAAGGACTTATGAGACAAATAAAACAGAACTATTTAGGCTAATTTCCTCCTCCAAGGATGATCTGAGGGCGTCTTGCCTGGGAATAATGGGCAGTGCCCACATAAGACAATGTCCATCTAACTTGGGGGCAAAAAAATGAGTGTGCCCTTGGCAGGATAGCCCATCTGTAACCTGCTGTTTTAATTACTGGAACTGCAGTATAAATGACACAAATAACATAATGTTATAGCTTAAGAAGGTGAAAATTATCTTAATTGACCTTGATAGAATTTCTCTGTCCTAAAATAGGTAGGATTTCTCTGTCCTAAAATAGGTAGGATTTCTATATTTCTAAAATAGAGTACATCAATTTTGTACTTTATTGGTACAAAGATGTCTATACTATTTCTTTTTGAGAAATTGATAGTGAACAATGTCATAGTAAGAAAGTTTAAAAGCAGCTTGTTTGGCACACCACTATAGTTATTTTAAATAATATTTTTATTCATTTTGCTCATTATATTCTTTATTTATACTCTTTATTGATCACTTTTCAGTTTTGCCTTTATCTTGTTAAAAAAGTCACCTTAAGTATATTTATCTTTTTTTTAATTCAATGCACACTTAAAGTTTTTATCTCCATTCTTTAATGTTGCAAAGGTTTGATGTAACATAAATCTTGTTACATTATCCAAATAGAAGAAATGATATATAACATCATGTAGAACAATAAAATCATACTAAGTAGCATCACCTATAGTCAGGGGTCAGATAGTTTTTTTCTAGACAGAGCCAGAAAATAAATACTCTAGACTTTTCAGGTTTTACAGTCTCTATCGCTATCATTCAATTCTGCTGTAATAAAATAGTAGTCACAAACATTTATTAACTATAATAAAATTTAGGGGGAGCAATCTGTGTTTGGTGAAACAATAATAGTTTGCTGATCCCAGACAAAGATAATTAAAACTCAGTTTGTACATGTAGAATCCACAGATCATGCTATCCACTCTAAGAAAGAAGTTCAAACTGAAAGTTTTTTTAATTTTTCCATTACAAAGATGCTGAAAGCAGAATGGTTCATTTTCTAACAGTGCTTTCCAGTATGTTCTTCTTGCAGGTAGAAAGAAATCTTACCAAACTCTAAACATTTTTAATGTGTCCTTATCAAACATCAGGTTAGGTGTCTAGGAAGAACTGGATGGGACTGATATCATTCCAGCATCCTACTTGGTCAACCTGATGGTTGCATTCTCCTTATATAACAGTCAACATTCCAAATGCATAAAGTCTATATGTGGGATTCTTCTAAATCACTGGTTAGCATATATAGTGGTATTAAAAAAGAAAGCAAATCTATTTTAAAGCTCCAGATATAAAAATAAACACCATGGAGCTCTGTTTTAACCTTTCTGTTTGAATGTTTAGTTACTTATCCATCCATTCTTGTACCTGAAAGGACAGGGTTGACTTCCTCAAAAGAAGGCATTGATAGATGAGTTTAAATATGTTAATCTGTATTTGTACTTTTGTGACTTGAAGCATAGCCTAAGAAAATGGATGTTTTCCCCTGCTTACCATTGACAAGACTCAGGAGCCTACTGAAGATAGTCATTACTCTCTTTCAATAGGTGTTTGTAGTAAATGACAGGAAGTCTTTCCCTTTGAAAAAAGAATTTTAAATGAGAATCTGAAGATGAAACCAATTGTATTACCTAATTTCTAGTGCTATCTTTTATTCAAATGTCATGTTATCAGACAACCTTCAAAGAATGAGAAATCTATTTCTTTGACAAAATATAAAACATATGATGATAGTATATTAATGATAAATTGATTATTTATATATTAAAACTTCTTGATTTGAAGTTTACTTATTCTCCTTAGGTTTAAAAAAAGTTAGTCAAGTAGTCCTATCATTTATGTGATTATTTCAATATTTATTTGTCTTCCTACAGCCTTTAATCATTGAGTCAACACAAAAATACTCACCAACCCAGGTGTTGAGTGGTTATGGTGAAAATATAAGGTTGTTGTCCATCACAGTTTACAAAAAAATTAGAAGTACAGAGATACAGCAAAGGACACATGTTTTTGATATATTATAATTTCTTAAGTGTGATCATTGTCTTGTATAGCTAGAGAAGGGAAGTGATAGGAGAAAGGGAAGATGATCTCCAGTTTGAGGGAACAACATCGGCAGAGGCTTGAAAGTTTCCTTTAACTATCATGTTAAGGGAAATGACAGAAGTTTGGTGTGACTGAGCAGAGCACTGGAAAGCAAGGAAAGAGAAAGTCCTGGAAAGATAGATGAAGAACTATCATGAGTGGCCTTGCAGAAAAGCTGCAAAAATAGTGAACAAAATGATTGAATCAGGAGGAATATTAGATGAAAGACAAGGTGAGTGATGGTGAGGAGTTTGTGGTCCATTTTATTTCCTATTCAAATTTCAATATAAAGACTCAAAATGAAGAGCAAGAAGTTTAGTCTCAAAATCTAAAATCCAGTGTTTTCTGCCTTTAAACACTCTCAAGACCAAAGACAACAGCAGCTGTGTTACTAGAAGACTAATAAATGTCTATGAACATAATAGTGGAATTGTGCAAGTCCCTTAGGGCAATACTGTTATGACCATAAAATATAATTAAAATGTGTTGTTTTCTTTCTATTTTGAATGATTTTGTAATGCCTCCTTGTTTCCTGCCTTGCAAAAACATTGACCACACCAACATTTCATTGAACACACCCACATTAACCAGTGTCCCCTTTCTTCCAAGTCAGACATTGCTCATTCTCCACAACCCCCTTCTCAAGCCAGCAACCGATAGCAAAAAGGGAGGGTGACAAACATGCTCATCTAAAAACACAAATGGGAGGCTATATAATAAAAAGAAAACAATTTAAAAATTGTCTTTTAGGTCATTGTGTAATATTACTTATAAAATTGAAGCCTGGATACTGATTAGATAGACCTTTTTTATATTGTTAAGTTAAAATATCAAGATTTGAAAGTATTTCAACTTTAGTCCTTCTTCGCTCTCAATATAAAACCATCAAGGATGTATTTCTTGAGTTAATTTTACATATAGAGAGCAAAATTCTGAATTTGTGTTGCAAGTCCAAGCATATTCCTCCACCTACTTTCCACCATTCTCTAGTAAGTGATTTTTGCTTCTGCCTTGGAGCTTTGCTCTGCTTTCCTGTTCTCTCTTCTCAGTGAAGCATACCCCCCACCCCCAACCCAAATCCGGAGACCCTTGCTATATGAGTGTCTTTTTATCTTTTATCACCTACTTCCTCTTTGGTGAAAGATTCTCCTTACATTAAGTACCAGTCTCTGGGTCCCTATCATCCTTATTATCATCTTTCTAATGAGGTATTTGTAAAGTTGAATTGTAACTTTTTGTCTTTTTTCCTGCACTAAAATGTGAGTTTCTCGAGAACAGTGATTTGTGTGATTGCAATTTTTATGTATGCCGGCCCTTAGTAATGCGGCAGCTTATAGAAGGTGCTCCAAAAATATCAAACTAAATAAATAATTAACAGAAAATACAGAGTATCAATGAAATCAGACAATCTTTACTCAAATTATTATGTGGATTATAGGATCACAAATTAGAGTTTAGTTCCACATTTTAGTTCATCTAAAGTCATTTTCTTTAAAAAAAAAAAAGTCATTTTCTAAAGATCCAAACAGGGAGACATTTTTCTAAGTTGATTTAAAATCTTTACCTCACTTTGCTTACTAGTGGCTTAGGTAAATTTAAAGGAATTAGTCCACACTGTCTCTTAATCTTTAAATTAAAAGCACAATTAGGATATTTTATATTTACAACAAATATATTCATAATGTATGTAAATATGTGAATAACAGACCTCTACTTTTATGTAATATTGATAAGAATCTTTCAACACTACAATTAGAATCAGAAGCTCCCCAACACAAACCAAATTAGTTATAAGATGATATGGTAACTATTTCACATTGATATATGGTTACTATTTCATTTGTTTTCATGGTCTGAATTCTACATAGCAGAAATATTCAGCCTCAATATTGGAGACTCATATTTTCTAAAGTTCTTGAGCAAAAGTACTCGCTAAGACTTTCCATCAACTTCCTTGTTAGAGATGTTTCCTCCTAAATTGACGGAGATGCAGCTATTACAGGTCCTTTGAAGACCTCTGGTGGTGAAAAGGAAGCATTGTTCACCTCCCACATCACAGTTCATGAAGTTAAAGGTTTCTTGATGCACATTCTTTGTGATCTTTCTTATTTTGCCTAGGAATAGTTCACAAACTAATAACATTTCCCAAGTTATATATTTATGTTATTATAATTACTTGAGTCAACTTTTTCAATTAAAAATTGATCAAACAACAACAGCAAAAATCAACAAAAGAATAAACACCCAAGCAATCAAGCAGATTGAGGATACTGTACTAAGTCATCTTCAGTTTGAAGAATAAGCTTCAAATGAGCTGCAAATGCATTCTGCATGTATGCAGATGTTAGATAAGAAATAAAGTTTCCAATTCAACATAAGGCTGCCAAATATGGATAGGCATATTCATGTGGTTGAACTTTTAAGCTCTGGTTGAATAGCCATTCCTTAAGAAAGCTATTGAATGGATAATTTATACATGATAAAGTGCCCTCTGCAGGTTATTTTAATTCAGTATTTCAGAATTTCCCATTGAAAATTTAGTTCATCCTTGAAAAATAATTCATTGTCAATAAATTTCCACTTATAGTAGTGGTATATTATTACCAACATTGTTTACTTATAAACTTAGGTTAATTCACATATTAATCCAGGACTCCATTGTCTTTTATGTGATAATGATGGTGGTTGACTCCTAAAGTTTTGAACCTCAGAAGCTGGGTATAACATCATACTCATTGGACTTGAAATAGAACAGGTTAAGTTGTAACATCTAGAAGAAGCTACTTAATTTCCCCTAGGTTCAAAAACATTATCTGCAACATGAGAGATAGCTCTTAACTCAAGCACATGTTTAGTGCTTCAGTTCATTCCAAAGTGACACCTAAAGTATAAGAAATACTCTAAAAGACAACTATAAGCTTGTTTTTAATATGTCACTGAAATCTGTCTTCCTGAAATTTTTGTGCATTAGCATAGGTCACTCGGTGAGAACACAAGTATCCTCTCCTTTTTCTATCACTTCAGCTCTCCCTCCATTGTATACTTTCAAGTTTTCCTTGCATGTTCATTAGTCTCTCATGAGCTACCTCCAGTATGGTTGTAATAATTTTCTTGAAGATTTATTTATTTATGCATATAAAAACTGGGGTACAGGCCAGAGGTACGGGTGGTAAGAGGAGTCATCAGAGACAGAGTGGGAAACAGAACAGGTAGGTTGATTGAAATACACTAATGAGAGGAGCAGCAGGTAAAATAGGAGAGGTCTTCTGTGCCATGTGGGCCACCTCCCTGACTGGGAATGAAAACTTATGCTGCAATGGCTGTAGATAACTTCATCATGCTGTACCTTAATACTTTGCACCACCAGGAGGTCCTAGGTTGGAATAGACTTAAAATAGAGCAAACATCAAAATGTAAGTGTGCTAGTGAGTCAAAGTTTGTGATTTTTCTCTAATGCCTTAAACTTCATTCATCTTAAAGGGTCCAGCCAAAATGAAATGAAAAAATAAGAACACATGACCTTTAAAATTCATTCCAGTCTCACATTACAATTGCATGAATATTCCAGATAGAGGCCTGAAAATACAATCGGAGTTAAAAAGAACAAGTTGGGTCATAAATGCTAAATGAATGTGCAAGTTCACCTCATACATTCTCAGTGACCTGGAAAACTACTTGCAAAGTCATTTCTATAGAAAACTAAATTTCCCAAGGTTTCACTGATTTACTAGTGTGCAATAAATGAAAGAAAAATGTCATATTTCTTATCCCTCTTATGTACAGATTATTCCCCTGTATTAAAATGTTTTATTATAGGTATCTATGTTTAGCTTGGTTTTTTAAAAGATTTTATTTATGCATACAAGAACTGGGGTACAGGCCAGAGGCACGGGGAGAGATGAAAAGATTCACCAGAGACAGAGTGGGGAGCAGGACAGTGAGATCTACTGAAACACACTGCTGAGGAGAGCAGCAGGCGAGGCAGGAGAGGTCTGCTGCACCAATTGGGTCCCTCCCTGGTCAGGGATCGAACTCATGCTGCAGTGACTGAGGAAGCCCCACAGTGTGGCACTCAACCCCTTGTGCCACCAAGGAGGCCCAGCTTGGATATTTTTATTCCACTGTTATTTTTTTTCCCCATCACTATGTCTTTTATCCCCTCTCCCTTTCTTTCTCCTCTCTCTTAAGTTCAGCACCCTGATGGTATTGTTTGATGTTCACTGATTTTTTAAAGTATTTTATGTTATTGATTTGTCTGCTATGTAAATGTCCAATATTTGGGGTTTTTTTAAAGACTGATTTTAGGATTGATTGATTTTAGGATTGATTGACAAGCCTAACTTTATTTTTGTTTAGTTTTTTTTTTTTTAAGATTTATTTATGCATACAAGAACTGGGATACAGGCCAGGGTGGGATTGGGAGGTGAGAGTATTCACCAGAGACAAAGTGAGGAGAAAAACAAGAGGGTTGACTGAAATACACTGCTGATGGGGCAACAAGTGAGAAAGGAGAGGTCTGCTGTGCCATGTGGGTTACCTCCGTGGCTAGGGATCAGACTCTTACTACAGTGACTGTGGACAGCTTCACAGTGCTGCAACTTAACCCGTTGCACAACCAGGGAGGCCCCCAGTATTGCCTTTATTGTTCTGACTTGCATTATATGCTCCACTATCATTCATATATAAAATCCTGTCAAGTTAAAAGATAGATATTCACTTCATAATTCTAATTTTATGATACAGAAAATATCATTACAGAATGTATAATTAGACACTAGCTAAAACAAAGTTATAAATAAATAGAGATCCTACGAAAAATGTAGTCTTGTTAAAAAAAAAAAAAAAAAGTCCTTGGTTACTATACCAGAAAATATTTAAGAGGAACTGCCTTCTGGGCAAGCCTCACTACCAAAAGATTGTTTCCAAGAAATTGTCATTGAAAAAAAAATTCAATCAACAAACATTAAAAACCTTCATTCTGAAGGTAATCAATATTATGTTTAGGATTCTATTTTGGGCCCTCATTACAGAAAAGAAAATAAATATAGATTAGAGCTTGAACTGAAAACCCAGTTTGTAAAACATAGCCTTCTGCACTTTAGTCTCCTCATTCCAAATAAACGTTCGTACCTTAAAGATTTTCTTTGAGGGTTAAAAGAAGCAACTGATATGTCAGATTTCTATTGCAAAGTAGTTATTATCCTTTCTTTCATCTACCACCTCCCTCAACTAGACAATACCCCAAGGAAATTTTTCCATTGTGTTGGTTTAAAATTTGAACCAGTAGCCACCAACTTAGTTTGACTTTCTCAGTTCTGGAGGGTAATAACATTGGTCCTTTCTGCTTCCTGGGAAGGTGGGTTTAGACCTGCTGCTTCCCAGGATTTCTTCTTTGACAGATGGCTCTGGCAGGCTAGTCCTGTTGTCATTTTCCTGATGGCTGAGAATCCAAAAGTGTTTTTTCATGTATCACTTGGATTCTGCCATCTCACTTGCAGGTATTCACACAGCTTCCTGGTTCCAGGTAGACCTCCTGGAAAAGCAGTGAGTGAGACTTTTGGTAGCAAGAGTTTTCAGTTAATCCATGTAACCTACTATTTGTGCATAGCTTGAGGAGTAGTTCTTCCCAAGTTTATTATTAGGATCACTTGGGGACATTATTAAAAGTAAAGATTCCAGGGGCCTCTCCTAGACAGAGCAGGTCAAAGATCTGCTTTTACAGACAATAATCACATGAGGCAGTTATGATTAGCAAGTATGAACATTATCTCTCTAGAAAATTATCTGCCAAAGGGCCTGTAGAATGAACACCTACAGAAATATCAGTCAGGGAGCATGTTAAAAATCTAGATGTTTAGACTCTAGCCCATGTATCTAACTAGATATCATGCAGGACTTGCGAAAATGATAGTTCAGTTCCTAGAAAGCACCTTTCACAACAGTAGAGAAGGTAGAACATCAACATAAAAGTTCTCACACTCATAGACAAAGGTGATGGTCATTGGAAACAGAAATTGTAAGACAGCAATAGGAATGATTAAGAGGTGAACAGAGTTTGCTGTGTTTCTTAAAAATATATCCACAGTATTTTATTTTGATTTAAACATGTAAAATATGATTTTTTTCTTCCTACATATTAATATCATTGGTTGACATCATCTTCCTTTAATTGTCCCAATTGTATGTATATTTTACAAGTCAAATCTTATTTTACTCATCATTTTCAAGATAAAGTTACACCCAGAACAATAAATAACACAAAATACTGAAAATAAAAATAAGACTGTAGCACCACAACATGTAATATTTACAAGACCCAGTTACTATATACAAATCATCAAAAATATCACAAATATGAGGGCTTAGTAAATGCCATCAAAAAGTAATTTACAAGTGATAAATATTTAAATTGAGCATGACTCAATTTCACATATGAGAAATAAATATATTTAATGAAAAACAGCTAACGGGTATACAGATTAAATTTTTAAGTAAGATAAATAGCACCACTCAAAAATTCTCATCATCTAACTACTGATATTCCCTCATAATTAACATTTTATTATATGATTTGAGATTATTTTTCTTACAAGTGAATGTAATGATTCAGAAATTAATATATTCATTTTGCTATTATTAGTCATATCACAATATTGAAAAATCTGTTATTTCAAAAATTAAGTCTTGAAAAATGTGTTTTTGTTAAGATAGTCTAAAAACAGAAACTGGCTAAACATCACAGTTATAAAGGTTACTATTTTGGCCTATGAAAATGGATGCAACTTTTAAAGTCAAATTTTATTGATGGCTTCAGCTCTTAGCTTTATAGCTTACCTGGTAAATGAAAATAAGTCACATTGTAAAAGGGTACTGATCATTGCCAAAACACTGTAGACTTAAATATATTAGACTGAGTTTTAGAATTATATATACTTCATTGACTAGGGCTGCAGTTCTAAGAATATACAGTAGAAAACCATAATTAGTTCTTTATGGCCTTCAATTATACCATTTAATCCAAATGACTATGTTACCCATAGAACTACCTGATGGGGAGAAAGTTAACATACTTGCCTCATTTACTCAAAATTAAGTCTCTATTAAAATAATTAGACATGGGTACTTCTAAAATCTAAGTTGAGTTAAAATAAACATTATACTACTTAAGAAGACACAGTGGAAAGCTAAATTTAAAGACATTTTAAATATAAAGGACTTTATCCTGAAATACATTTTAATAGAACATACTATGTTTCTAATAATTACAAAAAGTAAGTCAAAATGCCTATTATCCTAATTTTCAGGTAAGAACATGCAAATTAACAGAAGTTAGATGTCTAGCCAAAGACCACATTCTTAGTGAGGGACAGAGCTGACACTTGTACCCATGCTGGCTCTAAAATCTAAAGATATAATTCAGAGAAAATTCTTTGCAGGCCTGTTGTTGAAAGAAAACCCAGACACAGTAGATGCACAGTCTATAGATAGCCTTTAACAATTTTATGAGCTTCAAGACTTCCACAAACTTCACAATAATTTAAATGTCTTTCAATATTTAGCTTCACACTCTAGACCAGAGTCACCCAAAAGAATTATCTGCAATAATAGAGGTGTTCTTTATCTGTACTGTACAAAATGGTACCTAAGTAGCCTCAAAATGGTACCTGAAAACTTAAAAAGTGTCCAATGTAACTGAAGATATAAATTTAAATTTTATTTAATTTTATCTAGTTTTAATTAAAATTACCATATATGACTATTCTTAACTTACTGGATAGAGCAATCATAGACAATATAATGTTACAACTTTAAGTTTTGAGTCCTCTTCTTCCAACGTACAGCCAAAAGAGATAAAAACATTAAAAAGCACAAGAAGGGTTCAAACACCACAACAGAACTCAACCGTGGGCCAACCAAGCTTGGGGTCATATAAGAAGGCAGGGTCACCCAGGAGTACCCAAGCCAGGAAGTCCAGAGAACTAAAAAGGGATCCACAACAACTTGCTAAATAAGACAAATTTCATCTTACTCAATGTAGTCCTAATCTTTGATCAAATTCTGCCTGAGGTTAAAGTTTATATTAAACAAGAAAAGTAGAAGCAAGCAAACATGACTTAGAAGTGGACACAAGGCATATGATCAACTCGCTTAGCGGTTAGATGATTCATGTGGCTGACATCTCTGAGAAAAAATAACCCTGGATTATAAATATAAGACCTACCTCTAATCTGTTGATTTGGGGTTATAAAATAAGATGGGAGGGGCCTCCCTGGTGGCACAGTGGGTTGAGCAATGCACTGTGAAGCAAACCACAGCCACTGTAGCACGAGTTCGATCCCTGCTGCCGGCCAGGGAGGAGACCCACATGGCACAGCAGACCTCTCCTGCCTGGCCCGCTGCTCCCCTCAGCAGTGTGCTTCCTTTGATCTGCCTGTACTGGTCCCCGCTCTGTCTGTGGTGAATCCTCTCGTCCCCCCACATCTCTGGCCTATAGCCCAGTGCTTGTATGCATAAATAAATAAATCTTTAAAAAGAAAGGATTTACCTTTAAAAGAAATAAAATAAAATAAGATGGGAGTAAAATCAAGTGATATAGAAAAAAGAAAAAACAAGCTTTAAAAATGTCAGTAAATACTACAAACAAAATCTATCTAGATGCTTGCTCCAATAGATACACCTTAAAAATGACATGGAGATCTTAACATTAAGATTGACGACTACTTCAGCAATATATTAACCAATATAGCTAACATAATAAAAAGGGAATTATAGGCCAATTTTTCTAATAAAGAAATAATTCAAAACAAAAGAAATAATAAAAAAATGCAGGAAGAATCATTTGCATGTATATACACAAAACCATTGCCTTAAAGTAACAATCACACAATGACTCTCGCAATAACAATGCTGTAGACAATAATTTGTCTACATTTGCACATTATAACGGTACTAAAGTAAATACTCAGTGTACCTTTCACAGTTCATTCTTTTATAACCACAAGGCCCATGACTACATTTCATTGAATCACTTTCTTATGTTCATTTCCATTTCCAGAGACATCACATTTTGAAATTGACAGTGTAGTGATAGAAAAGAATCTCTCTGAAGTGTACTACCTTAACTTCTTACTATTCAGAGATACATGTAACTTAAACTCATTATGACTTGTTCATTACATTTATACTGAAATATATTGCCAAGTTGCATAATTGTTATAATAAATTGGGCAATAAATATATCCATAAGTGTATATCTTATGTTAAGTGTAATCCTTATATCTAAGGATTTTCTTCTAGACTTGGACTCGCCTTGCCCTCCACTATACTTTTCTGTGTGCAGGAGTCTTATCGCTGAATGTCAGTCCATATAACTTGGCTCCTTTCATGTGACCTTAAATGTCCTTACTCCATGCCTTGCTAACAGGTCAAACTTAAGGCTTATCATATGCCAAATATTTGGCAAGCACTCAGGTACGGTTCCCTGAACCGTACCTAGTGACCTACTACAAGCTTATCTTCCTGAGCAACTTGCAGTGCCCACTCCTCCTGTAGTTGGCTCACTGTCAAAATCTGACCTGGATCACTGACCCGCCAAGGTAATTGCCTACCTGCCTGGTCTAGCAACCCCATTACCCCCAGACTCAGTGCTGACAGGACTATTTAATCCGCCATGTCAAGGAAAACACCACAAGAGTGACATTTTCTTTTTATCATATTTATTTATTTATTTATGCACAGAAGAACTAGATGCATGCAGGCCAGAGGTGGGGGAGTAGGGGAGCACAGTGAGGGTTCAGAACAGGCAGACTGACAGAAATACATTGCTGAGGAGAGCAACGGCAAGACAGGAGAGGTCTGCTGTGCCCTGTGGGTCTGCTCCCTGGCAGAACATAGGTTACTGCTGTGACAGAGCTGAGACTTAAACCCAGGGAGATACCTTTCTGTGTCTTTGCAGAACTGGTTTTTATTTTTAAAAACCTCTCACTATATTACCCACCCCCCCCAAAAAAAATAGCTGTGTTTATAAAGAAGGCCAAGGCAGAAAAAGAAGAGGAAGGGGATCAGTAGAAGAAGCAAAGGAGCAAGAGAAGGAAATTAAAAGTTATGAGTTAAATTAAAGACTATCATTAAAGGTGAATTTGCAGATATATAATTTTCTCTGAGAGAGATGTTAGAAGTCACCTTTGAATTGAGCCTTCGCTTTTGCATATTTAGTGAATGATCCTGCTCTACCTGAGGAAGCATATGGGAAATGAGCTATTGTAACTTACAGCAGTTCAAGGATTTTGCAGTGTTTATTTGTGATTTATTGATGAAAGAAGCAACGGCACTTTCTGTTTCCAGGTATTATTTCAGCAAATAATGGCATAAACTTGCTTGGATTCAGTGCCCCAGAAACAAAAAGCAATACAATTCATCCGTCTACATTTTATTGGCATTGTGTCCCAGAGAAGTACTTTTGTGGGCAGGCTGCAGAGTCAGTGAGATACAGAACTGGTTCCCCTATCTTTTTGTTGAAATTTACTTTGTACCTTATTTGATAATATTAAATCTTGGCCATGTTATAAAATCATAATTATGTATACTTCAAATAAGGAAATCCACTGTTTTCATATGTTTACAATTTGATAAGGTAGCATTGCTTTGTGTATAGCTTTCCCAATAATAATTTTGAAATTGGCTATTTATAATTACATGTTTAGGGACCAAATCAATTATATGTAATATTATTTCACAAAATCACAGCCCTACACTGTAAGAACTTGGTCAATTTACCTTACCACCTCTGGATAACTTACTTAGCTTCATTTGAGAAAAATTTATTTTCTAGTTCACTGATAAACTATTTCTCTAAGGATTGGAACTCTTTGGTAACATAAAATCAGGTCAATATAGCAAGTCAATGACAGAATTAGAAAAACTTTTCAAAAAAAGATGAAAATTTAGGGAAATATTCCATGGGCCAACATTAGACAAATAATGAAATAAGTCATGGGACATTAGCCCAGTAAAATATTTTGCATATATTTGAATTATATCTGTGAGAAATTAATTATAATATTGAAAATTATGATGTGTGCTGGCTAAGACATAGAGCTTGGTATTGCACATATACCACTGAGGAAAGACCTAACAATAGTTGTAGAATAGATAAAACACTGGAAGCAAACTAAAGAGTAAAAGACACTGTATTTGACTAATAAACTTTAGAGTGCATTTTTCAAATTTTCTGTAACAGAAAAGCAAATTAAGTTTTTTAAAATGAGACACTAAATAGTTTTTCTCTTTAAGGCAGATTTCCCCAGTGTCACTCTGTTACTTTGTAAGAATGGCATTTTCTGATTTGGTAGATAACCTCAAAAGATGGGGAAACAAATATAAGAACAATGAAACCACAATAATATCACTGGTGGCTGTATAGTAAAGTGACTTTCTCAAACTGAGGATTGTACCATATTGTCTCAGGGGTTAGGGGTTCTAGGAAAATTTAAAAGTTTTATGAGCCTTTAGTTTGAAGTCAGTATGTCTCAAACTGGCAAAACTTGCAATTTCCAGTGATTAATAAGGAAATTAAGTATTTGCAGAGACTTGTGAATTCCAATTTTTTCTAAGGATAAAAATAATCTGGGGCCTCCCTGGTGGCGCAGTGGGTTAAGCAACGTATTATGAAGCAAACCACAGCCACTGCGGGCGTGAGTTCGATCCCTGCTGCCGGCCAGGGGGGGACCCACATGGTGAGGCAGACCTCTCCTGCTGTGCCCGCTGCTCCCCTCAGCAGTGTACTTCCGTTGATCTGCCTGTTCTGCTCCCTGCTCTCTGTGGTGAATCCTCTCACCCCCCCCCCACACACACACCTCTGGCCTGTACCCCAGTGCTTGTATGCATAAATAAAATCTTTAAAAAAAATAATAATAATCTGAGGTACTAAATATACAACTGCTCATGCCTCACCCCCAGAGAGTCAGTAATCTCAGTAGGGACTATATTATGTGAAATTTAAGAATTACTTGGAGTATTGTTTCTCACCAAGCAAATTAGGCAAATGCTAAAGAAAATTGGCTCCCAGTAAAAAACTCAAAGGACTGCTTTTCTTCCCAAAGGTCAGGGGCAAGAATGTGAGATTGTTTGCCTCAAAAACCCACAGAAGGGGCCTCCCCGGTGGCGCAGTGGGTTAAGCAACACACTATGAAGCAAACCGCAGCCACTGCAGCACGAGTTCGATCCCTGCTGCCGGCCAGGG
>JAGFMF010011782.1:1371497-1385748 GCA_019455555.1 Galemys pyrenaicus | reverse complement strand
GTCACAGGTGAGTTTCCCAGAATCTGATGAGGACCCTCCTGTTCTGGGGCTTTTATACATGGGGACCCCCAGATTTCCACCAATGAGCAGGACTTCCCTGTTGTTGTGTATAAGCAATGGCATTTCTCAGACAATTGCAGAGAGGAAGTTATGCGCCAAGTGGTTGAAGCTTCAGGAAATCGGTGTCTGATGTGTGTTAATTGAGAGTAGTCACAGATGAAGCATCCCTGCCCTGTCCTCTTTGATCACGGTTGTCACGTGACTTAACTCCTGCCGGCCTCAGGCCCTCAGAGCAGCTTGTCCCTCTCAGCTTGTCCCCGGCTGGTGTGGACATGGGTGTCCCTGGGGAGGGCATGACTCTGTGTCCACAGTGAGGAGCTGAATGCAGGCGAGTCGGGCCTGTGCCCACCAAGGCCTGTGAGAAGGGATCAGGCATCTCTCTGCAGCTGCCTCCCCTCCCAGGCCCCGTTCCCCCAAGGATGCCCTGGGGGAGGTGGTCGAGCTAGTGTGTTCCCAGTGCCAACAGAGCTACCTGGGGCAGGTAGAGCTGAGGCAGTGCCCAGGGCTCAGAAATGCCATGAGTCCAGGCCGGGTGACCTGTTGTCCTGCTTTGTCCAGGCAGAGGGCTTTGCTGCATGGGGACACTCAGTGACATAACTAGGCAGTCCTGACAAAGCTGGACGAGCTGGTGACCCCAGAGCAGGCCTGTCTCCCCACAATAGCGGACCATGGGGACCTCCTGCCCTTCCCCCTCTCCCTCCTGCTTCTGGGCCATCCCTTTTCTCCTTTTAGTGGAGGAATTTGGAGCCCTTAAAGTGCTATTGGCTTTATCTCATCTTTGGAGTCTAATGTATTAAAACACACAACTATCAATTTCTATCCTATGAATGAACACCCGAGTTCTGCTACAGCTTGTGAAACAGAAATTAATCCCAGTCCCTCTGAACTACATGCCTATCCCTAAAGGCAGCTACCCATTCCTGACTTAAAGCCCTGCAGGTCAGTTTGGGGTTTTCTAGAACTTTTTATTTTTGAAAAGTATGGAACCGGCTTCTCCTTGCTATGATTGTGAGATTTACAAATGTAATTATTTGCGGCTAATTCATTGTTGCTTTATAATCTGGTACTGAATGAATATTTTGAATATCGTGCAATTTACTTGCTGGTTTTCCTTTTAATAAAAAGGAGGTTTTCCATAGCTTGGGGCTTTGCAAACAGTGCTGTTAAGAACATTTTTGTCCAGGTGGTTTGGTAACATGTGAGCACATTTCCCACAATATACACCTGGGAGTAGAACTGCTCCTAGAATTGCTTGGGTGTAGAGCAAATGAGTTGATTAGGCTTTTTATGCCACAGCTTCTGGCTTTATCACCTGCAGCCTTGATCGTGCTGATGCAGAAGGTGCTTGGCAGTGGGTGTGGGGCCGCGTGCCTGACAGATGTGCAGGCATGCATAAGTGTGCACACCTGCACCTAGAGGCCAGGGCTGTAAGGGCGGTGTCAGCCAGGACACCTGTGAGAGGACTGGCAGCATGATTACAGGAGACGCGAGGTCACGAGATGCCGAAAGAGCCCAGAGAAAGAGCTTCTGAGGGGGCTGGGAAGGTCAGTTTCCTCCTGGCTTGCCTGCCTGCGGGCTAGCCACTACGCTTGGTTAAAGTTTTATGCTCTTCTTTCTGGAGGTCTTGACCATCTTTCATTAGACGTATTCCTGTTTTTTGTTTTTATGCTATATATGTTATTGTTTAATTTTTAACTTATAAATGCCCCTAGAAAAAGCAATCCATAGGTATGATCTTGTAGCCAAGTTCCCTTATTTTAATAGTTTGTGAAGACATTTTTTTATGGGTCTGAAACCATCACCTGCTTTTATTTTTTTTAACTTTTTTTTTATTTATATATATTTGACATCAGTTGTAATCCCCATGTATTCCCCATCACTATATCACCAGTGCACCCTCACCTCAGTCCCCCGTGCTTCCGTCTGCCCTCAACCCTGCCCCACTTTCCTCCCCACCAAGTGTCCCCAATTTGTCCTTGTGTAAAGACATTTTTATTGCAGGTTTTGCAGGCACAGTCATATCATCGACAGATGATGGTCTTCTATTAATTCCCAGAGGCCTTTTACCTTGAGAGCTTTGGTTTTCCATGGGTGCAAGTGACACTCAGGACAAAGCTTGAAGGCGTGGTGCAGGGCGTCGCCACATATTCTTTATGGAAGAGATGGCCTGTGATAGCTCAGCATTGAGTAGGCGGCATCTATCTCTTCTGCTCTCTTTCCATCACAGTAACTAGACTTCTCCGTATCCTTTACTTACCAAAGCATCCTCCGTCACCCGGTCATATTGAACCCGCGTCTGTGGCCCATCAGTAAGGCAGTTACTCCTTGGGGAGGGATGATGTCACGGAGAGGTGGAGGAGCACCCTCTGGAACTCATGTGGTTCATCGCGTACCCCCTTGTGTCCACGCCGTGCTGAGCCCTGAGGAGCAGGGGCAGCAGCCACACCTGAGTGGACACGGGCATCAGACATTGCCCCAGAGCCGGCTGTCTGTGACTGCCAAGAGTGACCCAGAAGTACAGATGCGCTGGCCGATGGTAGAGGCAGGTAGGGCTGGTGGCAGGATGGGGCAGGAATGTCAGTTGAGCACTATTCCCGCAGCGGTCACCACGCCTGTTCGCTAAACCCCCATTACACGTCCTCTCTCCCCTCCACCCACATGAGTCCTGAGAAAGCACAGGTTTTTCCACTTTCTCAGTTTTAATTTCTCGAGTTTTAATTTCCCTCAGGTGTCTCACAGTAATGTCAGGCAGCACGGGAGGCTGCTTTGCTCCTTAGATGATTCAGAGGTCATGGATTGCCCAAAGCCACACCAGCCTCTTGTGCTTTTTCCTCAACCCCGAGCTTTCGCTTACTTGATTCTTATAAAATCACTTTCACCAGGGAGACAAGTTGCCATAAAATTCGGGGGAATATTTTGTCAGGGATTACCAAATGCCTGAGTGTCCAGAGACACTCAGGAGAAAGAGGAAATTTAGATTTTGGGGTGCAGATTCCCACAGAGGAGACTGCCTGAGGACAGAGTGGCTGCTGCAGTGTGTTAGTGCAGATCAGTGCGTGGGGGACGAACAGCACCCGAGACGGTTCCTGCTTCCCTGGGGCTCTAAAGGCAACCCCGCTGCCCTAGCAGGTAGGTGGTGCTCACAGGTGTGATACACGAGAGATTGCCCCTCGTTGTGGTAGTAAGTCTGCTGCAGCCTGGGTGCTCAGTCTTACCTGTACTGGCTTTCACATGGACAAGCAGGTGACCTTGAGGAGATGCAAAAACTCCTGTCCTAGATCTAAGTTTGTCCATTATTCATTCCCTTTTTTTCTTTTTTAAAGATTTTATTTATTAATGTACACAAGAGCTGGGGTACAGGCAGAGGCACGCGGGCAGAACTGTGGGTGTGTGTGTGTGTGTGTGTGTGTGTGTGAGAGAGAGAGAGAGCGAGAGAAAGAGAGAGAGAGAGAGGATCCACCAGAGACAGAGTGGGGAGCAGAACAAGCAGATCTACTGAAACACACTGCTGAGGGGACCAACGGGCAAGGCAGGAGAGGTCTGCTGTGCCATGTGGGTCCTCTCACTGGCCGGGGGTTGAACTCGCGCTGCAGTGGCTGTGGAAGCCCTACAGTGCGGTTCTCAACCCCTTGTGCCACAAGGGAGGTCCTGCCCATTATTATTTCAATGTCATTACACAACAAAATTTTCTTTTAAAAATGTGGAAAATTATTCCCAGTGGGCTGTTAGGCATTCAGGTTGGATCATGCATATGGTACCCAACGTATATATGTTACCATATCAGAATACTCTACAATAAAAAAAAACAACGTGAGGTGAAACTGGTATGGAATTTATTAAGAAGTATATTGTCTCATAGGTGAGACTCCCTGCATCTAGGGAGACAACTCAAGGTGATGATGAAGGGAAGAAAGCAGGTTGAACCATGAGCACATTGACTGGGAAAATAGGATGGTGAAGATTATTGCTCAGTTGCCAAGTCCTGGGAACAAGCTGTGAGGTCTGCTTNCCTGGTCACTCAGAGGGGGCTGGTGATCCTGCCCTCAGAGTCACACCAAGACCACCTCCCATACCGGGGATCATGAAGCTGCACACGATGCATAAGATAAAGGGAAGAAGAGAGGCGACAGGGGGAGGGTGGGGCGTCCTCCCCACCCCTCAGGCTGATTCACAGCTTTGCACAGGGGTGAGAAGCAGCAATGGTGGGCAGAGCATGTTGGCTGCCATCACATGTTGGAAGCAAAAATGCCCCCGTATAGCAAACCGGTTACCGGGAGTCTTGTGCACAGGGTGTCTGTTTGGTGAGCTGATCAGCAGCCGCAGGGCTGGCCGCAGGGGCAGCCCAGGCTCTGTGGGAGGCACCCAACCAGGCAGCAGCAGGTGGGTTGGTAGCAGGTTCTGTGGCAGTACACGGGGGTACAGCAGGCGGGCTGGCCACAGGGGGAGCAGCAGCTGGGGCGGCAGCAAGGGGAGCAGCAGGGGGAGCAGCAGCTAGGGCGGCAGCAGGGGGCGCAGCAAGGTGGGGGGCAGCTAGGGCGGCAGCAGGGGGAGCAGCAGCAAGTTGGGGGGCAGCAGGGGGCGCAGCAGGGGGTGCAGCAGGTGGTCCTGCAGCAGCTGGGCTGGCAGCAAGGGGAACAGCAGCTCATGGTGTCGGGGCGGAGGGTGGGTTCCTGTTCACCGGTCAGTGTCCCAGAATCTGATGCGGACCCTCGTGTTCTGGGGCTTTTATACACCAGACTTCTGAAATGGGGCCAAAGTACAGGGTTTTTCCTCATTCTTGTAAGCAGTGCTGTCCATAGTCATGGGGAATTATAAACAGAAGTTTTCCCCTAAGTGTTATGGATCTTTGAAAATAATTGTTTAAAGTGTTCTATTTAAGAATAACTCATAGGAAAAGATTTTTTCAGATGAAAAGAAGTAGTCATGTTATCAGCATTGTCCTGATTCCATGGCAGTGTGAGAGGTTCCCACGGGCCAGACTGATGAGGGCCGCTTCTGACTTTACTGCATCTCCTTACACATTTACTCAGGTCACTGACTGTACGTTACTTCCTTTTTCCTCTGTTTAGAAAAGAAGTGAAAGTGGTGTCTGGTGAAGGATGCAGTGGCCTTGGTGGTGGGGGTGTGCTGACATCTGAGGAGATGGGGTCCTACTCCCCTGAATCGTATGTAGAGTGTGAAACAACTTTACCACAACAGAAATAGGCCCATGGCCAAATGACAGAACTGTAAGATGTCCCAGTTTGCTTTTGTTTCAAAGATTTGTTATAACTGAGTGCTGACTAGTCATGGAATTATGTTTTCTACTCTACACCCTGTATGCCATACACCCTGTATGATGTTTTCTACTCTATTACACCCTGTATGACTGTTTAATGTATTTTGGAACAAAAGAAAATTAAAAACTAGAAAAAGAGAAAAAGAGAAATTAAATTACATAACATGATACCTGGTTATCTTGGCATCTAATGTGTTCAAAACTTTTTGAGGGTGTAATATTCATTGTATTTTATTTATTTATTTATATATATTTGACATCATTTATAGTCCCCATGGAGTTCCACCACCATTTCACCAGTGCACCATCACCTCAGTCCCTTGTGCTCTTTCTGCCCACATCCCCATCATTCTCCTTTCCCCCTCCACAAAGTGCCTCCAATTTGTCTTTGTCTTTTTGTTCTTGTTGTGTTGTGATTTTTTTTATTGTACTGTTCTTTTCCTTGAGCCCTTTTTTGTTCCTTTATATTCCTCTTAAAAGTAAAACCATCGATATTTTTTTCTTGCCTTCTGACTTATTTCACGTTTCTACAAATGACTGTAGTTTATCTTTTTTGATTGCTGAATAGTATTCCACTGCGTATATGTACCACATCTTCTTGATCCAGTCATCTATCTTGGGGCATTTGGGTTGTTTCCAGGTCTTACCAATTATAAATAGTGCTGCAATAAACACAGGAGTACAGGCATTCTTTTGGATCGGTGTTTTTGTGTCCTTTGGGTAGATCCCTTAGGAGTGGAATTGCTGGGTCATATGGTAGCTCTATTTTCAGTAGAAAGGAGAAACACACCTGTCACTCTGGACAATCACTGGCATGTCTCCTGGCATGTATGTGCCTGTGATGACCAAGAAGACAGTGACAGAAGCCACAGCTTACCCAGGACATAGTAACACCAGGTGTAGACCTTTATTTCCTTGGGGTGTAAGTACCCTTAAACAGGAATAACAAGCCCTGGGAAATCATGGAGTGCATATTGTTAGCAGACATAACAGATCTTTAAAACAAAAATTTGAGTCCATTTGTTATTAGTTATATGACATTACACAATGAAATGTCTTAATTTTCCTGAAAAATGGAGATCATAATTGTGGTAGGCTATAGTGATGTGCAGAATGAATAATACAAAAAGTACTTCATGAGCATTTAAATCCCTATATCAGGAGTGTTGCATAATAAGTCAAACACAAGATGGGGTGAGTTATTTATCAATTTATTAAGAATTTCTTGTGAAATACAAAAGTGAGACTCCCTGCATCTAGGGAGACAACTCAAGGTGATGATGAAGGGAAGAAAGCAGGTTGAACCATGAGCACATTGACTGGGAAAATAGGATGGTGAAGATTATTGCTCAGTTGCCAAGTCCTGGGAACAAGCTGTGAGGTCTGCTTTCCTGGTCACTCAGAGGGGGCTGGTGATCCTGCCCTCAGAGTCACACCAAGACCACCTCCCATACCGGGGATCATGAAGCTGCACACGATGCATAAGATAAAGGGAAGAAGAGAGGCGACAGGGGGAGGGTGGGGCGTCCTCCCCACCCCTCAGGCTGATTCACAGCTTTGCACAGGGGTGAGAAGCAGCAATGGTGGGCAGAGCATGTTGGCTGCCATCACATGTTGGAAGCAAAAATGCCCCCGTATAGCAAACCGGTTACCGGGAGTCTTGTGCACAGGGTGTCTGTTTGGTGAGCTGATCAGCAGCCGCAGGGCTGGCCGCAGGGGCAGCCCAGGCTCTGTGGGAGGCACCCAACCAGGCAGCAGCAGGTGGGTTGGTAGCAGGTTCTGTGGCAGTACACGGGGGTACAGCAGGCGGGCTGGCCACAGGGGGAGCAGCAGCTGGGGCGGCAGCAAGGGGAGCAGCAAGGTGGGGGGCAGCAAGGCCTGCAGCAGGGGGAGCAGCAGCTAGGGCGGCAGCAGGGGGCGCAGCAAGGTGGGGGGCAGCAAGGCCTGCAGCAGGGGGCGCAGCAGCTGGGGCGGCAGCAGGGGGCGCAGCAGGGGGTGCAGCAGCTGGGCCTGCAGCAGGTGGTCGTGCAGCAGGTGGTCCTGCAGCAGCTGGGCTGGCAGCAAGGGGAGCAGCACATGGTGTCAGGGGTGGAAAGTGGGTTCCTGTTCACAGGTGAGTTTCCCAGAATCTGATGCGGACCCTCCTGTTCTGGGGCTTTTATACATGGGGACCCCCAGATTTCCACCAATGAGCAGAACTTCCCTTGTGTACCTTGTTTTTGTAGTTACTGTGGAATGTCAAAGAGGAAGCTCTTCTTTAGTGTCTTAAGACATTATAAATTAGTGGGTGAGCTTTTTCTTAATTGAGAGCACTGGTTAGGAAACTTATCCTGAAATGACAAACACAGCAGCAGCACTACATCTGGTCATGTGACGGGCGTGGTCATGTGACAGTGCTGGCATCCCTGGAGGAGGTCAGAGCACACTTCCTCCTCAGCTCTGCCCCTGGCTGCTCCTAAGGGCATTCAAGGGGCCAGGGCACTGGTCTGCCTGTCAGGGATGTTACCCTCTCAGCCCAAACTGGTCTCCCAGAAAGTCTGATTCATGACTACAGCCTGTGTCTATATAGGTAACAACCTGCTCAAAATGTGTTTCCCACTTTAATCACTGGGCGAGGACGCCTGCCACCTTTCACATACGCAGCAGCACAGCAGCAGCAGGGGAGCCAGGCAGTGCCTGGGCCCTGGGCCGGGGCAGCTCCGATGCCTCGTGCTCCATCCCCACTTCTCTGTTGATGATACCAGAGGAGGCATCCCAGCGTGCACATGTTTTTTAATCTACAGATTATTGCTGAGTCAGGCTCGGTTGTTGCTGTGGCTGGTTTCCACACCTTGGCTGTTGGTAGGAGACGGGTGAGGAAACACTAAACTGTTGGTTTTCACGGGCAAGGCCGGTCAGGGTAGCCACTGCGGCCTCTTCTGCTGGATGACAGACAAGACAGTGCAGGAAGCAGACTGGTTTTTCCAAGTCAGGGCAGTGTTTACAGGCTGTGTGGGCTGCAAGGCCATGTGGGGGTGGGGAGACCTGCGCTGGCCCCTACCCTCCCCACACTGCTTCAATGTGACTGTCCCCAAGCCCCCCTCATTCACTGTTCGCTTCTGTTCTCAAGCTTCTTCAAAGTCCCTGTGTGGCTTTCTCTGATTCAAAACCAACTGAATGTTTTCAGAGATCTGAGACCAGATCATAGATCAGCATTCAAATGTGAACATTTTTAAAAGAAATGTGCAGAGCTATATACACTTGTGGGAACACGGGGGAAATCCCCAGTCCCATCTGGGTTCTTCTAAGTTGGATGGACAAACAAATTAACATCAGACAGACTTAATAGGAGAAAAAACCAAAATATGATAACACATAGATGCCGAACTTACATGGTTGTAGATGCTGAAAATTCATGGGGTGGACCAGCGATATTCTGTGTTTAAGGATCTGGAATGTCAAGGACAGAGAGGGGGAAATTTCACATGGCAAAAAGGAAGGGGAGAGCTTATCTTTATTCTGAGATAAGATGAGATTCTTAGAGGAGAACTTCATTGATACACTTAAATCTGAACCACACACATGCCCCCGACCCCACCCAACAAGCTACATTCTTCTAAGTAGAGCAGTGATTGCTTTTTGGACTAGGAAGAAAGGCAAGGGGAATGAAAGGCTGCTAGTGCCATCACTTGAAATCATCTGCTTTTTTAGTAATTGCATTAGACTCCCCAAGACTCCGAGGCCTGCACTGACCTTTAGCTCTCCAAGTCAAGGTGACACTCGGACCTACTCCGAGCACATTGAGAAGAGACTGATCCCTCAGGTGGCTGAAGGCTCAGGTGACTTGGGGATAACAGGACAGCTGTCTTCTAAGTAAACATCAGGACCAGTTTTTACTACCTTGACAGATGTTCCAGGAACTGGCCTTCAGTCTTAGGGATAGAAAATTTGATCCTATTTACATTCCCTAAACTGACAATATTTACATTCCAAGGATGAGTCCACCTCTTGGGATAAACTCACTTTCACCAAGCCTATAAAAATCAATTTATTAATTTATATAAGAAATAACTTAGAGGGCCTCCCTGGTGGCGCAGTAGGTTAAGTAACGCACTATGAAGCAAGCCACAGCCACTGCAGCATGAGTTTGATCCCTGCCTCCGGCCAGGGAGGGGACCCACATGGTGAGGCAGACCTCTCCTGCCTTGCCCGCTGCTCCCCTCAGCAGTGTGTTTCAGTCAGTCTGCCTATTCTGCTCCCCACTCTGTCTCTGGTGACTCCTCTTACCTCCCTGGATTCTGGCCTGTACCCCAGCTCTTGTATGTATAAATAAATAAATCTTTAAAAAATTTAAAAAAAAAGAAATAACTTAGAGATTTCTTTGGTTTTCTTTATTGGCATACTTTCTTCCTATAGATAGAACTGCATGAAAAGTTAAATCACAGCAAAAGGTTATTTTCTGAATAAAGACTTAGGATACCCAAATAATCCATGGGCACATGAGATGGATTTGGTATTTAGCTGTTCTGTAAATGTTGATCAGATCTTGTTGGTTAGTAGTGCTGAGTTTTTGATTGTTTTGTTCTTTTTCTGTCTACTTGCTCTATCAAAGGTTGAGAAAGGGAATGTTGCCATCTTCAACCTTAATTGGGAATTTTATATCTCTCTCTTTTTTTTTTAAAGATTTATTTATTTATGCACACAAGAGCTGGGGTACAGGCCAGAGGTGTGGGTCCACCAGAGACAGAGTGAGGAACAGAACAGGTGGACTGACTGAAACACACTGCTGAGGGGAGCAGCGGGCAAGGCAGGAGAGGTCTGCTGCGCCATGTGGGTCCCCTCCCTGGCCGGCAGCAGGGATCGAACTTGTGCTGTAGTGGCTGCGGTTTGCTTCATAGGGCATTGCTTAACCCACTGCACCACCAGGGAGGCCCTATATCTCTCTTTTTAATTATAAGGGTTTTGCTTCACATTTTGCTTCTCTATAGTTGAGACATATCCATGCTGGAATGCAATGTCTTCTTGATGGACTGACACTTTTATCACTTTATAAAGCCTTTCTCTGTGTCTGGTGGTTTTCTTTCTCTGAAATTTATTTCATCTGATATTAATATAGTTACTCCTGCTTTTGGTAAATGTTTGTATTATAAGCCTCTTTCCATCTGTCACATACAGTTGGCCTATATAATTTTATTTAAAGTGAGTTCCTTATAGGAACAGTTGGGTCATTTTAAAAATACAGTCTTTTTAAATTGGCTTATTTAAATCATTTGTACTTGAAGTTTCTCGTTTTTTTCTGCCTTCTGTACATTTGCTTGAATTACTTATTGTATTTTTCAGTTTTAAAATTGACATTTGGTTCTTGATGCTATAAAGTTGATGCTGTTTTTCATTTTTTAAGTATATTAATTGTTCACGGAAGTATTTCTATCAAGAATTTAAAATTTTTTATTTTCTTTTCTCATCTGGTTACAGATCTTTGTGATTCTTATATGTTAAGTTTTTGGTTCAGAGTTCTGGGTTGTTGGCTTCTCCAGTTCAAGTCTGGGATACATGAGACGAGAGGGAAATCTGAGTAACTCATCATCTTATGGCCCCTTGGGTGCTCATGCCCTAGCCAGTCTTCCTTCTTCTCTCGTCTTCCAGGGTCTTTGTATGTTTTGTGTTTAATGCTCAAGGAGTTTAACTGCACTTGGAAGAATATAGAAAACATCTTCCTGGTTAGCAAGTCTTCAACTGGATTTTAACTAAATATAAATCATTGAAAGCAATAAGGGAAGTTGTATCAATATAAACAGACATAAGGAAACATTAATAAGAGATAATAATATTGCATCAGTGTTCAGATCCTGCCTTTGATAATTGGCCTATGTAATTAAAGATATACACTGAGTTCTTAGAGATAATGAGGTATGTAGTGATAAAGCAAGGTTATATTATACCTTTAATTTACTCTTAAGTGATTCAAGAAAAATCAACAGTGTAGAGAAAAGTTAAGAAACATGGCAAAATCTTAACATTGAGGGAATCTGGATAAACACATATGGGAATCCTTTATATTATTTTGCAACTTTTCTCTAAAGTCTATATTTTGAAATTAAAAATTAATCAAAAAACAAATGTATGGTGAAGGGAAGAGACAGTATAAAATTAGGTACAGAACAACTAGTGGAACACTAGTCATTAAAATACCCCAATATGAGATAAATTGCAGACAATACAATTTGGAGGTTTAAAAGACAAAAATAATGGAATTCATAATGCAAATGAGATGTGTAGCTGAGTGACAATGAAAATACATATCAAAACCTATGGGTTTGGTAAAAATTGTATTGACTAAAATTCATAGTTTGAAATACTTCTAACAGGCCAGGAGAAAACCTCAAAATGATGTTTCCATCTTAGTAACTTAGAAAAATTGAATTGACAAAAAAAGCATAAAGTATAATTTAACAAAATAATAATATATACCAAAGAAGGCTAACAAAGCTAAAATTTTCTTTCTTTTGAAAAATAAACCTAACAAACTTGATAAGCCACTGACCGGACTGACCAAGGAAAAGAGAAAACCACAAATAAGTAATAGTCTGGATGAAAATGAAGACATATCTAGGAATAGAGCAGAATGTTCCATAATCAAAGCTGGCAAAAAAGTAGTCACACCTGATACACAAAAAAGTCAGTTCCAGAAGGACTCATAACTTGAAGATCAAACGCACAACATTAAAACCCTTATTTCATAATTAATGTTGATGACTTTTAGGTCCTAAGATAAATCTGGATTTCTTGAATGAGACAAAAACAGTGTTATTTTAAAAGAAATGACTGGTAACATCAAGTAGAAATTAAGAAACTCAAGGAAATTTGGTCATCAAATTTCACATTCCAAGCTGAAGGAATGCATCTAATAACACCCCCATCCCCATCTCTCATCCCCCCACTCCTGCCTCTCTCTGTCTTCTTGCTTAGTTCCTCTCCTTCCATTGCAATTTGGAAAACACATCAAGGGGGAAATCTGGGATAAAGTGGGGTTCACTGCACATGTCTCTGTTCTACAAGGATCACAATCCAAAGGGGATTATTCTCTGCAAGGTAAGTGAAATGCTCAGGCTTTTATGCCGCTGGCCTCTCTAACTATCACCTGAGGCCTTGAATGCAAGAGGCGCTTGGAAGTGTGGCCCTGAAATTCACATGCCTGATCCTGGACACCTGCAATATGATGTGGGCCTGCATGAGTGAGTGCACCTGAGCCTGGAGACCAAGGCTTTAAGGGCAGTGTCAATCAGCAGTGAAATGGCTACAGTGCAGCCCCTAGAGGACAAGTGATGGCTACAAGAGGAGGAGATCACGAGAGAACACCAGAGCAAGCCCAGAGAGAAAGAGTAAAGATTCTCTGGGGGCTGCGAGGCCTGCCAGCCTCCTGGCCCCACTGCCTTGCCAGCTTGAGGTTTGCACGACAACAGTTGGCGTGGAAAGAGCATTAAAGCATAATAAAGCCACTGAGGCAGAGAACTTGCCCTGTGCTTGTTTCCACTATTGCTCAGGCCTGCAAAGAGTAACTTCTATATTTTCCCAGCTTCCATGGTTGTGTATAGCAGGAGGATGCACAAAAGAAAAAAAAAATCATCAAATCACAATCAGGCAAATTAGCAAAGGAAAACAATTTAATAACATATGTGGTGTTAGGTTCTAAAGAATAATGGTGCAAACAGGGGGTACGTATACTGCATTGAGGAACCTGAGCCATCAAGGAGAGGGAGGAGGAGACTTTACTTGACAGGCCCCAAATGGGGGTCACCTCATCTTTAGCATCAATAAATAGGAGATTCTCAGAGGAAACAGTTGGTAAACTTGCACCTGATAAACTTACACCTGGATCAGCCCCCAAACTATGCTGTTCTAGGTCATAAAAGGAGGAGCAGTGATTGCTCTTTGGTTAGCACAAGGGTAGAAGCTTAGGACAGGACTGGGAAAGGGGAGGGACTTAGGCCAAGACAAGCTTCTCCTGACTTCAGGACCTCACTGCTTTCAAAATAATCTGCAAAGCCTGCAGTGAGGCTCACAGGGCTGGCTGACCTCTAGTTCCCACACCAAGGGGTCAAGAGCCTGCTCTGGACACATGGAGAGAAGCCTATGTGACCCTTTGGGGAAAACTTACCCCACAAATGAGTCAGAAGCTCCCTGACTTGGCTTTAAGCCTCACCATCCCACACTGGAGGATTCCCTCCTGCAAAATAGGTAGCACCAAGGGGGCCAGAAGAATACGGATGATGGTTTGACCTCCCATCAAGTTATGGTCACCTGTTAGGTGACCAGTTGCAACATGCAATGTGACAATTGGTGCAGAACTGATGTAGGAATGGAGACTGATGATTCTCACTTCAGGAAAAGAGCCCCATTGGTTCTGTACAGATCAGGAAAGCAAACAAATTATCTGCAGATAATTCACAACACTTCAGGAACAACTTCTTCCTTGATCACTTCTTTAATAATAGAGAAATTAATACAAACACTAACAAGAAAAGGCCTGCTCATTGGTCCAAACTTTGAGGGTCCAGTATATAAAAGCCCAGGAAGAGAAGTCATCAGCACCAGATTTTGGGAAACTCACCTGTGAACAGGAACCCACCTTCCACCCCTGACAACATGTGCTGCTCCCCTTGCTGCCAGCCCAGCTGCTGCAGGACCACCTGCTGCACGACCACCTGCTGCAGGCCCAGCTGTTGCTCCCCCTGCTGCACCCCCTGCTGCAAGCCGTGCTGCCCCCCACCCTGCTGCTGCACCCCCTGCTGCAAGCCTTGCTGCCCCCCACCCTGCTGCTGCACCCCCTGCTGCAAGCCGTGCTGCCCCCCAACTTGCTGCTGCACCCCTTGCTGCAAGCCTTGCTGCCCCCCACCCTGCTGCTGCACCTCTTGCTGTAAGCCTTGCTGTCCC
>JAGFMF010011782.1:1322648-1350220 GCA_019455555.1 Galemys pyrenaicus | reverse complement strand
GGGGCCTGGGAGGGGAGGCAGCTGCAGAGAGATGCCTGATCCCTTCTCACAGGCCTTGGTGGGCACAGGCCCGACTCGCCTGCATTCAGCTCCTCACTGTGGACACAGAGTCATGCCCTCCCCAGGGACACCCATGTCCACACCAGCCGGGGACAAGCTGAGAGGGACAAGCTGCTCTGAGGGCCTGAGGCCGGCAGGAGTTAAGTCACGTGACAACCGTGATCAAAGAGGACAGGGCAGGGATGCTTCATCTGTGACTACTCTCAATTAACACACATCAGACACCGATTTCCTGAAGCTTCATCCACTTGGCGCATAACTTCCTCTCTGCAAGTGTCTGAGAAATGCCATTGCTTATACACAACAACAAGGGAAGTCCTGCTCATTGGTGGAAATCTGGGGGTCCCCATGTATAAAAGCCCCAGAACAGGAGGGTCCTCATCAGATTCTGGGAAACTCACCTGTGACCAGGAACCCACCCTCCGCCCCGACACCATGAGCTGCTGTTCCCCTTGCTGCCAGCCCAGCTGCTGCAGGACCACCTGCTGCACGACCACCTGCTGCAGGCCCAGCTGCTGCACCCCTTGCTGCGCCCCCTGCTGCCGCCCTAGCTGCTGCTCCCCCTGCTGCAGGCCTTGCTGCCCCCCACCTTGCTGCGCCCCCTGCTGCCGCCCTAGCTGCTGCTCCCCCTGCTGCTCCCCCTGCTGCAGGCCTTGCTGCCCCCCACCTTGCTGCTCCCCTTGCTGCCGCCCCAGCTGCTGCTCCCCCTGTGGCCAGCCCGCCTGCTGTACCCCCGTGTACTGCCACAGAACCTGCTACCAACCCACCTGCTGCTGCCTGGTTGGGTGCCTCCCACAGAGCCTGGGCTGCCCCTGCGGCCAGCCCTGCGGCTGCTGATCCTCCAACATGAAATCCTGTGAGCCAGCGCAACCTTGCGGCTAGCAGCCCTCCTCCGCGTGCAGCCACAGATTCCCTGACTGCAGCTGCCCCATCTCTAGAGGGTCATTTTCTTGGTAAATGGCTGGTGAATTGGCACTCAGGAGGCTTCAGCCTCATTTTCTTTCTCTCATTTACATCCTCTCTGGGATTCCTGCTGTCTTCTTCAGTCTCCCTGACCCGCAAGCATGTGTCTGATTCCCAAAAATAATCGCCCATCTTTCTTGAGTGATCTAAAAGTACAAATCCTTACAATAGTTTTCTGTTCCTTCCATTTTTATTACCTCTTTATCATCACTTTTTTCCCAACTGTTCTTTATTCTTTTGTCCTCTTTTTGTGATGTTTGCACTGTTTTCCCTGTTGTAAGGAAGCTTCCTTGTTTTCTTACCAATAAATTCTTTGCCGTCTTGCAGCCCATACAGTGTTGTTACTTTTTTAAACTTAAGGCCCTACCCACATATTTCATTTCACGTGCATTCTCTCTCCTAAGTGTGAGAATGACCCTAAGCCTGGAGAACCCAGTTGTTTATCTTACTAAGAAGGATGAAGCAAAGCCAGTGTGCTGGTATGGACGCAATCTGAACAAGAGCGCAGGCCTCTGATGTAGCTGCAGTGCTCTTACATTTACATGTTACTAGAAGCACAAAGAAGCAGCAGCCTGAGCTCCAGGAAGGTGTGCTTTGGATTCCTGCCTCTCACTGGAAATACCCCCTCCCTATGCAGCAAACCTTTTTGCTTACAAATGTATTTACTCACCTGTTTACAAAATCTCAATGGCCACATGCACATGTAAGGCCAGGAGGCTGGTTTAAGAGCCATCCACTATGTTTAAGCACCAAGTGTATACCTGGCACTATGCAGGTGCACTTAAGCCAGATGATACCTGATCTTTGATGTCAGGAGATGGGATTCAGAATGGTGTTTCTCTGGCCACATACAGAGTGATGTAAAAGGGACCCAGTAAAATATATACATTCAGACCACTTCGCCAATAATTTCAGTCCATGTTTTCTCTTAATCAAAACATTATTAGGGAAATTAAGTATGGGCATGGTCCCAGGCATTGAGCTCACATATGATGGAAATATTTCTACCTATGAAGCAGCCACAATCTCTACAAAATACCATCCTGAGTTTTATGAGGAAAAGCTGAAGCATGAGTCAAAACCACATGGATCTGAAATTCTCTGGAAAGAGTGCCAAGTTCATAACTAGAAAAGGAGGTAAGTCAAGGTAATCGTATTTTTAAAATTACATTTAGATAGTCAGCTAAGTCAGGGCCCACATCCTCAGCACTGCTGCATTCCAAAATGCAAGTCATTCTTTGTTAGTCAGTGCAGGGGTCTCTTCTGTACATCCCTCGCCTCTCAATACCAGGGCCAGCTCTACCTAGTTATTCAGCCCAAGTGAAAATGGGTGGGGAAAGTGGATCAAAGGCAAAAAGACAAGAATGGAATCTACAGATGAATTGTCTTAATCATAGTGCTGATCTGTAATAAAACACGACATCAAAACTCATGGGTTACTGTAAGAGCAGAGTGCTCCGTCTTAAGAATAAGCAGAAAAACCACAGAACGTCCCCCAATGACACCGAAGATAATAAATAATGTAACCAAAGGGTAGAAATCAATAAAACAGGAAATAAAGGGAAAATAGTGAAATTTAGTAAAGCCAAAACTTGGTCTTTTTAAAAAGTGAACAAGAAGATTGTGGGTGCTTTGGTGTTGGGGTTAGTGTGGGAGATACATCTGCAAGGGTGTAGGGTGTTGTAAACCAATGTCACCTCAATGAAAAGCATGTTACACCCAAAATAAACAAGATGGAAAGATTGAGCAATTTAAAAGATGCAAGACAAAACTAAATCTTATTATGAAAGAAAAGTTGGGTCTAAAAACAGGTAAGACAGATTCTTGAATAATAGGAAAATGATTTTAAGTAACTATGGCTGTTTTACAAGTTATTTGGGAATAACTAGCAACACCTGTTACCATTCCTCACGTTGTCATGGCTGGCTGAGCTCACTTCTCCCATCCCCTCTGGGATGGACCAGGAGACGGGGTACTTAGTCCACAGGGGGAAGGACTGGACACAAGAACACATCCACATGTCCACAGATCAGTGAGCACAGCCCACTGGATAGAAAATTGGATGTGAAATGTAGAAATGTAGAAATTTATGTTCAAGTTTTCCACGTGGCCAATACATATGAAAAACATCGAGAAATCCCGAGGAGTCAAGAAAATACAAATCAAAACCTCAAGATTCTTGTTCACACCAGTAGATTGGAAAACAAGTCCAACCTGACAATTCCAAGAACTCCTAATCTTGTCCACCAAACTCGCCAATAAACTCACTCTCTCACCTTTATTGACAAACATTCTGTCCATTATCTTGACAAATTGTGAGGCTTGTTCCTTGAGGGGGCCTGCTTTGCTTAGATCTCCTTTTCTTCCATATTTCTGATAAAACAGTGTGCCATCTGCTAGTCTGTTTTCTCTTTCCTTGAATGAAGCCATGATCTCAGCCTTGGAAACATGGGTCTCCTCTTTTCCCTCGTAAGAACCTTCCTGCAGATTCTTAACGCGCTGTAGTCTGCTGACCGGTATCTGTGCGCATGCTCAATCTCAACCATGCACGGTCGCTGTGCGCGCGGTTCCTCTAGGTTGCTCCTCACTTTTCTGAGCACATAGAAATAGCGCCCCAAGGTCTTTATGACTGTAGACCATGCATTGGGACTTTGTGTTTTGAGACTATCCCTTTGAAAGGATTTGCATGTATATGGCATTTCGCATTACCTATTCTAACCTCACAGTCACCCCACAAGTGGGAAGAGTAAAGATAATCATTTCTACTTAAAGGGGAAAGTCCCTTGCCTTATGTCATACAGCTAGTAATGGCAGAATTGGGTCCAACAAACATAAGAACTGACTCCTGGTCCAGGGCATTTTTATCTTGATTTTACGGTAAGTAGTAGTTACTCCCGTGACTGGGTTTTTGGAAGGGTTACAATTTGAGCTGCTTGTCAATGGAAATAATAATGCTTCACGTATGCAGGTCACTTTTCAACTCAAGGTGGCAGTTTCCGACTCCATTTGCCACGCACCTATGGACAATGTCACTGGCGTTAAGGACTCAGGCAAAGAGAGGACAGCAGGAGAGGTGATGTGTGTCTTTCTGGTTCCTTGGCTCTGGCAGTGTTCACCAGGTGATGCCAGGCACCAGGCTGGAGGAACCCCAAACTAGCCCATGCAGGGAAGTGCTCAGAAATGCCATTCTGATTGTTTGGTCACAGATGCTTCTGATGGAGAAAAGTTCAGGACCCTTAGTGTGAGTGTGAACTAAAAAGTGGAGAAACTCTTTAGAAAAACTTCTTTAGAAAGTCCAAATTTATGATTTGGTTCATTTCTATCCAAGGATGGAACAGATTCCCCCCGCTGGGCATGAATTTCCAACTACTAGTTATTCAAGCATTGGAATTGACAAGCACTTGAAGCAAATTTATTAGGATTCCTTCCATACCTAGGATTCTTTGAGGTCCCTGCACACTCTGCCTTGCCCCATCATTATTTGATCGTTTACTTACTAACATGTTATCATTCTCTGAAGTCCACAAGCATTCAAATATATAATGCTGTAAAGAAAATATACACACCAACATGATAATTGGCATTCCTCTGGAGAGAGAAAAACAAAAAAGGCTGTCTTCCAAAGGGCATACAAGGCACACTTCACTGTCTTGATAAAGATATCAGGTCTTGAGCCTTGCAGATTTTGTTTATATAGCAAGGATAAGCCACCTCAGGGAACAGACTCATGTTAGCCAAGCCCATAAAGCCAGGACGCTTATTTATGAATTTAAAGAATCTACAGAAATTCTCAACATAAACCAGATTCCAGTACAGGAAAGTAGAGGAACTGATGTCAGATGGTATTTGATGGCATTTCTCAATAGGTCTCACCAGTGGAACTTGCAAACTCAGAGTTCCCTGGCTGGTTCTCCATCTCCCGAGCTCAGCTTGACTCAGTTCATCTTAACTCAAGGTATCCTTGGTTCACCAGCACCTCATTTAAGTATCAGTTTTCTTACATCTTCCAGAAGATCTGAGCCAATTCCTTGGACATAGAAGCTATCTTTCTTTTTTAAGGGGATTTTACAAAATCTGGTTTTGGTCCTTTATCATGTAGATTCTGATTTTTGAGTGGCATCTCCCATTTGCCAAGCATCCACACTCACCATGGCACTGTGAGCATCCACGGCACTGGCTCAGTGATTCTGTCCTCTGTTGCAGACACCCTGAGATGACCTCCTGAGTCAAATCAGATCATCAGTGTGGTCTCTGCTCACAGGCTATGGGGAGACATTAGAAGAGCTTTGTAAGTATGCAAAATGCTTCCCAAAGGGAAGACTTTAAAGACCCAAGGGCTCATGTTGTCAAAGTTTTTCAAGATGAGTAAAGATGATTGAGAGATTCGAGCCCTATTATATAGCCAGACAAGCCACTCAAAGTCATAAAAGGTAGGGAAAATAAAACAAGGATCATGAAACACTTAGGGAAAGACACTAATGTGCAGAAATATTGAGCAAATGCAGTTACTCGGGTCTGAACAATTAGCCTCGAGGCTATGGTTTTCCAAGACAGGCTAAAGGACTGGAACGGAAGGGCACTGGAAGGCAGATCCTGTGCTCACCTGCAAAGAATCTCTAACCACCTAAGTTGGGGCTACATAAAGAGACTGGAATGCTGTGGCCATCTCCCTGATCCATTATGGCTAATAATTCTTAACATTCTCAATTTCTCTATTTACGAAATAGCCTCTATTTTCCTAGAATAAGATCTATATTTATTTATGTAACAAATCATTATAGTTCAATGCCTGTTAGTAATCCCATCTTGTTTTTCTTATATACATATATAAGATTCTTTCTTCTTTTGGGACTGACATTGAACTAATGTCCTTTATCATTTCTAAAAGTTCTCCCATTCTCCTTAAATTGAATCTCTCCCAGAGTTAGAATTGGAGTCTGACTTTCATTCTTGTTTCAAGCACACACATAAGAAAAACCCCAAGCAGGGCCCTCCCTGGTAGCGCAGCAGCTGCACTGTGAAACATCAGTTGCACAGCAGCGCAAGTTGGATTCCTGGCCAGGGAGGGGACCCACATGGTGCAGCAGACCTCTCCTGTCTCACCCTCTGCTCCCCTCAGCAGTGTACTTCAGTCAATCTGCATGTTCTGTGCTCCCCTTCTCTGCACAGAAGTGTACACAAAGGGGCCTCCCTGGTAACTCAAAGGGTTGAGTGTCGCATCATGGAGCTTCCGCAACCACTGCAGTATGAGTTCGATCCCCCGTTGCTCCCCTCAGCAGTGTATCTCAGTCGACCTGCCTGTTCTATTCCCCACTCTGTCTCTGGTGAATCCTCTCTCTTCCCACACCTCTGGCCTGTACCCCAGCTCTTGTGTGCGTAAATAAATAAAATATTAAAAAAAAAAAGAAGTGTACACAAAGATGTGACTCTAAGCATGTTCAGATTGTGTTCAGACCAAGCAGAACATTGCTTACAAAAGGAGGCTTCACTGTTTTCAGGACAAGTTCTAGGGGACCTAATAAATGTATGTTATTTAAACTGTTGCCAAGCGCAGGAAAGGCAGACGCTTCCAGCCCCACATTTTATACCTGACATGTTAAACATACAGTTTGTTTATTGGCAGATGGCCAGTGGAAACATTTGCTGGTTCCACAGAGAAGCCCGTGGTCAGAGCAAGAAGACAGACTCCGATGGGCACCAAAGCTGCTGACCTCGCCCAGCGACTGCGCTCTGGCGTTGCTTCCCCGGAGCACCTTGGCTGGCAGAGCCCTCTGTGGAAGGCTCAGCACACCCACCCGCTCCCCCAGCCTAGACAACAGCGTCCTCTAAAAGTAAGCCATCACAAAAACGCCAAAGCAAAAATCCTCCCATGCACCCTGATACACTTGTGGGAGGACTGAGGGGCTTCAGACCTCTATAGCCTCTGGGGCAGACCTCTGCACCATTTCTCCAAGTACACTCTGTAAGTCTCCCCCTAGGCTTTCCCCAAAATAAACCTAATCCAACCACTTCAAAAGTGTTTAGACAATAATGACACACTAGGAATACAAACTGCAGTGAGCAGTTCCACTAGAATACGTGTTTTAAAAAACCATCTCTTAATATACTAAAAATGGAGCAAGCAAATACTGCCCAAAATTTCCAGTCTTCATTTTATTTAAATTAGGTGACTTGGTCATTAAAACCAGCTTTGAGTGAACTAACCCTTTGCTATTCTCCATGGCCAAAACCTTGTGTTTCTTTTCATCTATGGCTTCCCTGGGCTATTTTTGTCTCGGGCTTCCCAAATCTTCCACTGTGGGGAAACCGAGGCACTTATCTCAAAAGAGCTCTTGGGGGTGGTGAGGCTGGAAGCCAGGGAAGTGCCTGTCCTTACTTGCTTCCAGTTTTGGCGTCTGTATTCTAGACACTATTTACCTTTCAACCAATGCACCAGGACCTGGGAGACCCCAGTCACTGTGTTCATTTGTGACCCGAGCAAATGCATGCAGGACTCTAGGGAAAGGAATGAAAGCACACCAAGAGTTTTGTTCATCGTGCTTAAGAAGTCGTGGTTTTATTAGCAGTGGGCAGCAAAGGAATCTTCTTAAAGACTGGGAAACGCCAAAAGAGAGCAAGGCTGAAGAGGAGACTTTGCTGGAGTGAAATGAATTGACAACCTCAGGAAGTGCAAGCTGTGGTGAGGTCTGTGCTCGCCATAAGGTCAGCTCAGCTCAGGAGGACTGCTCTGCCCAGCGATCTCAGACAAGCTCCCTTGTCAGCCCCTGGAGTAGATGCAGGCTGGACTCGGAGTCAGGCCAGCAAGCAGACAGCACGGTGCTTGGCTGGAGGTGGGCGCCATAGGGTCTCTGCAGGTGCCGCAGACCGGGGAGGCGGCGTGAGGGGAGCTCCATCAGGGAGCTGTGACCTTACAGACGCCGGACTTGTGACTGGGTTGGCAGGAACCTGGCAAGCAGGCACTGGTTTTGCAGAGACTTGGAGGAGCTGGTGGAAAGCCACTGGAGCCACCACCGCGGGGGTTGCCGTAGCCCGTCACGCAGCAAGCCGGTAGGCTGGGAGATTTGCAGCCACTGTGGTTACAGGGAGGGGATCCACCACCAGCTGGCTGACCGGAACACACAGTGCCCCCAGAAGCTGGTTTGCAAGGGTTCTTTGCAGAACACGGGGGCTGGCAGCTCACTGCTGGCTGGCAGATGAAGGGCATGGAAGGAACTGACTGGCCGTGAAGCAGCTGGCAAGGGGAGGACACATAACAAGTAGTATTGCAAGGACTGAACACACACGGCGATGGCTGGCAGGGAACAGGCATGGAGACAACTGGTTGGCAAGGCTTGAAAATGTAGCAGATGGGTTGGTAGTACATTGGTTGGCAGGGCTGACCTTCGCTACTGATGGGCTGACAAGAGCCCACTTGGCAGCAAGTTGGTTGACAGGGGCTCGCCCCACAGACAGTGGGTGGGCAAGATGTTTCAGGACAGGGAATTACCTCGCAGCAGGAGGGCGGGCAGGACTTCGGGTCGCAGCTGGCTGGTTGGTCACAAGCTAGCTGGCACGACCCAGACATGCAGACAGGTTCCTGGTAGGAGCTTTGTTGGCAGGAGCTGGATTCACAGCAGCTGGTGGATTCTGAACAGGAGGGCTGGCAGGAGCTGGCCGGACAAGGAGACTGAACAGTGCTGGGTTCATAGCAGGCTGTGCACGAACATATAGGTTGGCAAACAAAACCCACACAAGAAGTTGCTGGAAGGTGGGTAGGTTGGCAAGAAGCAGCTTCGTAGTCGCTTGGGGCACTGCCGAATGACTGATGGTTTTCTTTGCATGTAACCAGTTGCCATGTTCTGCTCCGGCAGGAGCTGGGCAAAGAGATGCCTCTGCGGAAGCGGCCGGCATTTGAGTATATGGAGATGGTGGGCACAGTGGGACTGGCTGTGGTGTTTCCAGGACAACAGCTGTCTGCCATGGTGCCGCTGTAGACCTCGCCAGGAAGCTGAAGACCTCTGCGCAGAGGCTTTTATAGTTCCATGCCAGCCAAGCTGGCCTGACATGAGCATCATTCCTTGTTATTGTTTCCACTCATTTGCATACAAACATCTGATTAGCAGGCTTCGAGCCCGGGAGATGTTGTCCTCCACTTTGAAAACTTGTCTGTTGAGTCGGGAGTTTTCTTTGCCTGGTTTGGATTCCTTGGTGCTCCTGGGATGAGCTGTCACGTTTACAGGTTGCTCTCCAGCCTCTCTGAAGCGGGCCTTTCCCACACTAACCTCTTATCAGGAGGCTGTGACCAAGCCCGAGCAGCCTGCTCCTCTGCTAGGAATGCAGTTCTGCACCGGCAGGCAAGCAGGAAAGGACCAAGCCCCAGGGAGGAAGGACAATGTCGGATGGCAAATGGGATGCCCCAAAAGAGCACATCATCATCTCCACCTCTTTCTAGAGCTTTCCATTTGCCTTTCCTGAAGCTTCCCTTCACTAGTGCCACTACTACTAACAGGAGCAATCACTTCCACTTACAGCGTGCTTACTCTACACCGTGTCCTTGCCTGCGTTTTTTTATTCAATCTTTGCAATGACCTTAGTTAGTAGATTGCTTTCACTATGCTAGAGGTAGCAAAACTAACTCATGAAGCTAAATCATATTCCCCAAATGATGCAAGTAATTGGGGGTAGAAACAGGGCTCAAACAAACCTTTGGGCGGACCGCAGAGCTCCGATCTTGACCACTGTTGGACCTCCTACCTCCGGAGGTAGGGTCTCTCTGAAGTGATTGAAGGCTGGCACTGTACAGCAGAGCACTGGCTTGTGAGCAGGTCCCAGCCAAGTGCTGGGGATCACCTGCCCCCCTCATGACTGTAATCATCAGCTAAATCAAACTGGTATGAATCCTCACCTCGCCTCAATGGCGATCTTTGATTCTGGAAATTTTAAAACAGCAACACATTTCACCAAGAAGGATTAAACTCCTACTACAGTGTCAACAGCATATGAATTCTATAAATATAAACATGCAACCACCAGAAGTGATATAACAAAATCACTGCAAAGTGTTTTGAGTGTTAAATCAATGTCTTCCCAGAGAGATTCATGAGCGACTTTCCTCTGGGCTGGTCTCCATTACCACCAACTTGAATCCCACATGGGTCCTGGGCCTGGCTGGCTCACCCTGGAGCCAGGCCTCACAATTATTGAAAGTTCTGAAAGGTGCTTTTCAAAATACCAGCTACAAAATGCCTTCTTCTTGACACCTTCCTAATCCTCCTTTTAATGAAAGAGAAGTTTCCTGATCAGAACAATGCCTGGAGGAAACCCTTGCCCTTGTCGCTGAGAGGCCCTCCCTCCACCATTGCCTTCTACATCACAGCACCGATCCTTCCATCTCAGAGCTACTCATGTTGCCATCTTGCAAACATCAGGGATCGTTATATTGTTTTGTTCTTGAATAACTACACCCCAAAGCTCTCCTCTTCCCAGAGGAAATGTTTTTGGTCTTACTAAATAAGTCAATCAAGTAGGAATATGAGACATATTGGAGAATCCTTGTCAAATCCAATCTGAAGAAGATGCCAGCATCCCGTGCCTGCACGTGCCACTGGCATGGTTTTGGGAAGATCTATCTTTACATCCACCTTTCTCTGATTCTGTTCTTTTTTTTATTTTAATTTTTCTTTTTTTTTTCAGTTTTATTTATGCATACAAGAACTGATGTGCAGGTCAGAGGTGTAAGGGTGAGATGATTCACCAGAGACAGAGTGGGGAGCAGAACAGGCAGATCTACTGAAACACACTGCTGAGGGGAGCAGCAGGTAAGGCAGGCGAGGTCTGCTGCACTATGTGGGTCACCTCCCTGGCCAGGAATCGAACTTGTGCTGCAGTGGCACGTGCTTCACAGGGCTGACATAACCCCTTGCACCACCAGGTTGGCCCCTGATTCTGTTCTTGCCTCCCTTCTTAAAGAAATTTCTCAGTAGTGTTCAAACTTTCAGCTGTAAGATAAATAATGTCTGAGGAACAAATGTAGAACAAGTTGAATTGTATATGACTGAATTTTGCTAAGAGAGAGCTTAAGTATTCTCACCTAAAATAAACATAAACATAGGAGCTATTGGATGTGTGAATTTTGTAAATGAAAGGAATCATTCCATGATATCTATGCATATCAGGTCACCACAATATATACTTTAAATCGATGAGTTTGTCAATTATACCTTTAAAAACTGGGGGAAAGAAAGAAGTAGCTCAATAGAGAGAACCTTTCATTTTGCTGTGATTCAAGACACGAAAGACACTTAGCCTATCAGCAATGGCTGTTCTGCTGTTACCACGTCAAGGATACTGTGTGCAGAGAAGCTCAGGCTTTGCACAGAATGGAGTTTTAATCATTTCATGCTACTTATTAGCTATATGACTATCCTGAATGTTTGTGTTTATCCTTTCCATAGTGTGTGTGTTGGGCGGGTGGGGTGGGGGGTGGTGCATTTTGGGTGATAATTCCAAAAGACACAATCCCAACACCATAATCCCAAATGTTGAAATCCTAAAAGATCAAGATCAAAATCCCTAAAGTCCAGAAAATCACAATCCCAAAAGATCAAGATCAAAAGATATAATTCTGGAACATTCCTTAGATAACATGTATTTATATTTTAAAAGGCAATGGAGTTTTTTTGAGAAACACATAAAAATACCATAGACCACTTCATAGGCCACTTTGCACAATAAAGTGCATATCATGAAGTTATCTTTCTCAAATGCACATGAAGGAGCCCTCTTCATTTGTGGGGTTCCCCATCTACTGTGCTCTGTAACATTTGTGGAGTTCCATACTGGTGTCTTTCATTCAGGCCACTGAGCTCGTCTAATTCTTTTTATTCTCTGAATGAGGGTGTTTTTTGAAGGGCAGCATGGTGTTGTGTGAAAGGGCAGGAGACACATATGACTGAATAACTCAGCAGGGAAGTGTTGGGTTTTTTGGCCTATGTTTTCACTTCTTTTTGACTTTCAGAATTGCAACATTTGGGATTTCATAATTCAGGTTGTGATTTTAGGAATTTTGATCTTTTGGGATGATGACTTTGGGATATTAAACTTTAAGGATTTTGACCTTTTGAGACTTCAACATTGGGATCATGGTGTTCAGAACTGTGTTTTGGGATTATGATCCATGCCAAGTATATATATTTGTGTTTAAGGTGTATATACATTCATACATGAATGCATGTAAATGAGTGTACGTTATTTTTGAACTTTAAGCGTATGGGTGTGTGTGTGTCTGAGACTTATTTTTATCAACTAACCTTACATTGGTGGGGTCACCCATGTTGTTGTATGTGGTCATTATCCAGTCATTTTCACTACAGCACAATATTCTACTGTGTGAACATATCACAATTTTCTTGCCTCTGCTGCTGTTCACTTGGATTGTGGCCCTTCACATTCTTTGTCTATAAAATAGGAAGAAAGAAACCCTACCTCAAGGAATTGCTATGATTTACCTGAAACATCCAGTCCATGTTTTACACAAAAGCTTAAAACCCTGGCCAACTCCTCTCTTGACCATAAAAGGAGACAAAGATAAATCCCAATGGCCTTATGAGATGGCATCCCCAACACTGATGTGCAGGGTAAGTTGTCAGCCCAGTAAGTTCATCTCTCCCTTCCCTCCAAGGGTGTTTGCTAGTTTGTAGAGACATTGCAGGTCATCATGCTCAGGGGATGCCCCTAACATCTAGTTGGTTAAGTCCAGGGATGCTGCTTGGCATCCTTTATTCCACAGGACAGCCTACAATTCACAGTAAAGAATTTTTCTGTCCAAAATACTCATAGTGCCAAAGTTGAGAGTGCCTGAGGTTAGGATAGTCAAAGCTGTACCTTGAGGACAAAATATAGCACTTTATTCTGTACACTAAGTACAAGGAGTGACTACTTTGAAGACAACTTTGTTCTTAGAGATTGTTAGAGTTTATGTATGGAGTTTACACATAGACTAGGTCTTATAGGGACATGGAAAACATAGAAATCCAGGTGTCTTCCTTATTGTAAGAATGACACCTCACTTGATTTTACTCCCTGTGGACTCCAAAACCAGTGGATTTTTCACCAAGTCTCCTTATAGCCAAGACCTTGCTCTTCCATTCAGTTTTCCAAACCAAGACCAGATGGCATTCCAAAATCCAGTGTTCCTTATGCCCCTTGCCACCCCACATAGGGAGGGCCCCTCTATGCCTTCATGTCAGCCCTGCACCCAACTCAAATGCCTCTGTAGAGCATACAAGCCCAAAATGGCAGGTCACTGTCTACTTCTCTGACTTCAGAGTTCCTCCAAGCACAACACAGCTCTGCCCAAGCTTTACCTCATGAACAGTGTAATCGTGAGCCCCATCCCTTTGTATACGTTTCCTCCACCTCATGAGACCTTCCTTCCTGGTGTCTAGCCAGTTAATTCCTACTTGTGATGAAAGGCTCAGCCTTAGTATCACATTCCCTAAGAATCCTTCTCTGGTCCTCCAGGCCCTGTGAGCTCACAGGGCCTGTGCCGACCTCTCCCAGAACTTTGCACAATGTGATGTAATAACTGTCTCTCTTCCTGGCTCCTCTCCAGAGAGCGAGCTGTCTCTGAGCAGAGACTGAGATTTGTTTTCTCAGGCCCAGAGCCTAACGCAGTGTCTGGCACCTAACTGCTCTCTAGCAATGCCGCTTGGGTGGATGAATGGATGCATGAGTGAGCGAATATGGCTGCCCTCAAAGACAAAGCAAGGCAGCTGATGAGACAATGCCATTAACAAGAGAGCAACGAAAACGTGTCGCTTCAACTTGGCCACATTTATTAGACAGTTAAATATCTTCACCTCAAGGAAGAGGTCCCCAAGAAATGTGAGTACACCCGGCAAAGGAGCATAGGCTCGAGGACAGAACAAAATATATCCCAGGGGAGACTTGAGATTATGTGGCATTTCTCAGCTTGCTGGCAGCAGCAGACGGGAACCCAGATGCCCCCCTCTCAGTCCCCAAGAGACCTTCATTCATTTGGACCACTGGGATGCTGAGGTTTCTGCTGAGTTTGCTGAAGCATAAGCAATGGCAAGGGATAGTGCAGACAGAAAAGGGTGCTTGCTAAATCAGCATGCGCTTTGGGCGATGCGGTCAGGTTTCCTTTAGCCGGTGGCTTGCTTGACAGGCATTCACGGCGGAGGCCGGTTTAGCAGTCGGCAGGCTTGGTGGCAGCTGGCTGGCCCTTCGTGGCCTCGCAGGTGGTTGGGCTGGCGGGTTTGGCATCGGCGGGCTGGCTGGGATTGACCTCAGAGACATCCCCCTTGCAGGGCGTCAAGTCAGCACAATCCGACTGGCTGGAGGTGGACGGCTTGACGTCCCGCTTACAGGAGTCAGCGTTGGTCAGACGCGTGCAGACCGGGCGGTAAGAGACAGAAGTGATACAGGTCGGGCGGCGCAGGATGGAATAACAGGGGCGGTAGCAAGCAGGGCGGAAGGAGATGGATGTCAGGTACGGCTGCCTGTAGGTGATGGGTCCAGAGCAGATTGGACGGCAGATCGGGCGGTAGGAAAAGGAGGGGATGCGAGGCTGCTTGCAGGAGCTGGGGATGTAGAAAGTTCGGGAGCAAGTAGGTTGGCAGATGGCAGATGCGGAAGACCCCGGGCGGCAGCAGAGAGGTTGGCAGGAGCTCGAAGGGCAGGGGATGGGCTCGCACGAGATGGACTGACAGCGCTTGACTATGTAGCAGGCGGGTTGACACGGGCTGGGCACACAGACACTTGGTGGGCAGGGGCTGGGCTCAGGGCAGACGGGTTGGCAGACACTGGAGACGCAACAGGAGGGCTCTTGGCAAGTAGTGTCGTCACAGGGTGTCTCGCAAGGGCTGGAAACACAGCAGACAGAGCGGAGGCAGACGGGCTCACACATCAGAGCCATGCAGGCCGCTGGCTGGCAGAGGCTGGACTCTGAGCAAGGGGGTTCACAAGGACTGGAGTCACAGCAGACAGACGAACAGCAGCTCGGGGTGGGGCACACCGGCTGACAGCAGGCGGGCTCACAGATCATCGCCTGGCAGGAGCCAGGCATAGCACAGACTGATGGACAACAGCTGGGTTCACAGATGACTGGCTGGCAGCTGGGTTTGCAGAGGAAGGCCTGGCAGGTAGCGGGCACACAAATGAGTGGCTGGCAGGAAGGGGCCTCACAGCACACGGGCTGGCAGCAAGAAGGATCACAGAGGGTGGCCTCGCAGCACATGGGCTGGGGGCAGCTGCTTACGGAGCAGGGCTCACAGAGGGTGGCCTCACAGCACACGGGCTGGGGGCAGCAGCTCCCGGAGGGCTCACAAGGAGTGGCATCGCAGCACACGGGCTGGGGACAGCTGCTCCCGGAGCAGGCAGGCTCGCAGATGGCAACGTTGCAGCACATGGGCTGCACACAGCTGCTCACGGCACAGGAGGGCAGGCAGCACTGTGGGTCACAGCTGGACGAGTCGCAGCTATCTTGACACGTCACCAGTTGCCACGTCTGGCTCTGGCAGGAACTGGGTAAGCAGACCGGCCCTCCACAGCTCACGTCACTGGAGCAGAGAGAGATGGCTGGCACGGAGGGGCATTTCCTAGAACAGCAGTTTCCAGACATGGTGGAGGGGCCTCTGCTCCTTGTGAATGCTGCGAGCTTGCTGCCGTGGCTGGGCTGCTCTTGGAGGCCCTCGCTTTTATATCCCCTCCCTGGCTCTTGCCCTTGTGGGCCCCTGCATCTTTTCCTCGTTCCTGTTGGGGCGAGTTTTCAGAGGAACGTCTTATTATGCCACTGTTTGTTGATCTGGATCTTGTTTATCTGACCATAAAGAAGCTGTTTGTTTATTGACCTGCTAAATTTGGTACCCTCGGAGCTACAGGTCATCTTGGTGTAAGCATCATTGCCTCCAAGCTGCGTGATCTGTATTTCTGGGCATCATGACCAGGAGCAGAAGGAACTTATAATTAATCTACCTTCTTGTCCTCTCTACCAGGTCGTGGACTGCACACCTGGAATAGCCGTGTAAGTAAGACCCACTCTGGTGGGTCTCATTCTCAGGGGTCAGACAAGCATACAGTGACAAACGCAACAGAGACATACAGGGGTTAGTGGAGAGGAGGAGTGCTAAGTTCTGTAGGAGAGGGGATACCTGGACTGGACGTTAAGTGCCTGTTTTATAGCAATGGCCATATTTTAAACCATCAGCAGGACCTCCCTGGTGGTGCAAGGGTTAGAGTCTCAGAGCTATCACGTTATTGCTAGCTACTGCGGTCTGAGGTCAATCCCTGGCCAGGCAGCTGACCCACATGGCACAGCTGACCCACATGGCGCACTCTGTCTCTGGTTAAGCCTCTAACTCCCCCCACATAACCTACACCCCAGTCCTTGTATACATAAATAAAAAATAAAACCATCAGCAATCCCATGTGGCAGAGATTCCTCTTCTGCTATTCTAGGCAAAGAAAAGGAAGGGGGCTTGGAATAAAAGAGTTTGTCACTTGCTAAACATCACCCATATTTTGCTTCCGAATCGAGGGATGCTCTCGAACCTTTTCCCCATCATGTCTGGACACACCTTTCTCAGGAGCCCCATGTCACAGGCTCACCCTGTAACACTGCCCTCCACCCTACACTGTGATCAGCACTGGGAAGCACTCAATCTACCTTTTCTGCTTTTCCTCCCCATTTTCCTTCTACCCATCTCACTACTCAAGTATTCAGGAGACCCCCAGAGTCAGTCTTGCCTTAGTAATTTTAACAGCTACTAAAAGAAAAGCACCTTCAAGACAAAACGAAAACACAAATGCTTTTTCAAAGTATTATGTTAATACGACACTTGAGATGGCCATGATGTGGAAAATGAACCCTAGGTTTCTTAACATCAACACCTGGCATCCTTGCTCAGTGAGGGACCTAACTTGCCTCTACCCTGTGCTTTCTTTCCTTTCTTATTTTTAAAGATTTATTTATTTATGCATGTAAGAACTGGGGTGTAGGACAGAGGTCTGGGAGGTGAGAGGATCACCAGAGACAGAGTGGGCAGCAGAACAGGTGGATCTACTGAAACACATTGCTGAGGGGAGCAGTGGGTGAAGCAGGAGAGGTCTGCTGCGCCATGTGGGGTTAGCTCCCTTACTGGGGATTGAACTCATGCTACAGTGGCTGGTGATAGCTTGATAACGCTGAAACTTTAACCCCCACACCAGTAGGGAAGACCCCATCATGCATTAATTTCAACATCAATGCAAAGACAGGCTTTCCTTTAGAACAGTTGAACCAGTGTGCCATGCATTCATTATCCTTCCCTTCATTCATTAACTTATATAATCACTCACTCAATTTCATTTTTATTCATCCTCCCAACTCAGTTATCATTGGGTTCTGTGTGAAGGAGACAAAAAAAAATTAAATGCAATTTTGCCATAAGGAACCCAAGTTTAGAAAAGTGACCATTACATACAAAGCAATTGTGGACAGTATCCATACAAGTGTTACAATACATTGGTGAGTTATGGGGGTGCTATTGGGACAGCCAGGAGAAACACCTACATGGTTTTTGGAAGTAAGGAATGCTTCTCAAGTCATAAAATGGAAAGCTGAATCCTCAAAGAAGAAGGATAAAAGGTGGTGGGAAAGGCAGTGAAAATCAAAGATACAAGAACATGTATGATACATCTGGGAAGCAATAAAGTGTTCCACAGTCAAGATGAAAAGCGCCAGGGGACAGGAGGCCACAGTGATAAGACTAGAGGGGTGACTAGGCCCTGAGGTCATGAAGGCCTTGTGGATCAGAAGCTGGGTTTTATATTGACACCTGGGAATTTTAAGCAATGGAGTAACTTGATCAGGTTTGACACTGAAAAGGTCTCACAGGCTGTGGAGAAGGGTGCTGGAGAAGGAGGGAGAGTCTGGGGTCAGGGAGACCACGTGGATTCTAGGCAAGTTAACTCAAAGCTTCATGGTGACAACCTAAACTGGACAGTGCCTTGGGACTAGAGTAATATTAGCCATAATCTGCATGACTCAGTGGTTGAAAGTAGGTTAGGAACACAAATAGCTACCCTTGAAGATGTGGCTCTCAGACGATGGGGAAAGAGGACTTGTGAAGAGCTTTGCAGAAGATGAGGAAGAAGAGGACCTCTCCACACCCTAATCCTGTCCTTCCAGCTCTTCTCCTCTCCGTCCATGTTTTCTTCCTCAGTGAAGATAGCAATGAAATTCCAGAGGGAAATGGCCCTTATCCCAGAGAATCCCTGAACACTCTCAGCTGAGAAACGTCTGTAACATCATCTGTTATATAGGGGCATCTTTCCCTGCTAAATAAAATAGGATGCTTTTTAAACTATCTACTACATTCCTAGTCTGTTCTTTTTTAAAGCTTTTATCTCCTTTGACATTATATAAACACCACGATGGCAAGGATTGTGTTTATTCACTGATGTATATTCAGCACCCAGAACAACGTTTGATACATAGGACAGTCTTAAGTTGCATGGATGGATGGATGGATGGATGGATGGATGGATGGATGGATGGATGGATGGACGGAATGGGAACCTCTGTGGACAACTAAGGACAGTTTTCTGTCAGTAATCCAAGGATGTTACCACTCTCCATTTACCCATCTGGGAGACCATGCTTATGAGTGATGAAAAACGTCAATCATTCTGAATCACAACTACTTAATGGAGCCCCACTGGTCTCATGGATATGATCTAAGTTTTTGGAATTCAACACCACACCTCAAAGTATGTACATACTGCTGATAGTCACCATAACATCGATCAAAATACTATTCTAAGTATAAAAGCTTTCCCATATGTGATTTCATTTCTATGAAATTCTGGAAGTGGTGAAATTTAGAGTGACACATTGTAGCTCTGCGGTTGCCTAAAGCTGGGGTCAGAGATAGGGAGGATTACCTACAAAGGGGCACTAGGAAATTTGGGAAATGATGAAATTCTCTATCTCGAATGCAGTGACAAATGACATACATTTGTCACATCTCATAAAAATTTACCAGTATGTAAATTATATCTCAATAAAGTTGGCTTATAAAAATGAAACACAAAAGTTTGTGTTTTTTGAAAAGATTTTTATTTATTTATGCAATGCACACAAGAGCTGGGGTACAGGCCAAAGGCGTAGGGGGTGAAAGGAGTCACCAGAGACAGAGTGGGGAAGCAGAACAGGCAGATCAACTGAAATACACTGCTGAGGGGAGCAGCGGGTGAGACAGAAGAGGTCTGCTGTACCATGTGGGTCCCTTCCCTGGTTGGGGACCAAACCCACACTGCAGTGGCTACATATGCTTCACAGTGCAGCCCTCAACCCCTTGCGCCACCAGGGAGGCCACAAAACACAAAAGTTTTCAAAAGTAAAAAAGTAATTCATCATAACCCCAGTTTTATTTGTAAATATGCTTAGAAAGGACCCTGGGAAGTTATATGTCAATAAAAAACTTGGAGTGGGGAGAATTCAGATGGCAATTATTTCTCCTTTTATTTTGCTGTATTTCTTCAAATTTTTAGGGATCTTACTTTGCTTATAATCAGAAAAAAAATCTTTTTTTTTTTTTTTTGTTGAATGAAACATTGCTTTGTAGGAATAAAAATAAATATCATTCTCCCCAGGGCACGAGCAGAATTAGTTTATTCCACATGCAAAATCACATTTAGGGCCTCCCTGGTGGCACAAGGGGTTGAGGGCTGCACTGTGGGGCTTCCACAACCACTGCAGGGCGAGCTCCATCCCAGCCAGGGAGGAGACCCACATGGTACAGCAGACCTCTCCTGTCTCACCCGCTGCTCCCCTCAGCAGTGTATTTCAGTTGATCTGCCTGTTCTGCTTCCCCACTCTGTCTCTGGTGACTCCTTTCACCCCCTACGCCTTTGGCCTGTACCCCAGCTCTTGTGTGCATAAATATATAAAATCTTTTTTAAAAAATCACATTCAGCAAGAAATTGGAACGACTGTCTTGAATATTAACCTTCCGGCTGGACTCACATACATCTGGGTCGTCTCCACCTGGAAGATGTACACTCCTCCATCTCCTTCCTAGAACTCAGGCAGAAAAAAAAGAAAGAAAAAGCTGGTTCTACAACAAGAAAACCTAACACAGGAGAGGGAGACTTTGCCAAAGTCAAAGGAAGAAACCAGACTTCCCAGAATACCCTAGAACCTGTGTACTCACAAAGTTTTCAAACAGGAGTAACGAGCAAGTCTGTTTTACCAGCGCCCCTTCTGACTTTGCTGGAAAGCTCTGGCCAAGCCTGCAGCTCTTTTCCTGGACCTTTGAGTGCCCTGTTACACTGTGGAGGAGAGCCGCTCCTCGCTCTGGATTACACCGCCCAGCTTTGGCACTTCCTCGGGCTTTGGAAACTGCAGGTCCCATGCGCTAGAGCTGACGGATTGACTCTCCAGAGGGTCTGTGCCAGGCTTGGTATTTTTTTAAGGCCTCCTCAGGTGGACCTCAGCCAGCACAGGGAAGCTTTCGTCTACCAGTGGGGTTGTAGCTAAAATGCAGATTGTCTGGCCACGCCGCAGGGATGCCCATTCTGCTCTTCCCGAGAGGCCGCCACAATCTCCACTTTAGCTAACCCCCGTGATCGGATGCAGGTGATCCACAAACTACATTTCAGCAGCCCTACCGTGGATGCCACAGTAAATTTTCCTGGTCCGGGTGCCCAAGAGGGAGAGAAGGAAGAGGCTGGAGAACTACTTTGGTTAAGCCAGCGTGCTCGAATTTATTAGGAAGTTAACAAAGTGGGATTTTTGCATGTCAAAGGCAGCAGAAAGCTGGTGAGAGCGGCCAGTCCCAAAGCCGCCTGGAGGAAGAGGGCGCTTATAGTGACCAGATGTTTAACTTCTGAAAATTAAACCACGAGGACTCAGCCTTTGAGCTTCGGGAATTCACTGAGCAGGGACCCAGTTTTAATTTCTCACGAGCACACAGAGCTCTCACGCTGAGTGCCTCGAAGCACCAGGGCAGGCGTCAGAGAACAAGTCCCCCTCTGCAAACAGCTCGGGAGGCAGGACACTGTCTTGGGGGAGTCCTGGAGACAGGGGTCTCCGCCGGGAACCGAAGGAGGGCTTCGCTGGGACGGCCTCCGAGGGTGGCGGGGAGGTCTTCACTTCGTCTCGCACACCGGCGTGGGCTGGCAGCACACCGGGCCGCAGCACCCGCCCGAGCCGCCGCAGCAGCCGCAGCAGCCCCCGCCGCAGCCGCCGCAGCCGCCGCCGCCGCAGCCCCCGCAGCCGCCGCCGCAGCCGCTGCCGCAGCAGCTCCCGCAACAGCCGCCGCCGCCCCCGCAGCCTCCACAGCCCCCGCAGCCGCCGCCGCCGCCGCCGCAGCCGCAGCACGAGGCACAGCAGGCGCCGCAGCAGCCGCAGCAGGGACCCTGGCAGCAGCACTCTTCACAGCAGTCTTGCTCCTGAGCGCAGCAGGTGAAGCAATCCCCTGGGCAGCACCCCATGGTCCCGGCTGGTCACTCGCAGGTCAGGAACGCGGCCGGAGGTCCCCACGTCTGAGGGTGGCCAGCTACACGGCAGCTTTTATATCCCCTCACCCAAGGGTGTTGACACAAGGGACAGGATGTTTCCTTTATTATTATTTGTCAGTTTCCAAAAGAACGTCTCATTAACTGCCTGTTTATTTTCCAGCCCTGAGTACCTCAACTCATAAAAAGAGCCCCACTCGTCCCAACTGCTGTTTGTCCAGAGGGTAAAAATACATCGAGAAGACCTGTCATCATCCCCAAGCATCAGCCAGCCAGCCATCATTAGCCCAGGCTGGGGAGAGAAGGGCAAGCGGGGCGCACGCTGGCTCCGGGATGGGAGCTGCTCTGCCCGTGCCCGTGCACAGCTCCAAAGGGAACGTTGGCAAAGGACCTTTTTGTCATGGGTGCTGGTGCTGGAAAGCCAGATGATAAACCCCCCTCCCCCCCTCTGCCCCTAACCCCCACCGGCACCGGCACCAGCGCCTGCGGGAGGGGGGGCACAGGGCGGGGTGGTAGAGATCTAGTCATGTGGTTCCTCCCAGGTGGAAATGGCATCCCAGATGGGACCCACGTGAGCAAGGCAAATATTTGTGTCCCTGTGCTATGCGGAGTGTGCCGCACTTTTGTTTGGGCTTGGCCAGTGAGCATCAATTGTGAGTAATGACTGCCCTGTGAAATGGAGAGAGACTCATCATAAAACTGCTAGAGACTAGGAGCCACGTTCTCGCTGGGCTGCACCGTGAACTGAGCTCACACTTCTCTCTAAATGGGCCTGGAGTTGGGGTCAGAAGCTGCAATACCTCAGCTGTAGCCCTGCCCCTGATGGAAGGAGGTGGTGAGGAGGAGGGGGAGGGAAGAGGGTCGAAGAGAAAGAGGAGGTCTGAGAAGGCAGGGGAGCAGCAGATGATTGAATGTACAGAGCAGAATGGAAATTCTGTGCACTTTTTAAAGAGTTCCAGCTGTAGAGTCCATCTGTTAGAATGAGCAATTGTCCTGGAACAAACTCAGAGTGTCGCCCCAGAGAATAAAATGCTTTTGGAGAGAGAGAATTCCGCAGAGAATTCAGGTCCATGTGTCACTTCTGAGACAGGTCAAAATTCCTATGTCCATCTTGGGTTTTGGTACCTTGTCGCCCTGTCAGATGATAATGGTGGCCCCTCAGACCACAGACGCCTTCTGGAAGGCAGCACCCACAAAAAGCACAGTGGGAGTAGGAGATGCAGATGAAAGGTGGCTGAAGGCTGGTGATCTGAGTTGGGACACACCCCCTCTTTCAATTTCCCTTTCCTTTTCAGAGGGACCTAGAGGTAAGGCAGCCTCCTGGGGCTATAGGGACTCAGCAGAGGGGACCCAGTTTCATGGGGGTAGTTGGGAGAAGGGTCACTTGGATCTGCTATGATGCTCAGTACTTTCCAGGATGTGGAATTTTGGAAGTAGGAGGAGCCTTAACAGATCGTGTGGTTTCTAAACCCAGTTTTACATCAGAATTTCCCAAGGTGGGGGATTTTGAAAAACTCAAGTCCCCAATCTGCACCCCAGTCCTGGTAATCCTCACTGATAATTTTCACAATATTTCACACTGTTTCATTGCTACTGTATCTGCTCTGGTACTCCATCATCAGTCTTTTATGTTACTATTATCTTTGGGGTACCACAAACTAACCCCTATAAGACCACAAACTAAGCCCCATAAGACAGCAGACTTACCTGATAATTGTGTGTTCTGACGGCTCCACAGACCAGTGGTTCCCCCAGCCTTTGTCAGTCCTTTGTTGTCCTCTCTCAGTTCCTAAAACACAATGTTAAAATTAGGCTAACTAATAACACTACAGTGCCTCTAAGTGTTCAAGTGAGTCACACGTCTCTCACTTTAAATAAAAAGTTAGAAATGATTTAGGTTAGTGACAAAGTTATGTCGACAGCCAGGGTAGCTGAAAGCTAGGCATTTTGCACCTTGTAAAAGCCAAGGAAAAGTTCCTGAAGAGAATTAAAAGTGCTACTCCAGTGAATACATGAATGATGAGAAAGTGACACCACCTTCTTGCTGGTAGGGAAAAAATTTTACTGGTCTGGATAGAAGATCACATCAGCCACAATATTCCCTTAAACCAAAGCCTAATGCAGAGTAAGACCCTAACTCTTCAACTCAATGGTAAGAGAGGTACAGAAGATGCAGAAGAATAGTTAGAAGACAGCAGAGATTGATTCATGAAATTAATTAAAGAAGCCATCTCCACAATAAGAATGTCCATGTTGAATCAGCAAGTGCTGATGTAGAATCTGCAGCCATAAGATCCATAAGATCTGGCTAAGATAATTGATGAGGTGGCAACATGAAACAATAGATTTTCAGACTAGACAAGCCAGCTTTCTGTTGAATGAAGATGCCATCTAGGACATTCATAGCTGCAGAAGAGAAGTCAGTCCCTGACTCTGAAGCTTCAAAGGACAGGTTAATTATTGTTAGGGGCTAAGGCAACTGGTGACTTTCAGTTGAAGCCAATGGTCATTTACCATTCTGAAAACCCTAGGACCCTCTAAGAATGTTGCTACATCTACTCTACCTATAAATAGGGAAAAAATCTAGATGACAGTGTTTACAACACAGTTTACTGAACATTTTCAGCCCACTGTTGTAGTACAATGCTCGGGGGAAGGAGGAGGAAGATTCCTTTCAAAATATTATTGCTCATTGCCAATGATCTAGTCACCCAAGATCTCTGCTGGAAAGGCACAAGAAAGTGAAGGTGGTTTTCACGCCTGCTAAACACATCCATTCTTCAGCCTGTCAATTAAAGAGTCATTTTGACTTTCAAATCTTATTATTTAAGAAATGCATTTCATAAGACTATAGCTGCCAGTTGAAGTGATTCCTCTGATGGATCTGGGGAAAAAAAATTGAAAACTGTCTGGAAAGGTCCACCTTAGATTTGCCATTAAAAACACTGATGTGTTCCTAGAAAGAGATGAGAATATCAACCTTAGCAGGTATTTGGAGGAAGTTGACTCCAACACTTATGAATGACCATAAGAGGTTCACAAATCCAGTGGTGGGAACAGCTGTGCATGTGGTGGAAATAGCAAGACAGCAAGACTTACAAGTGGAGCCTGAAGAGCAGATTCAGTTGCTGCAATTTCATGATGAAACTTGAACTAAGAGTTGCTTCTTACAATGAGCAAAGAAAGTGGGTTCTTGAGATCTGGTGAAGATGCTGTGAACATTGTTGAGATGTCAACGCAGTATTTAGAACATTACAGAAACCTAGTTGATGAAGCAGCAGCAGGGTTTGAGAGGATTGACATTTTGAATTTTGAAAGAGGTTTTACTGTCTAATGCTCTCAAACAGCATTGCCTGCTACAGAGAAGCCTTTCATGAAAGGAAGGGTCAATCAATGTGACAAGCTGCACTGCTGTCTTATTTTAAGAAATCAAAATTTCTTAATTCCAGCCCACCCTTCAGCAGCCACCACCCTGACCAGTCTCAGCCATCAGTATCAAGAGAAGACCCTCTATTAGCAGGAAGATTATTATTTGTTGAAGACCCAGATGATGGCTAGCAACTTTTAGCAATAAAGTATTTTAAAATAAGATACATATATTTCTAGACACAACAATAATGCACCTTCACACATAGAGGATAATGTAAATAAAATTTTTATATGTTCTGGGAAACCAAAAATTTTGTATGACTCACTTTATTGCAATAATGGCTTTGGCTGTGTGGTGCTAGTCTGGAGCTGACCCTGTAATATCTCTGAGATTTTCCTGTATTTAACTATTTCACCTTCGTAAGATATTTCTTTAGAATGTTTTAGTATTTTAACTGATTTTAGTACCTTGTTATATTACATAACTGTATGATTAAATCACTTTACGTAATTCTTTATATACTCTAATAAATTGCATCTATGAGATTTTGTATTTGTAATTTTGATGTATGTTATCAAATTAACCTTCACAAAGATTGTACCAATTTGTACTCTCATCAGCCATGTGTTAGAAGACTTGTCTCTTCATACTTTATCAATAGTGTTACCAAAGGTTGTGACCTTGCCAATCTGAGACAAGAGAATCTTGGAATCATTTTAACATGCATTTCTCTTGTTAGTGAAATTAAGCAATATTTCATATATTTAAGTGCTATTTATGTTACCTCTTCTGTGAATTTTCATTTCATATTCATAGTCCAAAAGCTTTGGACTTTTTCTTTGATTGATAGGAATCCTTTGTGTATTAGAAAATAAAAGCTTTGTCTTATGAGTTACATTTTCCCAGATTAGTCTTTGATGCTGCATTGTAATAATAACAACAGTGAGAATAATTACACTATAAATTTCATACCTGCTTAATTAATGTGAAATTTCTGAAAAATATTTAAAAAATGAAAGAAAATTATCACCTAATAGCAAAGATGTTTATCACTGATATTTTAGTTTTACCTTTAGTGTTTTTTCTAACGTTTTGCATGCAAATATTGGCATCAATATAGCTAGATATTTGCATACAAGCATATATATAATGCACAAATTATAAATTCATATTCCAAGGTAAGTTAAAAACATGACTATTTTTCTCTAAGACTGTTTAAAACTACTTCACACTTTCATTCCAGTTTGCAGGGGAAGAATATCAATTCTGTGTAAAATTGGAAATCATTCAAAAATCATTCCTTTCATCATTTAGAGATGGGATTAGAGTTTGGGGGGGCTTGGCTAGTATCATAGCATAAAAAGAATGGTAGCTGTTTCATCTTGGGCAGCCCCTGATGAACATGGTCCCCTTTATTCTCAGCCACAGCATCCCTATAATGGCAGCAGCTGAAGTATTTGAGTTCTTCCTGCTTTCTGTATCTTTCCATCACACCTATCCAGGAACCCCCAAAGTCCTCTCTGTCTGACTTTTGAATTGTATAAGCTAAGCATCGACTCTGGGTCATCGTAGGGTAAGTGAAATTGGTCAGGCTTTTACGCTGCTATCTTCCATGGCTATCACCCATAGCACTTGGGAGCATGGGCTAGGGCCACGTATGCCTGATGGTGGACACCTGGAGTATGGAATGAGCATGCGTAAGTGGGCACACCTGAAGCAGGAGGCTGACGCTATAAGGGAAGCATCACACAGAAATGGCTATGAGAAGGGGCTACAAAAGGACAAGCAACAGCTCTGAGAAAAAAAGAGCCCACAAGACCCCAAAGAGTAAAGATTCGCGGGAGGCTGGGAAGGCTGCCAGCCTCCTAGCCCCCAACACCCACTGCCTGCCCTGTGCCTGGTTCCCACTATAGTCATTCTCTCTGCATATCATACGCTGCATGCCTACTACAGTAATATCCCTCTACTGGGATCACTGCAATAATAGAAACCCCAGTGATGTGCAAGTGGTGAAGAAAGAGAAGCTGTGAAAGAGATTCCAGAATAATCTTCAAAAGTTTTACTCAGGTATATTTTCACAAAATTGCAATCATACTGTGCAAATTGATTTGTATGTTGAATACTGTGCTTAACCAGAAAAATGCTTGTGTTTGATTACTAAATATTTCAAAGTTTTAAGGATATATATTTGAATTGGTGCAAACCCACCCTATTGTTGACTAACTTATTTCCAACTTTTTATATTAAAAGCAAAACACTGAGATAAAAGGGACTCTTTATGTCCCTTTTTTATTATCTCCCTAAATTCCTAGAGATGTGAAGACTAAATCTTCAGTATGTTAATCATTTTGAGGTTATTAATACATATGGAAAAATCATCCTTCAGAAAAGTTGTTAATTTCACAGCACTTTCACCAGCACCAGGGTTGGGTTCTGCGTTGTTGTTTTTTTTAACTATTTTGTCAGCTTGGTAAGTCCATCATGAAATCTTACTGTATTTTTATTTGTATTTAGTGACTAGTGCATTTATTTTTTTAAATTTTTTAAATTAAATTATTTTTTTTAATTTTTATATAAATTTTTTAATTTACATATATTTGACATCAGTTGTAATCCCCATGTATTCCCCATCACCATATCACCAGTGCACCATCACCTCAGTCCCCCGTGCTCCCGT
>JAGFMF010011782.1:1300915-1320782 GCA_019455555.1 Galemys pyrenaicus | reverse complement strand
AGCTGACTCCCAAGGAAAAAGGACCCCCCAAGGCCCACGTGTCTGCTTTTATATTCAGCCTGGCTGCTCAACTCCACCCTCAGGTCCCAGTGATCCACTTTTCGATAATGACCTTATGGGATTTGTAGTTCTTGGATCTTGTAGGTCTGGAATGGGGGTTGAAGTCCATAACCTATTTGTATAATCCATTCAGGAGGGTTTTTCCCCCTAACAATCCCACTCTGGGCCCAAACTATCTGGCTGAGTGTTGGCCCATGAGGGGAGGGGTGATTTCAGAGTTTGATCAGGTGTCTTATTTGAAGTCCTCTCCCCTACACCTCTATCTGTTAAAAGTCTTGACACACGCTAGAGTTTGATTACCGTGCTTTGATGTGCATGGGCGACATAAACACTAGAACAGGCAATGTCGGTTTTCCCTCTCTACAGTTTGGGCCAGTGAGGACCCCTCAGTTTTGCCCAGTAACAGATGCAAAGATTGGTTTTGTACCCAGCTTCTGTCTGCTCCTGAAGCTCTCTTGAGGGAACCACAAAATATTGCCTCTTTGTCTCAAGGTGAGTCTTAGTGTAAAAACACCTTCAAGTGATTGTAAGTTTCTCAGACACAGAGACCGTGGCAGTTTTATTCAGTGGTTCACACCCACTGGCTACTGACAGTCAATAAATACTTGTTAAATAAACAACAAAATCATAAATACTGTGTGTGACCCCTGTAGAGCAATATAGTAAAAAATGTCAATTAGGAAACAATGGGGTCTCTGCCACCATTTGTCCCTCATCTTTCATGGTTATCAATCTGCTCTGTTCCATCCTGGATCTGGAAGCACTTCTGCCCAATTGACAGTATAGAATTCTGTCATATATGGAGTCCACTGGACACCTATAGCTATGGAGGATTTGAAATGTGGCTAATGGAATAAACTGAATTTTTATTGTACTTAGTGTTGATACATTTGTATTGAAATAGCCACGTGTCCCTAGCTTCTGCATTGAACAGGACAGTTCCAGAAGTTCTATTTCAGATGGAATAACAGGCTAGATATTTTGAATTAACCTGCAGTATTAAAAAAAAAAACACTAAATATCATGTATCTTTTTTAAAATTTTAATCTTCTTAAAATCATCAAAGAGCTGCCAAGATAGTACAATTACCAAGTAAGAACTAAGTAAAGGTAGACTCAGGACAGTGAACTGAGCACTGAAACTGCTTCTCCCCCAAGGGCATATGCTAAACTTGGCAAACTGGATTTGCCGTTTTTGTGACCTCTCAGGGAAACAGAAACAGAAGATGCAGAACCCACTCAAGGTAGGTCCTCCCCTTCATAAAGCTGGGATCCCAAAGGGTCACACCCTTGGTGTAATGGTCACCCAAACATAAACTCATCCCCCACCCAAACACACTCCTGCCACCAGGGCCCTATAAGGCAGGCTGTCTTGCACATGAACTGGGTGTTTCCAGAAACTTCAGACCATGAATTTAACAAGAACTCTGACTGGAAGTGTCTCATCGGTATCAGGGCAAAAGCAAAAACATATCCTTTCTGGAGAAACACAACATCATCCTATCTCTCCAAAGCCCCATAAATAATGTTCCAAGGAAAATCAGTGTGGTCATCATTACCAAGTATTTTGGGGGGCAGGGATGCATTTCTCTGCCTCCTTTAAGGTTAGATTGACCAAGTGACTTGCTGGGCTAATAACAGGTGGGAGGTAGTCATGTGCGTCACTCCCAGGCCAAGGCTTTATGAGGCAGTGTGCAGTCCGGCATGTTTTCTTCATGGCTCCAAGCAGGTTTGTGGAAAGATATTTGTGAAACTACTGTCAGCTTAGGTTCTTAAGAAGGTGCAGTGACTAGAGCCTCCTTCTGGCTTCTGTTGAACATGGAGCGTGAGCAAGAAATCAGTGCTTACTGTGTTAAGATTTGGGGAATTTGGTTGGTGTTGCTTACTGCAGTAGCCATGACTTCGTCTCTTCTACACAATGACCATTCGTGACCGAGGACACAAGAAATGAGGCACTGTGAGTGAGACCCAATAGAAAGAACCTCCACACATCAAACAGACTTCAGAAACTGGAATTAACAAACACAGATTGCAACAAGGTATGTCGCCATCTTTTGAGAATAAGACAAGCTGGAAATTACCTACAGGGTAGTCTTTGGAAAGATAGTTGACAAGAGAAAGTCGGTCAGTCCTTATACTGTTACGGATGCTGGAAGTCAGGATGTAACTGACTTCTGGTGCTTTCTGTTGGTTCCCACCCAAGGCAAAAATAAACCAAAAGTCCCAGAGAAAGCCCTTGTCACAGTCTCTACCACTATATAACAAATAACACAAATATGGTGGGCCGGATCAACAAGTTTCTATTTGCTCTTGGATTCTGTGAGCCAGCAATTCTGAAAAGGCTCAGAAGGATGACTCTCTACTGTGATGCCTAGGGGCCTCGCCTGTAAAACTTGAAGGCTGGAATCGCTAGAAAGTTGCTCGGGCTTCACACCATGGAGGAAGCCTACAAAATGCATCCAGGGGAGCCCCAGACTTCTTATGATAAAGCAGTTAGGTCTTTGTACAAAGTGGCCTTTGACTCACTTGTCCTCCTTTCTCCTTATCAAAGTAAATATAAAAATTACAAACACCTTTACTCGAATACCTTATCACTAGGATCTGAAAAAAAATGACATTCACCATTCCTTTGTGCCTGGGACTATGGATACCCAGGACCAAACATGAGGATTTAAAACCCCCTTGGCTACCCAGTCTATCAGTCTATTCTAAACACTGTAAGTTTCATCAGGTAAGCAGCCATGCCATTAACACTTGAAGGCCTAATGCCCAGGAGGATCGTTGCCATTGCTGGCTGAAATAAAAAGATTAGCATGCTTTTCTCAATTCTTTTGTTTTGCTAGCAATAAAACACCTTCCTTCCTTTTTTTTTTTTTTAGCTAGGCATTAAGACAAAATAAAACAAGAGAAAATCTACTTTTAAACCTTTGCTTCTGTGCTCAGAATAGAAGCTGGCCATTTTTTTTTATTTGCTCTAAGTGGGTTTTAAAGCAAGTAAATATAGCATGAAAGACAACACTAAGCACACCTTTGATTTTCATGCCCACTTGCATTCCAGTGCCTCTTTCCTAGGGACAAACACAGTGATGAAATTGCTAGGTAAATCTGTCTAACATCTTATGTTTATAAATGAAGCTATAAGTCTAAGTTTTTTTTAACTATATGATTAAATACTTGTGTTTTTCAGTCAACTTCTTTAATTGGATCTGCAATCATTGTGAAGTTTGAAAGAACTTGGCTCAACCAAGAGGTTCCCTTGTCACTAGTGTTTTATTGATTATGGGCCACAGTTTAACTAGAAAGGAGCTGGGGGAAGATTCCTCAGACACACTCTGACTCTCAATTCAAATCCACATCTTTCTAGAATTTCAGCTTTGATTGGCTTTATGTATAGCTAGTCCTTTTGTCCAGGCTCTATAGCAGAAAAAGGAACAAAGCTTCATCTCAGCTCAGCCACTGGATAAGCAGTGGACGTGACAGGCAACTTTCTAGGTGCCTAGAAGAACTGGAAAAACTCCTGGCCTGAAATCAGTCTTTGTGTATCAAACCACTTGCGTCCTCAATTTCTGTTTGTTTTTTTTTGTGTGTGTGTGTTGGGAGGCTTAATTCAAAAGTTATACTCCAAACCTTGTTCTTGTCATCAAATTCCTTCCCATGGAAGTTTCGTGTCTAATCTTGTGTGTCATGGTTGTTAATGTTGGAGTGACATGTTACCTTCCAAGTCCATGGTGCCAATGTTAAAACAAGAGGGAAGGAGTCTCTTATTTAAAAGAGACAACCATGTACCTACATGGTGTCTGTTCTCACAGTCATCTAAGAGGTACATTGCCTCTTAATAGGAAAAAACTTTTTTTTTTTTGCTGTGATGTTGTCCAAGCACCTTCTCTGTGCTTCATTTCTTCGTTGGCCCCAAATGGGTTATTAACTTCAGCCAGGCAGGTTATTATTTGTTTGCTGAATAGCTATTATGTGCCTCTATGTGTCTGCCATAGAAGGTACCACAATGATCCATTAGGAAATGTTAAAAATCATTCAATGTTATTTAAACTCTATGCCTTGAGGTTGGGTCTGGCCAGGACAGTAGCCAGGATAGAGCCAGGAGCAGAGCTCCAAGCAACTGCATGGCTGTCTCAAAGCTGCCACCAAAGGGGCCTCCCTGGTGCACAAGGGGTTAAGCACTGCACTATGAAGCATCCCCAGCCACTGCAGCACAAGTCCAGTCCTAGGCCAGGGATGTGACCACATGGTGCAGGAGACCTCTCCTGTCTCGCCTGCTGCTCCCCTCAGCAGTGTGTTTCCGTTGATCTGCCTGTTCTGCTCCCCACTTTGTCTCTGGTGAATCCTCTCACCCCCAACACCTCTGGCCTGTACCCCAGTACTTGTATGCACAAATAAATAATTTTTTTTTAAAGCCCACCTTCAAGAGAAGTTATAAAAAAAAAAAAAGCTGCCACATACACTGGATGAGCAATGCCAGGCACAAGAGCACCCAGCTGCAGATTGCATAGAAGCCAAAGACCCTCCTCTGGGCTGCTTGTCACACCTGCAGGTGTACCTGTCAGAAGGGGAGCCTTTCCCTAGTTCACCAGTGGACACGTGAGTTACTAGACACCTGCTGGGGAGGCCAAGATCAGGAGGACCATAGAAAAATGGGGCCAAATTATGCCCTGGGGGCACCAAAGGCAGAACCAAATTGTTGGATTTACCATTAAATACAGGGGCAAACAGGGGACTAGAATTGGGAGACAAAAGCAAAGTAGTGGCAGAAACAGGGACGCAAAGACCAAGTGATAAAGTCACTGGCACTGGCAGCATTTAAGACAGTGGCCGTAGACACAATTGGGTATCCTGACCTCCTCCCCCTCCTTTGTACTAACCTCAGAGCAGGAATGCAAACGCTCAGAGAAACACCTAGAATCAGGCAGGCGCTGGCTTTCCTGAAATCTTTGACACCCAAGTGTCAAGCCCTGGGAGGCAATCCTGCTATCAGAGCTCGCCTTATCTCAGCTGCAAGGTTCTGGATGCTTCTCCACTCATGTTCCCACCACTGCACCTGTGTTTCTGCAGTTCAATTCAAAATCAGCTGCCTTGAAGCGCCAACCTAATTAACACTTGATCAAGAACAGACTGGCCCCTCCCCCGCCCCCAGAGTGCACCCTTCTCAGGGGATGTCACCCTCTGTGGTGTCTGGAGCATCACAACACAGCCTGAGCCTGCCTGTCCCAAGGCGAACCTCCTCCCCACCGTGCTGTCTGACAGTGGGCCGTACTCAGCTCTGGTCCCCGGGAACCAAGTTACCAGTAACCTATATTCCCTCGGCCAGCAGTCAGCTGTAGGTCAGCAACTCTGACAGGTGACTAGAGAGCTGTGCTTCCCAGCTGCCTCAGCGCTGGAGGATTCTGACTGCTCCATTCATGACGGCGCCCCTCGCTTCGGACCCTTGAGAAGCACCTTCTCCTGACAGCGCTGCATGCACAGGGCTCACCACGCGCACGTGCTCACATGCACGCGTCTGAAGCCATCCCTCTGATTCGCAGCCCTCAGGCCAGCGTCCTCGGCCCCTTACCCCACCATTCAGTCTTCCGCAGCCCTCACCTTGTGGGAACCTGGGACTGTGTTCGTAACGTGCTGCTGAGGCCTTGAGTGCACAAGGTCTGGCTGTCAGGGCTGTGGAGCCCCTGCCCTGCCTGCTTCATAGGAAGGAGGCTGGAGCACAGAGACGTGATTCCTGCCAGGTCCCCAGAACACGAACAGAAACTGTTTACTGAGCATTTACTCTGCACTGGCCATGGGGTTAAGCGCCTTTACCAACGTAATCTCAGTTCACCCTTATTTTTAAAGCTAGGAGGTGGTTATTATTCTCCCTGTTTTACCTATCAAGAAACTGAGGGTCTCCTTCACCTTCCCTGGTGATGCAGCAGGTTGGGTGCCACACTGTGAAGCATTTGCTGCACAGCAGCAGTGTGAGTTTGATCCCCGGCCAGGGAGGGGACCCACATGGCGCAGCAGACCTCTCCTGCCTCGCCCGCTGCTCCCCTCAGCAGTGTACTTCAGTTCATCTGCCTGTTCTGCTCCCCACTCTGTCTCTGGTGAATACTCTCACCTCCCTCGACTCTGGCCTGTACCCCAGCTCTTGTATGCAAAATAAAGAAATCTTTAAAAAAAAAAAAATGAAACTGAGACTTGACCAGCCAAGTAACAGGCTGTGATCTACAATTCCAGTGGAACTTAGATTCATACTGGGTACTAATGCAGGTATTTTCCAACCCGAGATTTTTCAGGGGCTTGGTTTGGGTTCTTTCTCTGGGCCTCTCCAACCGCTTCTGAAATGTCATATGTACATTCTCCAGTGTCATGCTCCAGGCTGTCATGAGAGCGAGCCTGTGTAGATCCCAGAGCCCCTGCCACTGCTGAGCAGGTTCTAGTCTCTTGTAATTCTGTCTTTGACCAGGGAGTCTTTCCGTTTCAGACCTGAGCTTGTCCCTACACGTTAACAAGCGAGAGTAAGAGGCTCGGGCTGCACACCTGTGCACGCCTGGCACGGACTCAGATAAGAGCCTGGCACAACCCCCATCAGGCTGTGTGAGTTTTGCAATAACAAGAGGCAAGTCATGCCAGGTTCGTATCTTCTGACAGTTTTAGCAATTCTTGTCGCTTTTGGCACTTCTTGTAGGATTTTCCTGGTTTTGATGAGCACAGGGAGCAACTGGTGAGAAGCAAGGCCCCTCTGAAACAGAGCTGAACAAGCAGTGGCCCTCACCCGCCACCCCAGCTGTGTTCTGCACGTCTATTTTCCACTCAGCTGCCAAAGTGCTCCTTTCGATAAAGGTGTCGATCAGACCCATCCTGTTAACTTTTCTGAGGCTTCCCTCTTCACTGAAAATACAGCCAGGTCCTCCCAAGATCCTTCAGGGCCCCACGCCCTGGCCACTGCCTGTCCTTGAGCCCTGTGCCCCTTCCTTGCTATCAGTGACCTTCTTCCTTCAAGCGCACCTGCCTCGTGCCCTCCCGTGACTTGCTGGCACTCTCTCTGGGAAACTCTTTCCCTCTGATCATTTCTCCCCCATTTTCCAGGTCTCAGCTCCCACGTCACTCTAGAGAGACCAGCTCTGACTGTGGTAACTGCCGTTGCAGCTTTATATCAGCTGCCTGCTTTCTTCTCTTCTTGTCCCTCCTGCTTTTGAAAAGCCTCTTCCTGCTCTACTTGTGACTTAGTTGCTTGGCCCCTCTTATGTCTCGTCTGCTCCTTCACTGGTGCAAAGTTCCAGGGGCTCCAGCTCATCTGACTTCTCCATCAAGGCAGCCCTGGAAATGGACCTTGTCCAGACTGGCCCACCGGTTGGGGTCGCGCTGGGGAGCTTGTGCTCTTGAGGCAGACCAGGGGGACAGTCCTCTGGGCCTCACAGTGTTTTATTTTACATCTCAGTCAGAGAAGTATGGAGCACACAGTGTGGTCACTGATTTTTATGTATATTATGTGTATATACCACAACTGTAAAATATTCTTGATGAATATTTATAAAATATTCATGACTAATAAAAATATTGTAAGGGATAAGTAATCTGTGACACAACTTTTAAAATGACTTTGCTTTTATTCTTAAATGGACATAAACATTTTCCCTCCTAAATACTCTGATGGAATGATATGAAAGAGAATACCAACATTAATAGCATTTCAGTGAGAGGAATGGGGTTGAAAATGAATCTTTTCGAACAATTTGGTATGATGATGTGTGATATATTGATTCGAAGGATTAGATCTGAGCACAATGTATTTTAATAATTATTCTGAAATATTTATTCCCAAAAATGGTTGCGCCTTGATTTTGATGGCTATGAAAAAAAGCTCTCCAAGATGCAGAGACAGAAATGGAGAAAGATGATTCTTGGCTGATATGTTTTTCCCACTTCTTTCTGGTTGCAATACTTTCATGTTGCCAAAAGACAACGTTGCTCTCAAGAGTCACTGCCTCCTGATGTCTGATTTCTGTGACTCTCATATTCCTCTGAGAAGCTTTACAGAAAATGTCGGCAGGCTCTCTTGTGCGGACTCGCTATTCCCTTCCCCCCACCTCCCTGCATGAAATCCACGGCAGTAGGTAGGTGATGTCTGGTGGGGATTTTCTTTTGAGGGTAGTCACAGATCATATATTGGGGAGAGCAGACTCCTTCATCTGATGGAAGAATGCCAGTTATTTTGTAGTTATACAAGACATCCAATTTTGTTTTTAATTATTTTCTTACATCATTCTTAATTTGGAAACACTATTTGATTTCTCCCCCCAGGTGTAGTCCCTGTAGTTCTCCCACCATCACAGTCCCCTGGATCCATCACACAGTCCCTTGTGCTCATCCCTTCCCTGTTTTGACTCTTCTCCCTTTCCCGCCCCTGCTGCATGCCTCAGATCTATGATCAGCTTGCAAGTTTTAGCTTATCTCTGATCCTTTGTTCCATTTCTCTATAGTCCCCATGTAAGTGAAACCATCCAATACTTATCTTTTTCCTTTGATTTATTTCACTTAGCATAATCCCTTCTAGCTCCACCGAGATTGTTGCAATTGGCATGAGTTTATCTTTCTTTGAGCACTGATTAATATTCCATTGTGTATATGTATCACATCTTCTTGATCCAGTCATCTGTTTTGGGGCATTTAAGTTGTTTCCATATCTTAGCTATTGTGAATAGGGCTGTAATAAACACATGAGTGCAGGTTTTCTTTCAAATTGGTGTTTTTGTATTCTTTGGGGAGATTACTAGGAATGGAATTGCTGGATCACATGGTAGATTCATCTTTAGTGTTCTTAGAAACCTCCACACAGTTTTCCACAGTGGCTTTCCCACCGGTTTTGCACATCCTCATCAGCATTTGTTGTTCTAGTTTTTTTAATAAGTGCCATTCTCACAGATGTGAGGTGGTACCTCATTGTGGTTTTGACTTGTATTTTCCTGATAATAAGTGGTATTGAACATTATTTCATATGCCTGTTGACCACTTGAAGTTCTTCTTTGGAAATCTCTTCTGCCCATTTTTTGATTGGATTGTTTGTTCTTGTTGAGTTGTATAAGTTCTTTTTAGATCTTGAATATCAGTTCCTTACCAGTTGTGTGGTATACAAATATTCTCTCCCATTCAGTAGGGAACATACCCAATTTGAAATGAATGAACGAAAAGACAGGTGCCATGTTTAAACCAGATAAAGCGTTTATTAGGAGGTTAACAAGGGCTCTGTATTGATCTCCAAAGACCAAAAGATGGGCAAAGATTTCTTCCAGTTCAGGATCATAGCCTGCTCTATCACATTTAATGCAGTTATTTTAAAGTCATATTTCAATGAGTATTTCTTAAAGCATAACACATGCGTGATCGCGAAAATAGATACCACTTGACCCTGTTGTAGATTACTCACTCTGACTCAGACACACACTGAGTCCAAGTAGATTTTGCAGTGTGGCACTAAAGGATCCACCCAGGGAATTCAGTGGAAGGCTAGCGTTGATACCTGACGGCTAGTGCTCATAGAAATCGCTTGCTTTGTCCAAAGTGCAGTCATAGTTGGAGACCTTTGGATGAACTACAGCTGCGATGTGACTCGAGAGCCCTTCTCCTCCTCTTGGCACCAGGGCCTCTAGCACCCAAAGCTGCCACAAGGCCCGCACCGAGGGCGTTGGACGCAGGGAGTGGGCATGCAAGACCTCTCGCATGCATTGGTTGTGGCGCATGGATTGCAGGGGAGCCTGGAGAGAGAAAAGCATTGGGGCAAGTTAGAGTAAAATGAGCTGAAAATCTAGGAAGACAGGAAACGTACTTTATGTAAGAAGGTTGTTCCTCCTCAGACTGTCTCCAACCAAAAGCTTGAAATTTTAAATTCATTTCCATCCTGAAAACCTTTCATCCCACAGCAACTGGCTACCCTCCCAAAGAAAATAGCGCTAGCCTCCTACTCACTTGCAGTCCTCGCTCTCCAGCAGGCCGCGGTACGTGTTGATCTCACACTCCAGCCGGGCACGCACGTCCAGCAGCACCTGGTACTCCTGGTTCTGCCTCTCAAGGTCACTCCTGATCTCAGCCAGCTGGGACTCCACGTTGGTGATCATGCACTGCACCTGGGACAGCTGGGAGCTGTAGCGGGCCTCCGTCTCCGTCAGGGTGTTCTCCAGGGAGTYCCTCTGTGTGGGGAAATAGAGAAAGTCTCAGAGCCGCTCCTGAAGGGGCTTCTCCCAGAGGTGTCCCAAGACGCCACAGCTGCTAGCCTTAGGAGACACAGGGTGGCCCGGAGGGCATCCCCCGTCTCCCATTCCCGACTCCCCACTTGCTGGCAGGGGCTGGCAACACCCACCAGGTTGTGCTGGGCCTGCAGCTCGATCTCCAGGGCGTTGACCGTGCGTCTCAGCTCGATGATCTCCGCCTGGCACGTCTGCAGCTGCTCGGAGCTCGACACCACCTGCTTGTTCAGCTCCTCGGTCTGCAAAGGCAAAGGGCACACCCGGGTCAGACCCCGCCTGCAGGGCCCCCGGGGCCTGGGGTCCCTCCTGTCCGGGGCTGAGGCGCACCTGGGTGGTGAACCACTCCTCCACGTCCCTGCGGTTGGTCTCCACCAGGGCTTCGTACTGGCTCCTGGTCTCGTTGAGCACGCGGTTCAGGTCCACGGTAGGTGCTGAGTCCACCTCCACGTTGAGGCGGTCTCCAATCTGGCAGCGCAGGGTGTTGACCTCCTGCAGGAGGAAGGGAAATTTTTAAGTATTGCAAAGGATCCTGGTGCTCTTCTCTAAAGGATTGCATTTCCACTTGTGAACATGTAGTTTTCAGCCGTTCTGTTCCTTCGAGCCCCCTCTGTGCATGGCTTCTGTATTCAGTGACTAGCTAACCTACGGACTCTGCTCTAGAACTGTCAAGTCCCTGACCGCTTTCCATTCTGGCACCCAGCATGCACTCCTCATTTCCAATAAAAGGTGCAGTGAGCAGCCTCAGAGCTGAGATGTGAAGGACCACCAGTGATAGTCAAGCCCTCTCACACACCCAGTCCACATGTTACCACTTATGTTTGATTCCTAAACATGGGTAATATTAAGGAGTTCAGCCAGAGGAAATAGAGACTGCTTCAAAATCTTCTATCATGGGATAGAATAGACCTAACTGGTTATTTATTCTCTTAGTGTGGATTTGGCTAACGGAAATAATTATCTGTTCATTTCACTGCTAATCACATCACAGAAAAGCAGCTTAGTGCTTGGACTTAGGTAGATGTCAGACATATTGGAATGGTTTTCATCTCTACACTTAGTGTAGTCTCTAGAAGCTTCTAGAAGTCTCAATTTTTTCTTCTGTAAAATGAGCCTGATCTGTGGAGTTCTAGAGCTCTTAGCACAATGCCTGGCACATAGTAAGCACTCAATTAAGTTTAACTGCTACCACCTACATTGTCCTGGGATTAAGCTATGGACAAAGTATCTGTCCCCTTTGTTGTGCTCCTGACTGAGCCATGCTGTGCTTCCTCAGGCAACTCCAAATGGCAGAAAAACCCTGGACAAGCTCAGCTCTCTGCTGTGTAGCTCACTGACCACCCCTGGGGGAAGAGAGAATTCAAGAAAAGGCATCCTCAGCTCAACGGGCATCAACCTGGGAGCGGAAGTGGCTGTGGACGCCACCTTGTAGTTGACCTTTCCTCATTATGGGCTTGTCAGCTCCCTTCATGCTGGCAGAAAAATCCTAATCTTGTATCACTGGTGTTTAAATTACTCACTCTCCACAAATCCCTTTTTGTGTGGAAAACAGATTCCTCAGCAGGGTGAGCCTGCTGCACCCGGGGCTCTTGGATGCAGGCCGTGGCAAGTCTGAGCCTGTTCTTTGAGGAACCTCACCTGCTCGTGGTTCTGCTTGAGACACAGCAGCTCCTCCTTCAGAGACTCCACCTGGGCCTCCAGGTCAGACTTGCAGAGGGTCAGCTCGTCCAGGATCCTGCGCAAGCTGTTGATGTCCGACTCCACCAGCTGGCGCAGGCCCAGCTCCGTCTCGTACCTGTGACACAGGAGGTCAGGGACAAGTCTGGCCTTGACTCTGGTTTGGTTCGGTTTGTCAGACAGCTGGGAGTTGGGGCTTGTGAGTTGCACAGCCATCTCGGTCATTTAGGTTTTCACCACCGAGCAGTAGCTCCTAGGGCAGATGCACTGGTAATAACTTTTTCATAAAGAGCAAGCCAGTGGATTTAAGGGTATAGAAGCTCATAAGCTGAGGTTTCCAAAAGTGGGTCACACCTGGCGTGTTCCCGATTGAATTCTGGGCGTGGCAGAGCAACAGGCATATGTGCTACGTGGGTAGGACCAGATGTCACATGCAGAGGGAAAGCAGGAAGAGGAGCCAGGCTCTGGAGAGGGGTCTCAGGCCTGGTGAGAAATGGCTCTGTGGGTCTTGGATGTGGTGTCAGGGAAAGCTCTGTTCAGGTTTGTCAGAGTTGAGGACAGGCTGAGGGGAGGGGAGGAGAGGAAAGATAACACCCCTCCTTCCCACATACTTAGTCCTGAAGTCATCTGAGGCCAGCTTGGCATTGTCGATCTGCACCACCAGCCTGGCGTTCTCGGACTTGGCACACAGGATCTAAAAGACCCAAAACATGCTAGGAGTTTGTTTATTTTCAGTAATCCCTACTAATTCTCTGATGTGGAAGGAGCAGAGTGAGAAATCACATTGGGTATTATATAAAATCATTAAATACTGTTCGTGTGCAATAAATACTTGAGCGATTAAATATGAAAAAAATAACAATGAAAAGGCCAGGAAAATATCAGTAGATGAATACGTATTGCTTTTTTCCTATAAGTATTACAGAGAAGCTGATAGAAATGACAACTACCATTTATTGTGAAAAACCTGTACATTGAGCATGGTTCTAGGGACTGAAGATACAAAAATGAAAAGTAGTAAATCTTGCACTCAAGAAACTTCCAATCCAGCGGGGGGAGGAGGGGTGAGATAAATATGTAAACTGGCATGAAAGGGCCAGAGAAGCGGCCATCCTGGTGGTTGACACTGTGTCCTCCTAGGACGCTTCTACTCTTGCTGGCTTTAGCCAGCCGTTTTATGTCTTCACTGGACATTGTGTGTAGGAAAAGCCCAGGGCCCCTAGGGCAGGACAAGGGATCAAGATAATGAGGTGCCTGGAAGAGGACAGCACCAGGAGGTCAGAGCTGTCAAGACGAGGAGAGAAAATGGTCCATTCCTTACACAGAGCCTATTTACTTGCTTCCTCTGGCCTCTGGCCTTTCCTCTCACCTCAGGGTAATAATTCCGCACCATGTCATATGCACAGCAGCATCTGGAGGCAGCATTTAATTACCCCTTATTTATGCAAAGTGCAGCTGCCTCCACCGAGACTAACACTATGCAAATACTCAGACTTAACAGTCCTGGGCCTGGAATACGACAGGCCCTCAAGATAACAAAATGCCAACTACAACCAGTGTGGTTCAATCACCCTGAGATCGGCTCTCTTTTCCAAATCATATTCCTTCCCTGCCACTTCCCTGAGGAGGTAACATGGCGCCAGCGCCCTCACCTTCTGCTGGAGCTCCTCGATGGTGCGGAAGTACGACTGGTAGTTGGGGCACACGTAGGGCACCTGCTGCTGGCAGTACTCCTGGATGCGGCCCTCCAGCTCCGCGTTCTCCCGCTCCAGCTGGCGCACCTTCTCCAGGTAGCTGGCCAGACGGTCGTTCAGGAACTGCATGGTCTCCTTCTCGTTGCCATTGAAGGAGCCCTCGCAGAGCCAGCCGCAGCTGCCCACGTTGGCGGGGATGTTGCAGGCCCCGGGCAGGGTGCAGCTGTGGCAGCTGGGGGCCACGCAGGGCCGGGAGGCGCAGCTGGAGCGGCAGCTGAAGTTGGGCAGGCAGCAGGTGTAAGGCATGGTGCCGGGAGGGAGCAGAGAGCCTGGCTGAAGGTTGGATTCCAAGTTCTCCAAGACACGGAACTGTGGGCCTCCTCCTCTGGGGAGCATTTATACCCCCTCCAAAGAGGGTGTGGGCATAGAAGGCAGTCTTTTTTTCTTACTCATTTGCTGATTGTCAAAAGCCCTTCCCCTCAATTTGTTATGTTTCCTCAGAAGAGTCCCTCACCTCATAAAAGATTTTACTTTGGCTTCTCACTATGTCAGGACTCCTGGTCCATGCTGCACAGCAGTGAAGTAAGAGCTTCATAGTGTGGCTTCAAAGAACTGTACCCATGAAAGCCTTGGCCGTCATTAGTGGGGTGTGGTGGGGCTGGGGACACTGTTGCTGCTTTGCTTCCTGACTTGAGGGCTTGACGCCCTGGCAAGCCTTGGATTCTTCTCACTGAGATGGAAACGCATAGCTCTTGCCCTTGTAGTTTTTGCTAGGTCAAGTTTCCAAAAGTCAAATTCCAGATTCACAGTTCTCAGAAAGAAGAATATATCCCTCTGGAACAGTGAAGAGTCTGGGCCTTGTGGCCCTGCTTCTTGAGGGGACAGGCATCATCCAGATCCCTGACCATGTCAATCAACCTGTAATAGACATTTGTCAGGACCCTTGTTTACCAGGGACCATGAGGGTAGAAGCTCAGGCTGAGTTGTGGTCAGGAATTGACAGATGTTGAGAACTGGGACGGAACCAAGAGCTAGACACTTCACAGACACAATCACAACAAGTGATATTATCCCCATGTTACAGATGGGCACAACAAGGGTGTGGAGGATAGAGGCTATATGTTGTGAAGCCAGTTCCAACACAGATCTCTGTTCTTTCCATCATACACATTTCTGAAAGGTAAATGAAATTTTCCCTTCCCAATTTCCTCCTCTGTAAGCTCTCGTTTCAATTGAGTGTAGTATTGTCATAACTTATGGGCTGATCTCTCCCTCTCTCTCTCTCTCTTTCTCCTCCCTCTTTTGTTCCCTCCCCCACCCTCAGCATTTCCCTGGAGACATGGAAGGACCTTTACATGAAGTATAATGCATGCCTTCTTGAGAAATTTAGGCTTTATCCCAAGAGTAATGAAGCCATTGAATGTTCCATGGAAAGGGGTGATGTAGTGTAATCCTTGATAAACTGCATTTAAAGGAATGGTGGGTTCTATGCTGAGAAATGTTCAGCAGGTACTTGGAGATGCAAGGCTAGAACTCTTGGGAGGGATAATGGTGGCAGGTGTGACCCTAATGTAGATGCGAGAGTTGGAGAAATGAGCCAGGGAAGAGCAGATAGAGAACAAGGGACTGCAGGCCAAACTTCAGGAAATTCTCCAACCAGAGAGCAGAAGAAGTAAGAGTCCTGGAGAAATAAGAAGAGAAAATGAGCCTGCTTATGGCATCACAGAAAAACAAGGGAGAGAACTCCAGGATGAAGGCAAAGGTCAAAACTGTCCAGTGTGGCAGAGAGCGTGAAAGATCAGAACCATGCAGAGTGAATATGGAAAAAATGACACAATTTACTGATACTGAGTGAGGCTCCTTGTTGCCTCCCTGATTTCAATTGCTATTTTCAAACTGATGGTACAATTATAACCCATCAGGTAAAGTGATATCCCACCAGTTGAAGTACCTAGAACCACCTGGTAAAACAGTGGTGACCCTACTAAAGAACAATACACTTAGCCAAAATAAGGTACACAAACAAAGTCATTACAGAATTTAAAATTATATCATTTTAATAATGAGGACAATTGAAAGATAAAAAGAACCACACTTCAACATAGATGCTTTCAAGTGGTAGAATTATGATGCTTTTTTTATCTCCTGTATACTATTTTGTTCTGTCCAAATTTTTAGAGAATGTATATATTTAGAGAATGTATATAACTTTGGCACAGAAAGAGAAACATTTACATTTACATTAGGAATTCTAAAAGGAGATTCTAAAGAACTAGAGTTGTGAAAGGATGCAGCTGAGGTTCCTGTTTCTATATAATCATCATATGGTACTTGAGCTTGCTCCTGGAAATAAGGCCGTGGTCATGATTGACGTTCACACCCTTGTGATAACTGCTGACTTGGCCAATTCTGCAGGTGAGCTATTAGGATGGGATGAAGGGAAACCAAGCTTCCTGTAGCTCGTGAATTGACTGACGTTTTGACCTGAGCTCCAGGTGTAGAGAATGTCAAGAGGAATAGCTCCAATGGACTGCCAGCCACTGTCTAGGAAGCTCAGGTGTCAGGGTCAGTTCACACCAAGCCATAGCCATGAACTTCCCACACATGTATAAAGAATGACAAAATCTCCTTTCTGGAAAAATGCCTAAGTCAGATGAAGCTTAATTCTGAGAATGTTAGAGCTTCCAAAGACCCACATGGTCATCTCCCACGACCATCATTTTACAAATGGGAGAATGTTGACCCAAAGGGGCTATGGCTTTCCAAGCTCACCCAGACTTTTTGAAAGTGTTGAAAATGGAAACATAAATTAGAGGCAAAAAATGAGGAGCAGAGGACAAGGTTTTCAGTCTGTATGATAAAATTGGAACTCAAACCACTGAAAAAAGCCACGTCTTTCAAAAGTCTGCCTCCTTAGTGAAAAGGTAAACTTGAAATTTATGTATATTCATCATCACAGCAAGATTGGAAAAAAAGAGGAATACTACACCATTGAGTTTATAATAGGGGATGGAGGGGGTGATGGATGAGTGAAGGTGGGCTTTTATATCAACCCACACATTTTATTTCTTTAAAAAATCCAACAACATGAACAATACAGCACCAGGTAACCATCTCTTACTTCTATCTTGGTTGTGGGTTTATAAGTATCTTATTTTTTGTACTTTTATGTGTTTGAAATACTTCATCACTTAGAATAAGAAATAGTAACATTGTCAGTGACCCTTGACAGTGGATCAATCAGTGATCCTTGACAGTGGACTTTCAAGCCATGAGTCTTGCCCAGTATGTGAGGTGTCTACCCAGACATCTATGAAGACAATGTGGGTTTGTCCAGGGTGGTTTCCTGGCCCTCCCTGCTTTTCACCAAAGGAAACCCCGTGGCAGAACAAGGACCCAGGAAAGCGCCCCCTAGACCCTAGACTGACACAGTCCTGCCTTACATAGGGACAGTTTTACTTAATGCTTTACACATTGAACAGTAAGAACAAAGTGTATTTACTGTGTTGAGAAATTTGGCCTCTGGCTTGTAAGCAGGGAACAAGGTGTTTGGGAGATGCCTGCCCCTGACAAAGGCAGCTGCTAGTTCTGGCAGGTGATGGTCCCAGCAGGTATGGTGAGCTGATGGGGGACTTTGGACAAGGGCATTTTTATGAGGCATAGAGGTGACTTCTGGGGATGAAATCCCACTGCTGGAAGGGCGTGGAGCTGCCCAGCCTGGGTCCATGACATCAGCCCAACGTGGAAGTCACGCAATTGTCTTCCAGGGTCTCCTGGCTGACATTCCAGCAACATCAACAACGATGGAAGAGATAATTAAAGAGCTACGGGATGAGAGGACAGAATGGAAGATCTGCACTGGAACAGGAGTCCATCACGTCAGCATCATCTCAAGGGAAAAAGATAGAACTGGCAAAAGAATGGGGTCAAGGATTTGCATAAACCACTGCTCTGGGAGCTGTTGACCTTGACTAGACCCCCATGGTCACCAATAGGGGCAGGGCCTGGTCAAGTGGTCACTTTCAGAACCGGCAGAGACCACAGAGTGAATACTCTAGTTGGTTCTGAAGAACTTTGGAGATGGTGGGGTCCCCGAATCCAAATTTAGCCCCAGTGCTTCAAAAATTCAAATGAAAAGAGAAACACTTTTAAAATCTGTTAGCTATTACTCAAAAATTAGAGATGCCTTTTTTTATTATTATAAGTTCTCCAATATTTCCCTAAGGAGTTTCAGAGATATTTGGGGGTATTCGATGCTTGTACCCCCAAATCATCTTTCCCTGGGTGAGTTTGAAGGATGTGGAGCTCTGCTGTGCTTGTTTGCAATCAGTGTTACTTGCTCATAATTCCACCTCGAAGTCGCTCCCTGTAGGGTAAAGGTTGATCAGGTCTTTCCACCCTCCCTTCACTGTGATGATGGACACCTGTGGTGCTGTGAGCATTCCAGGGTGGGCATGCGCAAGTGGGCACACCTGAGTTAGGACACGGGCTTAAATGGCGGCGTTATGAGGATGCCAGGACCGACCAACCAACAGAACCAACAGGACCCACAGTACTGACAAGCAGCAGCGAGAGCACCAACGCGAGCAGCAGCAGTAGAAAGCAGCCAAGAGGGTGAGATGCCGGGGACTGGGAGGCCTGCCAGCCTCCCCACCCCCCAGCACCCATGCCTGCCTTGTACCTGGCCACCTCTACTAAATAAAGTATGAAAAGCCACCGAGGGCTCCAAGACTCTCCTTCCTTGACCCGTCTGCCCAGAACCATCCCGAACCTTGCTCCTGTGCCACCCCTTTCCTGCCACTCCCATTTGGAGTTAGCGCCAGGGTCAATCCTGCCATTGCCACTTATTATGTGAATACCAGAGAAAACTGCATGGTTCCTGGTACTTGGTTGGTGTTCAGTAAATATTAGCTCCTGTCCCTCTTCCTCTAGGGACTTGGAAGAGAAAACCTGGAACCTTCTGGAGATGTTACCCGTTGTATTTTACTGAGCAGGTCCCATCATGAATATGCTTATCATATTCAGATGAGACCTCTTGCCTTGGTTCCTCTGTGGCCTGAGTAGACGCCGGGGATCCAGGTACGTAATGAATGTTAATTAATGGTGGTGAAGAGCTTGTAGCAGAGGATTAAACAACATAGCCGTCCTTTGCTTTCAAGTGGCTTTAGGAGAAGCCCATACACAGAGCAAACACTTTGAAAAGCATGAATACAAATGAGAATCATCTCTGCTTTGCAACAGGAAAGTTTATTGGGAGATTTACAAAGGGACTTGGGGAACTGCAAGGAAGGTAAAGCAGAGAGAACCACAGCACCTGTGGTGACAACAACCCGGCCCAAACCTGTCAGACCGTCAGGTACAGAATCACAAGAGGGCGCCTGGAGGGGGACGTGGGTGGGCCTGGGTGCAGCAGGGCCACAGCCGGGCATGTATTCTCTGGAGACTGAGGGTGAAGCCTGCGCTTCAGTCCTGTGACCAGTGGTTGCCAAAGAGCAGGGCTGGCTCCTCAGTGGTCTTCTGTCTTCCTGCAGTCCTCCTGCTGGCCCTGGGGTACCTAGCAGCCAAAGGTGTTACAGGGCCCGCAGCGGGAGCGTGGGCCACAAGGATAGCAAGGCCCGCAGGAGCCGCTGCTGGCGTTGGTGGTGGCACAGGGGTTGCTGGGCAGCCTGGGGGGACACAGAGGATTAGACTGGACCAGAGAGGGGAGTGGAAGAAGCCCTCAGGGGCTGGCTCACACACCTGTGAATGCGCGGTTGGAGTTAGCTGCAGTCAGCTTGCATTGTTACCTCAGCCCTCCCCTGCCCCACATGCCATGGACACAAATGGAAAACTGCTCTCCAAAAATGTTATCGCGCGCTCCTCAGCTCTCTGGGAACCTGCCACAGTCTGCCTCACCCGATAGCTACTGACATGAGTCACCATCGCCCACCACCCTTCTCCACTGCTCACTCTCTGAGGCAAGGGCTGTGCCCTTCCTGTGACTTTCCATGTTGGCTGAACTGTCAAGAGCAGATATTGCATCGACGTGTGCTGACTGGTGATCGAAATATGGCCAACATGTATGTGCCTTGTGGCCCCACCACGCTTTCCCCGCAACCTTTGCCTCCTACTCACTTGCAGTCCTCGCTCTCCAGCAGGCCGCGGTACGTGTTGATCTCACACTCCAGCCGGGCACGCACGTCCAGCAGCACCTGGTACTCCTGGTTCTGCC
>JAGFMF010011782.1:1288711-1300892 GCA_019455555.1 Galemys pyrenaicus | reverse complement strand
GCCAGCTGGGACTCCACGTTGGTGATCATGCACTGCACCTGGGACAGCTGGGAGCTGTAGCGGGCCTCCGTCTCCGTCAGGGTGTTCTCCAGGGAGTTCCTCTGTGTGGGGAAATAGAGAAAGTCTCAGAGCCGCTCCTGAAGGGGCTTCTCCCAGAGGTGTCCCAAGACGCCACAGCTGCTAGCCTTAGGAGACACAGGGCAGCCCGGAGGGCATCCCCCGTCTCCCATCCCCGACTCCCCACTTGCTGGCAGGGGCTGGCAACACCCACCAGGTTGTGCTGGGCCTGCAGCTCGATCTCCAGGGCGTTGACCGTGCGTCTCAGCTCGATGATCTCCGCCTGGCACGTCTGCAGCTGCTCGGAGCTCGACACCACCTGCTTGTTCAGCTCCTCGGTCTGCAAAGGCAAAGGGCACACCCGGGTCAGACCCCGCCTGCAGGGCCCCCGGGGCCTGGGGTCCCTCCTGTCCGGGGCTGAGGCGCACCTGGGTGGTGAACCACTCCTCCACATCCCTGCGGTTGGTCTCCACCAGGGCTTCGTACTGGCTCCTGGTCTCATTGAGCACGCTGTTCAGGTCCACGTTGGGGGCAGCGTCCACCTCCACGTTGAGGCGGTCTCCAATCTGGCAGCGCAGGGTGTTGACCTCCTGCAGAAGGAAGAAGAAGAATGAACCCACAGCAAAAGAAAGTCTATGAGTTAACTCTCTTTGAGAGAGTTCAATGTGGTGGAGTGAAAAATACATTAGAATTTTGGAAACTTGAACTGAAGACCAGTTCATGTAAAGCCCAACTAAGTTACATCTCGTGATTTAGACCTCCTGTCTGAGTCTCTTTCTTCATCTATACAGGACTGGAGGACTAGATGTTAACTCATGTTTCTTCCCATTCCAGGATGCTATTGCTTCTTTCTGACTTTCCCTTTGTTTATTGATAAATCTGGCTTGATATTGGTTCATGATTGTTATAACTTAAATACAGAGAAACCTAAGTTAACTCCTCCCATTTCTGTGATCTACCATCATATAGTACAAGGGGATGTTTCCTTTTCATTAAAAGGTCCCATGCTGGAGAACTGAATCTGATTTCTTAATATCACATCCAGCCTTGAGGTCCCAATCAACTATTGTTTGAGTTCCTTCCATTTGCCTACTCTTCCCATCCATCCATCCATCTTGGGTTCTGTTATTAAGATGGCACATATTTCAGAGAAGTTTGCTACCACCACCCAATCATGGTCATTATTCTGGCGTATGAGCTGGCGATAATAGATCCTACCCAACGGTAGAAAGTATTTTAAAGAACTTTGTGTGACTTTTGGGCACACATCTGACCCATTGGCCATACTCTTTTAGGTCACCAGAATAATATCATATTAGCGCTTGCGTGCTTAGCAAGGACCTACCTTATGCTGCTCGAGGGAGTGAATGGGACTGTCAGTACTAGGGGGCTGGGGCCTGGAACCCGCTCACCTGCTCGTGGTTCTTCTTGAGACACAGCAGCTCCTCCTTCAGGGACTCCACCTGGGCCTCCAGGTCAGCCTTGCACAGGGTCAGCTCGTCCAGGATCCTGCGCAGGCCGTTCATGTCCGACTCCACCAGCTGGCGCAGGCCCAGCTCCGTCTGATACCTTCACACAAAGGTCAAGAGAGGTCAAAGAGGAAGACTGGTTTTCCTGAACTTGACTGGCCTGGTCAAATTCATTATATCTTGAGTTTTTTTCGTGTTTTGAAAAGGAAAATGGTTTAAAAAAAAATCTATTTCCTCCTTGACAGCCCCAGCAAAGGCCTTGGTGGGCACTTCTGTTTACTTTCAAACCAAACTAATTGTGTTCTAAAGGAGCCCATTCAAGGTCACCGTCAACTAAGCCCCATCATCTTGTCTAAGTCCCGTCTGTCCATTCTCCCTCGAAGCACCTAGTGCTGGGCGAGGGGCACTGAGTAGACATCACTCAGATTCAGCCACCGGGGCTGTGGATAAATTCCCTAATGTCTCTGAGCCTTGGTTTCTTCATCTGTAAAATGGGGACCCGACTAATACTTTATAAGTCATCCTGAAGTCAGAAATAACATAGGAAAAAGCACATTGTAAGCTATAAAGACTCATAAAAATGCAAATGATTCTTTTGCTTATCATAGCCAAACCTAGAAAAATTATTTCCTAAAACAGATTTTCCTCCTTTTTTGAAGTTTAATAACTTCTTTCCGATGGGCTGATTGCGACTAAGACACTCGTATGAAATTTGCTTTTGAACTTGGTCCAAAACATTCCGTTGAAAAAAGAAAGTATGGGTGGTTTCTTATACTTCTTCAAACTAAAAATTCAGAATTCTTGCATTCAGCGAGACTGACATTGAACCTGAGTGACCCAAAGCAAGCTTCCTCCCAAGGCCAGCCCGGGGAGCCTCCAGACAGCGTCCATCACTCTGCAGTTGGCCTGCCCATGACTAGCTTGCTCTGACAGCTCTAAGTTCTCACTTGGTCCTGAAGTCGTCCGCGGCCAGCTTGGCATTGTCGATCTGCACCACCAGCCTGGCGTTCTCAGACTTGCCGCACAGGATCTAGGGACAGGAACCATGGTGGAATGAGTGATGCTTTTGAATAAGACCAAGTCATGACCGGAGGGAAGAGGGAAGGGGGTGGGTAAATCAGGGAACAGTGGTATAATGAAGGGTAGACTAGGACTTTTAGCGTATATTAATATCATATAGACACATATTGACTCTCAATGATGAGTACCTGACTTACCTGATTTATAATGCAATGTTACTTCAATTAAAAAAAAACCTTTTAAATAACTATAAAAAATATAAACCTGTAGAAGGAAAACAAGTAAGTTATGCTAAGGACGCCCAGTGCCTTCAAATGACAAGGTATTTTTCAGCCAAGTTCCTTCCAAATAGCTTTGAGTCTTCTCAGATTTTCAGTTTGGGGAGAAAATGAGCATTCAATCATAGGGCTGACATTTCAAAGCTATAAAAGTGCAGGAGAATGTGGTCTTTGTCATGGATTCTTCCCTCAGTCTGTCTCCGGCTTCCTGCAGTGATATAGCGAATCGGGCAGCAAGCTTCATCTACGGCTTAGGACTAGGGGGTTTCTGGGGTGCTGAACCCAGAAAATTCCCAGGAAAACCAGGGCATGCTGGTTACCCCACCTTCACACACCTTCATTCTGGGCCTGCCGACTCTGCCCCTCTCCCTGCTAGTGCCCTTGCGCACACTTCTGCACTGACCTTCTCTCTCCCGCTGGAATGCCTTGGATGCCCGCACCCACCACAAGACCCCTCGCATACCCCACTTCTGCCCCTCTCCTGGCTCCTACACTTCCTCCACATGTTCCAACACCACCTTGAACATCACGGGCTCCAATTCTTAACACCTTCACTCTGGCCATTTGTTCCCACATCTGTGAGCTTCCAGAGAACAAGGCCTCACTCAGTAGTTCATCCTTTGTTCCAGCACTGAGTCTGACACTTGATGAGAGTGGGCAAATGACTGCATCGTGTTCAAATGCCACAGCCCCTTTCTGGCACTCATTTGGCCAGAAATACAGAACAGTGCTCAGTCCGTTCCCTCGGAGGGTCAAAGGCCTGTGCGATTGGATGTAAACTTCTGCTCTTCCTTCCAACCTCGATCAGATATTGCTTCTCCTGAGAAGCCCTCCCTGACCTACGCCATGGAGGAAGTCCCACCTCTGTGCCAGCTCTTTGGTTACAGCCACTTCTACATCTGCACATCTGGCCCTGAAGTCCACCCCCCCCCACCCCGCCTGCCTGCTTGTGGGTGTGCCTGTGTCCATGTACTTTGGCGAGCCTTCTGGAGTCAACAGAAGCTCTTTTGCTTTCCCGCAGACTGCCAAAGTTTTGAAAATCTTTGAATATTTGGGGATTAATTCAGGAAAGTTCTAACTGCAAGAACTAAATCAGGTGCATCTTTGTTTAATCCTTTGAGCTCTGAACAAAGAACCAGGATTAAATAATAGAACTGAAGAATCAACTATTCTGGTTTTAGGTTCAGAAGCCTTGTGAGATTGCCTTGTTCTAAGGCCTGACCCCATGCCCAGTCTGTATCCTGCCCTCAGGTGGCCGCCCAAATACCTTTTCCAAGACCATTAGATCTAGCATACCACGCCAGTAATTTCTATGCCTTTATCACTCTCAGCATCAGCTTTCAGCAGTTTTATATCCATTTGGATCTTGCTGTATTCAATTGGAAGAACTAGTTCAGCACGCTGCAGCGTGGCACCCACACCCTCACCTTCTGCTGGAGCTCCTCGATGGTGCGGAAGTACGACTGGTAGTTGGGGCACACGTAGGGCACCTGCTGCTGGCAGTACTCCTGGATGCGGCCCTCCAGCTCCGCGTTCTCCCGCTCCAGCTGGCGCACCTTCTCCAGGTAGCTGGCCAGACGGTCGTTCAGGAACTGCATGGTCTCCTTCTCGTTGCCATTGAAGGAGCCCTCGCAGAGCCAGCCGCAGCTGCCCACGTTGGCGGGGATGTTGCAGGCCCCGGGCAGGGTGCAGCTGTGGCAGCTGGGGGCCACGCAGGGCCGGGAGGCGCAGCTGGAGCGGCAGCTGAAGTTGGGCAGGCAGCAGGAGTAAGACATGGTGCTGGAAGGGAGCAAGGCTCTGAAGGTGAGTTTCAAACCTGGTTCCTTTACTCTGATACAAGCCCTGGTCCTCTCCGGGCCTTTATATTCTGCCAGAGTGGGTGTGGCAACTGCACACAGGAAAAATTACCACCTTTTCCCCTCTTTACCGATTTCTCTACTTGTTATTTAGCTACCTCCCATGAGTCCTTTACCTCATAAAACCTTTAACTCTGGCTTCTTGCTAAGTCAGGACTCTTCGCCAATCATGCTGGTTGGCTAAGTAAGAGCTTCATGGTTTGGCTTCAAAGTGACCAACGCATTACCTTGCCAACAGCAGTGCTTATTCACAGGGCGGTGTGTTAGGGTGACAAATGTCCCCCAAAGTTGGGAATACTCTGCCTCTCTCTTCCAAATGAAGATGGGTCTGAGCCTCCCCAGCACATCCACAGTGAGGACTCAGTGGGGAAAGCCATCCAAAGAAGTGCACCTGGAAATAAGGCTGTACAGAGACCCTGGAAGCGGTGGTCACAGAGGACTTGCAAGATCATCCAGTCCAATGTCCTGTGCCATCACCGAGGGGTGGCGATTCAGCCCTCTTCCCATAAGGCTGCAGGAAACCTTCCAGACACCATGCAGCTTTTATTCCATGTTCACAGAGCATTCATCTTGGGAGAACCTACCCTGCGTGAGACGCACACTTAAGCGCACTGCACCCGAAGGGCTCCCGCTTACAGGTACCCATGTGCTAAGTGCCTCACACACACCAATCCTCAGTCCTCACACATCCCTGCAGGGAGTGTGGATGAAGAACCAAGCCTCAGAAAGCTTGGCAGCGCCACAGAGCTCCTGCGCAGTGGAAGCAGCGTGCAAGAGCCTGAGCCAGCTGATTTCAACAACCTCTCACTCCCCATCACACGGCGTCCCTCTCCTCCATTCATCTCATGTCTGCAATGCAGAAATGCACACGTGGATTGAGTTTCATGAGCTCAACTGCTCATGCACAGCATCCCCTCCCAAATTAGCACAAGCCAAGAAATAGCAAACCTGCTTTCTACCGAAGAACAGAGTTCATTTCTGTTCTAATGGAAGGAAGCATACTGAGTGAGAAAGTATAATGCCATAAGCTGGGAGCAAAAGGAGAACCCAAGTTTCATTTGACAGAGAAACCCTGAGCCCAGTTCTGCATAGGATGTGAACCTAAAAGCCACCAATCATCACATGCTCAGTGGCAGCTGACAACCATCAGTACATTGGTCTGCACCTGTGTTGTTCCAGCCAGCCAGAACTATGAGGATTTGGCGTGCAATCTCTAGGGCTCCAAGCAGCTACTGGAAGTTACATTGCTTATTCCTCCCATACAGTCCTTATTTTAGATCACCCCTTTTTCAAATTTGTCCTCACAGCCTGGGGTACTTTCTTCTTGGTGATCCCCTCTGAAGGCAAATATTCGTCTTCTGAGAGTGTGTTTACCTTTGGAACCAGCCAACAATCATTTGGAACTAGTGGGTGGGTGGACCACCAAGCCGAGTAGGATCTTGAAGGGGTCAGTAACACACTGACTATGAACTGTTACTGGGCATTTTCTCGGACACCTCTGAAAGTCATGGCCAAGGCGGAGACTTAAATAAGCTTTCGTGAAAGACAGCAACTTTGGAGTGAGCGCGTGGCGGCCCAGAGCAGATGCACCGGGGTGCTGGCACCCTCACCCGTGTGCACGGTTCACAGCTCCAACCCTCCCGCCTAAACCGCTGGCTCTCGAGAGAAGGAGAACGGCTGTGTTGCGCCAACTGATCTGAAGTTCTACCAGATGAGATCAAATATCATAAAACAAATAACTAGATTCATTAACTTTTCTCTTTCTCCCCTTCTATGTCCAAGCTTCAAAGGAGAATAATCTAGACAATGGAACTTTTTAAAGAATTTGGGAAGGATTACGTTGTCGTGGACTAGTAAATGTGGCCTTCGGGGCCCCTATAATCATACATAGCCTATCCCGTAGGGAAGGGATCACCCAGAAGTAACTCTCCTGTCCTCCAAAGTGGGGGCACTGTTTAGATAACTTTTAACTGCACCCACATCTTGAGGAGCGGGAACAATGATCGTATCTCTACTAGATACATATCTCTACTAGATATCCCACATCTAGAAAATGATGGTTGAGAGGAGTGTAAGGTCCTCTCATAGGTCTATTGAGAAAAGAGTCAAGTCTCAATTAACTTTCCAGGATTTCTAGAAAGCAATTGCCATTCATTTATTCTATTTATTATGTACTGTGAATTCTTACCTTTACATAAGCAAAGATGTAGTCTCTAGTCAATGACCCTTCAATAAAGATGATGAGCAAATCAAATCCTAACAAACAGAAAGGCTTACACCTGCCTGTGTAATTGTGGCAGACGCAGTAATAAGGCTTCCGACCTTAAGATGTGAACAAATTATCATTGAGGTTCAAGGATGTTAGTTGTTATGAAAGCCGAGGTTATTTTATTTCCATGACAGAGATCACACACAAACTCACCAGTAGCATTTAACTATGGGGAAGAGTCAGGGCAGGTCTGCTCCCTGTTTTAGGATTTAAAGGCCTTGGGAGGCCTCCCTCTCCCTTCCCCAAACCATCTTTTCTGATGCCCGCGTACTTGAAATTCTCACCATGAGAAATGTAGAATGTATTCTTTGGAAAATACAAAAAGTACCGGTCTACTTATATATTAATACTATTTAATACATACAAATAGCAAGAAAAGGTCAAGAGTCTCATCACTTGGCACAGACCAAGAGGACTGACTTATCCCAAAGGCAGGTGGAGAGCTGAAAAGCAGACACACTGTTTAACACCAACAGCACCATGCTGGGCCAGCACCAGGACAGGACACTCAGCTTCCATGGGCTGCCTGTTCATCCAGCACCCGTCCTCACTACGTTGAGGGGAGAGGTAGGGATGGTATCCAGAAACTAAACCAGCAGATTTAGCTCTGAGGAAATACTCAAACAAGGTTTCCAGTTTGGGGGAAGCAGAAGACCAGGATGATGAACCAGGCAGTAGTAAGATGGACTGAGTAAAGAGCTACAGACACCTCAACATGGGATTCAGGATTCATTCAGTAAACCCTCTCCGGAGTCACCATTGTTTCTCTTACACTTGGTCCTTGTCCACCGATGGAGATGGAGTCCAGAACAAATCAAGTCAGAACAATGCAAATTTCATGAGTATGTTTTTAACTCCACACAGTCTAGAATAGAGGAGTCAAGAAGAACTTTAAATAATCCGGGACAATATAACTTCATAATCCTAGTCTTTTGAGAAAGCTGGATTCAGGGACCACTCAGAAAGGAATGAAAACCTATTCATGTGTCTGACTGCAGATCAAAGGGATGAGTAGATGCTAAAATACCTTTAGCAATACACAGAGGATAAGCATAGCAAGCTTCTTCTTTAGTAGGAACGTGTTCTGTTGAACTTTTGTATTAAGCTCACTGTCGAGTTGGAGATTTGAGACAGCTGTGAAAGAGTTACCGAACTGGTTTCTTCCCACTGTATCCCAAAGACCCTGTTCCAGGGAGGCCTGGGTGCACCCCATCACAATACCCAGTGGATTTGTCTGAATTCTCATCTTCCTTGACTGAGAGGCTGTTCACCATCATCTCACTGAAACGTTGACTCCTTTTTACTTCTGTGCCATTTCAGTTGCTTCTCTCCCTCCTTCTCCAACTACTAATAAATGTCATCTCTACCTTTGGAGACCAAGATAAACCAAGCTGCAGCTTCATTCTGTCATTTCTTCCAGTGGTTCCCAAAGTTCTTCCAACTCTAACATCTTCCTCCTCAACAGTCTTAATAACTCCTACAACTCTATATTTAGGTAATTCCCCAACATCTCTCTCAAATCTAGTCATTCTCTCCCAACTCTTCAATGGAGACCCACTGTTGTTTCATTTTCTCAGACTCAACAACTTGAGACACGTGTTGCCCCAAAGCAGGTATTCCATCAGTATCAATCTCTGCCTTCTCTCTGGTTCCTCAGCTCCAGTCAGCTTTCATAACCAAGACTTCCCCTCTAAACTCACCCACCCTCGCCATATGCTCTCACCGCCACCTATCTCAGTCTTTGTTCTCTCTCACCAGCTCCCTAATTGATCTTCCTACTTTCCCATCCATCTTGACCAGCTTCTAGCACCCATCACAACTCCACTTGCACCTGATAGCTCTCATATCATGAGTGTTGTATATGAGTATCTGGTAGCTCACATAGCAACCTTCTTTGCAAAGCACTTCCTTACAAGCTCCAAACTAACTATTTTTGCAGTTTAATCTTCCACCACTACCACATTTGTCCTCTGCTCCAGGCTAGGAATTGGTCTGTCAGCTCTAAATACATCTCCTGCTTCCTCATCTTCTTACCTGGCAAAGTTTGTGCTTGGAAAAACTTTCCCTTCTTTCAGATCTACACATTTATCTGTCCAAACTCATCCCATCAAACTTTATTTCAGAATTATGATAATATCATGCAGTCATAGTTGATTGAAGATGGAACTTTGGGAAGTATATAAAGTTTTAATAACCTCATGAATCCTCATTAGTGTTATTGTTCATTATTTATTCCACTTCTAGTATTCTATGGCTTACACTAAGCTTTAATTTGGTGAAGATACTATCTTTTTTGAAGGGCCTATAGTCCATGACAGAGGAAGACAGAAACTTTAAGAGCAAAATATTTGGGTTTACAAATACCATACAAATACCAGGCTCCTTCTTGGGGCCTCTTCTCATCGCTCTCACACATCAGATACTCATCATTCTTTCAGTGCACCTTTCTTGAGCCATGTTGATGCTTATCTGCATAAAGATTGTCTTTTTGTCTTAATCGCTCTAGACTGCAAACATGCTGTGTCAGGACAGAGGTTTATTTATTTTTGTTCTCAACAGCCCACACAGTACCAGCACACACAATAGATCATTGGATGTAGTTGTGGCGAATTGAGTCAAATTGAAGGAATAAATGAGTTAGTGGCCTATAGAATTGAGAGGTTTTAAATTTCAGAAAACAAGGCAAGTAGAGAGGGATGGAATAGGATTAATGTTTGTTGCTGGGAGATTTAATGAGCATTGGCCTTTCTTGGAATTATAGGAAATGAAGTGATAAAGATGCTATGGAAGAACTTGACCCATATAAGCAAACACCTAGAGGAAAGATTAAACTTGAAGAGGAAAGAGGTAAGGAGAAACACATGCCTGCATTTAAAGAGTCTTTATACAAAATGTTGGGTATAACAATGAGTAACAAGACTACCAGTTTGACAAAAATACATTCCACTGTAATTGAATGTGATGTGGTAGCCTGATATTGTTACAAAATCTCAAGGTTAGAGGGAGAAGCATCATCATGGGAACAGGTGCCATTTTCCCTACGCCTACTACCATGTCACCAACATTAGAGGCCTTGGATTACAAATCCCAGATTGCCATGAACCAGGCTTCCAGAATGGGGGCAGCTGGGATGGAGGAAGGAGCACTGCAGATATATGTATATATTGGAGGTGGGCAGAGAAGAACAAAAAATATGTGGAGAGGCCATTCCTGGTCCTTGGTCTTGGTGGGTTTAGCATTTTGGCAGATAATGGCAGCTATCAGCTTGACTCATGGTGGATTCTATGATACGTTTGTAATTTTGGGTCTATCCCTCAGGTCAAGCTCTCTGAAACTGCCTAAACCCTTTCTTGTGGTTCCCACCAGAGGTGCCTTAAACACCTGAGAAGCTTTTGGCCTCAGCTGCCCCACTTTAATGAGTTAGGCACTCATCCATCTTGGACAAAAAAGGGCAGATAGGCTAATCAGAAGACACAGAATGGCCAGTCCAAGGTATATCCAGAGGACCCAATGTTCTGGGCAGAGGAGAGCAATAAAAGTATGTTTCACAGGAAAGCAAGTATCTCTACTGGAAATGCAGGTGCAACCAAGAAGTTGAGAGGAGAGGGTGACTGCCCTTTGAGCAGTCTCTACTGAAGCTGGTTTCTGGACCATGTAGGAGAAAGGAAACAGAAAAATCTAATGATGACTATGACCATGGAGATGGCAGTGAAGCTGAAAAAGAATTCTCAAAATTGCCAAAGGCCCTGCACCAAGGTAAGATGGTCATGAAGGCTGAAGGCCAGGTTTTCTGCATGGGCTTCCCTTGGCAAGGGGCAGGGAGGTTCCCAGGAGGACATTCTTCTGGCTCCATCAGAGTTTACCAGGGGATCATAATGACTGAGGTCAGTCATTTGACCTAATTCATCCTCCTAATGAGGGGGTGTTTTTATGAAACAGCCATGACAAGTACTTTACAATGCATGAATATGAATGAGAAACACATTTACTATGCCAGAGAAATAAAGTTTATTGGGAAGTTAATGAAGTAGCCTCTTTGCATTCCAAAGAATACTGAAGAAGCAAGGAAAGCAGGAAACACAATCCCAGCAGGAAACACCCTAAAGTAGCAGCTGGAGTTCAGATACTGGGAGCTGACTGACTTTAGAAACAGTCAAACTTCAACAGGAGGAAGTTTCCAGACATGCCAAGTCCTGGTATATGCCTTTGTCTGTTGGATCTGAAAGGCACATCTGTGTCTAGAAGTGTCAAGTTGGAGCGACAAGGTTTCTAAATGACAAATGAACTCCAGCAAAGGCAAGACCTGGGAAGCTCATCTCTGATAGATCTAAATGTCTTCATTAACATCTTCAAAGAGAACTCAAGTTTTTTAATTAGCAGCAACCCTTTGAAGTGCTGATGCAGGGTCCACAGGAGCTGCCACGGGGTCTGCAGGAGCCACTGGCATTGGTGGTGGCACAGGGGTTGCTGGGAAGCCTGGGGGGACACAGAGGATTAGACTGGACCAGAGAGGGGAGTGGAAGAAGCCCTCAGGGGCTGTGAATGTTTGGTTGGCATTAGCTGCAGTCAGCTTGCATTGTTACCTCAGCCCTCCCCCGCCCCACACGCCATGGACACAAATGGAAAACTGCTCTCCAAAAATGTTATCGCGCGCTCCTCAGCTCTCTGGGAACCTGCCACAGTCTGCCTCACCCGATAGCTACTGACATGAGTCACCATCGCCCACCACCCTTCTCCACTGCTCACTCTCTGAGGCAAGGGCTGTGCCCTTCCTGTGACTTTCCATGTTGGCTGAACTGTCAAGAGCAGATATTGCATCGACGTGTGCTGACTGGTGATCGAAATATGGCCAACATGTATGAGCCTTGTGGCCCCACCACGCTTTCCCCGCAACCTTTGCCTCCTACTCACTTGCAGTCCTCGCTCTCCAGCAGGCCGCGGTACGTGTTGATCTCACACTCCAGCCGGGCACGCACGTCCAGCAGCACCTGGTACTCCTGGTTCTGCCGCTCAAGGTCACAGCGGATCTCGGCCAGCTGGGACTCCACGTTGGTGATCATGCACTGCACCTGGGACAGCTGGGAGCTGTAGCGGGCCTCCGTCTCCGTCAGGGTGTTCTCCAGGGAGTTCCTCTGTGTGGGGAAATAGAGAAAGTCTCAGAGCCGCTCCTGAAGGGGCTTCTCCCAGAGGTGTCCCAAGACGCCACAGCTGCTAGCCTTAGGAGACACAGGG